>CM076579.1:800060998-800323497 GCA_034641835.2 Pinus albicaulis
GCAGTTGCGAGGATTTCTCGGGTTAACAGGGTATTATCGCAAGTTTGTTAAGAATTATGGGAGAATAGCAGCACCTCTAACAACATTATTGAAGAAAGATGCATTTGCATGGACTCCTGAAGCAACTAAGGCCTTTGAACATCTTAAAGAGGCAATGTGCCTAGCACCGGTCTTAGCTACGCCAGACTTCACAAAAACCTTTATTGTGGAATGTGATGCCTCAGGAAATGGAATTGGTGCAGTTTTAATGGAGGAAGGAAGACCCATTGCTTTTGAAAGTCGTCCAATCAAAGGAAAGTATTTACAGAAACCTATTTATGAGAAGGAAATGTTAGCAATACTGCATGCACTAAAGAAATGGAGAACTTACCTAATGGGAAGACACTTCAAGGTCAAAATTGATCATGATAGTCTTAAACACTTTTTGGAACAAAGACTATCTTCAGAAGAGCAGCAAAAATGGGTCACAAAGATGTTGGGTTATGACTTTGAAATAATCTACAAAAAAAGGAAAGCTTAATGTTGTTGCAGATGCACTCTCAAGAAAGAATGAAGAGGTGGAAGCATTGCTTTGTGCCATTTCTGTTATCCAACCAGATTGGATAACTGAAGCAAGAGATGAATGGAAGAAGGAAAAAGATGTATGGACACTCATTCAAAAGTTGCAGCAAGATCCTAGTACATCTGATACATTTGGTTGGAAAAATGATTCCTTATGGTACAAAGATCGCTTATATCTTTGTAAGAATTCCCAACTAAAACAAAAGATTCTTCTGGAATTGCACACTTCTCCTTTAGGAGGACACTCAGGATTTTTAAAAACTTACCACAGGGTGAAGAAGAATTTTTTTGGGATGGCCTTAAATCTGATATTCGAAAGTTTGTGGCGGAATGTTTGGTTTGCCAGCAGAATAAAGTGGAAACAATTAAGACCCCAGGACTTCTAAAACCTTTACCATTCCAAGTCAACGTTGGGAGGAGATTTCAATGGATTTTATCACAGGTTTACCTAAGTCTGAAGGAAAGAGTGTCATCATGGTGGTAGTTGATAGACTTACCAAGTATGCACACTTTTGTGCATTATCTCATCCATTTAAAGCAAGTACAGTTGCTAGTACATTTATGGAAAAAATTCAAAAGCTACATGGAAGCCCAAGAGTTATTGTGAGCGACAGAGATCCCATTTTTACTGGAAACTTTTGGACGGAGTTATTTTCTTGTTTGGGTACTCGATTAGCTCATAGCTCATCTTAGCATCCTCAATCTGATGGTCAAACTGAGATAGTAAATAAATGTTTGGAAGGATATCTTCGTTGTTTTGTATCTGATAAACAAACACAATGGGTCAAGTGGTTACCTCTCGCTGAATGGTGGTATAACACTTCCTTCCATACTGCAGGAAAAATGACCCCATTTATGGCACTTTATGGATATCATCCACCATCCATCACATCATCTTTAAGGGAAAATTCAAAGGTTCATGCAGTGGAAGATCACATGCAGCATCAACAAGAAGTTCTCCAACTCTTAAAGGATAACCTGAATTTGGCACAAAATCGAATGAAACAACAGGCAGATCAACATCGTAGCAAGAGAAGTTTTGATGTAGTATATTGGGTATTTTTACAGCTATAACCATACAAACAAATGTCCCTCAAGCAATCTAAGAAGGATAATAAATTATCGCCAAAGTACTATGGTCCTTACAAGGTGTTGCAAAAGATTGGTACTATGGCATACAAATTGGAGCTTCCTTCTTCTTCGCAAGTACATCCAGTTTTCCATGTTTCATGCTTAAAGAAGGTTATAGGTGAAAATCTTCCAGTTCAAACAGTATTTCCAGAACTTGATGAGGAATGAAAAATCATATTGGAACCTGAAGCGGTCATGGAAATAAGAACTTGACAGCTACGAAATCGATCAATTTCAGAGTATCTCATTAAGAAGAAGAACTTACCCACTGAATATTCTACATGGGAGGATGAGAATTTTATACAAAAGCACCCAGAGCTACTCAAGTGTTGAGGAAAACACTTTTTTGAAGGAGAGGGGCATGTTAGGTCCCTATATTACTAGTATAGCCCCTTATTGTTGTTAGTGTAACCCCCTTATTGTTATTATTGTACCCTTGTAACCCCCATTTTGTTATTATTGTGCCCTGAGCTGATTTCACAACACTTAGTGATCAAGGAATCTAAGTGCTAACATCATTTCCATGAATTCATAAACAAGACAATGAGAAAAAGAGATCCACATATATTATCATAAATTAGAAAGAGAAATATTACAATGAGATGCCTTGATGTTGTACAGATTTCTCCCGTGTGTCTGATCAATCGTTTTCCTTGAGTCTGATAAGCCTTCCTTTGTAGAATGACTAGCATGAAGTCATGGGCACAAAGGTGTGATCTTCAATGTATCGACAACAACTCACTACCATAGAAACTATGAACTCTCTCTAGCTTAGAAACTATACAAATCACTCTATTCACATTGTTATCTACCCTTCAACCTAAAACTTCAACTCAATTTATAGAGAGATTAAGGTAGTTTAAGATCCATTAAGAGAGGGATGGGTTCCTCCCATGAATGGATTTTAGTTCCCTGGACCAAGGGATAACTTCCATGAGTAGAGGGATAAATCTCGGACTGGTGTGACCCTAGAGGCTTCCAGTTGGGAGAATATTCGACCAAATAGGCTTCTAGAAGTTACTTTTTTATTTTTACTTTATTTTCATAGGGGTGCACAGGTTTTAGTGGCAAATAGAGCGGCGATCGTTGCGGCTAATGGAAGAAGAATTAGCGCATGCGCAAGAAAAGGCTATAAAAACCATGTTGGTAATATTTTAAGGGTTTTACATAGATTTTCTCCAACTTCCAAGACTTTATTCAGAAACATGAGTGTTTTTTTACCTCTAAGGGAACATGATATGGATGGTGATAGACCCATATGAAAAATAATATGTAATGGTGACAAAATGATGTGTAACAATATGACGAAATTTCTAAAGATTTTAGAATATATTTTCCTAAAGGAAGGTTGATATTAGCAGGGATGTAACATTCAATGAAGATGTTTCCCTTGGAAAAACAAGGGACCTTCCTCCACCTCCTCTGAAGAAGGATGAAGATATGGATAATTTGGATGGTCCTTCCATGCCTGAATCTGGGATAGATATTTTTTATGATCCCATGGAACCCATGGATCCCCTATATCCTCCTCCATGTGATCCTTCCACCAGGAAGAGGCCACTTTGGCTTCTAGACATATTACAGGATGATAAGAATCAAGCTCCCATTCGAAGCTCATTTAGAGAAAGGAAGAATTCATGCACGTACCACAGATATGTTTTTTTTATGAGCACTATAACACAATCTGAACCTTATACATTCAATGAATTCATAAAAGAACAAATTTGGAAAGATTATATGGCCAAATAATATGAATCAATCATGAATAATGACATATGCGAAGTCGTGTCAATACCGAAGGGGAAATATGTGGTGACTTCAAAAATTTTATTCAAAATCAAGCATGGAGTTGATGGTAGCATTGAGAATTACAAGGAAAGGTTCGTAGCTCAAGGATTTTCACAGAAAGAGGGAGAATATTATGATGATATATTTGCACTTGTGGCATAATATACATACATCCGTTCAATATTTTCCCGTGTCGCAATTCAAGGATGGACTCTTCATTAGATGGACGTGAAGACAACATTTCTTCATGGTATATTACAGGAGGAAGTATATGTTGATCAACAACAAGGATTTTAAGTAGAGGACTGAAATACACATGTTTTTAGATTGAAGAAGACGTTGTATGGTTTGAAGAAAGACCCTAAAGAATGGTACACATGCATGGACAGTTATTTGGTGAAGCTGGAATTCACTAGAAGTAATGTCGATCCCAAAATCTACTTCAAGGTAGTCCAAGGTATGCGAGTAATTTTGGTTTTATATGTTGATGATATATTCTTGACAGGTAGTGACCCCTTGATCATCAAGTAGCTAGCCTCTGAATTCGAGATGAAGGACCTTGGACTCATGCACTAATTTTTGGGCTTTGAGGTGTTGCAAAGGCTCGGTGAGGTTTTCCTTTCACAATGGAAATATATCGTGAATATATTGGAAATATTTAAAATGACCAAATGAAATTCACTACCCACATTGATGGAAATGAACTTCAAGAAGTTGTGTGGATAAAATGTAGGACCCGATTTGGCGAATCCATTCGACTGTAGACAGTTGATTAGGGCTCTGATGTTCCTAGTGAACACTCATTCAGACATATGGTATGCAGTGAATACAGTGATTCAATTCATGATCGAGCCTCTTCATGCACAGTAGATCACTTCCAAACACATTTTGAGATATTTTCAAGGATCGATCACACTTGGTTTGAGATATTATGCCAAAGATGTTTGACTTCATGGATACACCAATGCTAACTAGGTAGGAAATGTTATCAACACAAAGAGTATCTCTAGATTTTGTTTTAGCCATGGATTTTATATGATATCTTAGATGAGAAGGAAGCAAAATTATATAGCATTGAGTACCACCAAGGAAGAGTATATTGCCGCTAGCATGGCTAGCTGCGAACATTTTGTTTGAGGAAGCTCTTTGGAGGGATATTTGAGCAGGCCCTAGATACTACAGTGATATATTGCGACAACAAGAATGGGATTCATCTGGTAGAGAATCATGTATTTCTTTACAATTCCGAGCACATAGAGATTTTATATCACTTCATTCGAGACATGGTGCAAAGAGGAGTCGTTTAAATCCATCACATATCGACATATGAGCATATTGTAGATATTATCACTGAGGCTTTGCCGAAAGGAAAGTTCTTGGTCTTCAGAGAGCAGCTTGGACTGATGGATGTGACCCCTCCTAATGGGAATCACTGATCTAGGACATTGAGCCAACTCTTCCCCCCTCCAGGGTGAGGAATTTAGATAGAGGTATCTTGGCGTTGAGGTAACTCTGGACAATAGGGTATCACCCCTATATGTTACCCATAGGGTTGGAGTAGTAGCTCACCCTATCTTGGTAATTGCAGAGTATACCCTAGTTGGCATCATACCCATAAGTTGGGTTTGTTGGTATTATCCCTCTCGGTCTATCCAACGGGTTGAGGATGCTTGGAGGCGTGTAATCCTTACCTCTTGGTAAGTCAAGTATCTCATCCAATCTAAATTATGATCCAGGTGTTCTACCGCATGACTCTTATGGGTCATTGTTGGGAAGATCGGTAGGCAAGAGGATGGCTTGAGTAGTATCTCCCCTACATCACCTACTGCTCGATATGGGGTCGTAGTACTATCTTCCCCATGATATTCCAGGTAGTATCCCGCTGAGTGATATTCTCAGGTAGTATCCCACTCACATATGTTTCTGGGTATTAGCCCACTCACAGATGTTTCTGAGTAGTAGCGCGCTCATAGATGTTTCTGGATAGTAGCCCACTGATAGATATGTTTGGGTAGTAGCCCACTCATTGAGATTATGGGTAGTAGCCCTATTGATATAGGGTGGTATATTTTTCTCCCTGGTGATTCTTTTTCTTTATATTTGATAATGTTTCAATAGATAGAGTTGAGAGAGATGGGACATAATATGGCGACAGGATAGACATGTGGAATTCTCCCTAGTTGCGAAAGAGTGTTAAAATTATGCAACTATGGTAAAATTCCACTTTGAACAACTTCTTTGATGGAGATGATGATTGCATGAATTCGTATTTTTGAGAGGACCAAACTTGACCTAAATATCAATCAAATTGGATAAAGGAAAGTATACTTAAGAAGGAAATCCCACACATGCACATTTGGACAAAGGTCAACCTCAAGGAAAATTGGACACCCATGGAAACCTATAAATACAAGTGACCTAAATCTCATTTGGAAATCATCAAGAATCTTCTCCTTCTCTTCACATTGATTCGTTCGCACAAGTCTGAAGCAAGGACGACAAAAGAAGTTCACAAAGGTCTGAAATTATAGGATTTGAGGCTCGCATCTAATCTAGGGTTTCTAGGCTATAATCGCAGGCTTGTCATAGAGAAATTTCGGCTATAGTAGTCGTTGGCACACAGGAAGAAAGGGAGCGATTGGAATCCCTTAGTCACACTCACAACCCCTCATGCATGCAACTGGGGGTTTGACTGAAGTTGATTATTTACCAAAGTTATCTGTAGTTGACCGAAGACTAAAGAAGTTGTCTCTGATATATTCTGACACTGAATTTTTATTTTTTAATGTTATTGCGTTGTATTACTATATGATATTCTATTGGGCTCATTATACTCTATGTTTAACATTTTATGAAAATCTAATAGAAGAAAAATTCCCCCCTAGTGGGAATTTTCCCTGGTCTTTGACCAAATCTGGTGTCTCTTGTTGATGTGTTAATTGTCTCCTTTGTCATTGCATTTATTTTTCTATCTTCAATTATTGTTTATGAATGTAAATACTAATTAAAATTGAAAATATTTCTAATTTAAGTATTGAATTGTGCTAAAGTTATTGATTCAACATAGAACAATCTAAAAATTTAACAAGTTACAGTACTTGGGCGATATGGGTATAACTCTACTTAAAAATAAAATATTACAGGTTGATAGGATTTCAGAAGGAATTGATATGGTAAAATTTCTTAGTTTGGAATGAAATTTAAAGGATGAAATCCACTAATAATGAAAAATATAAAGGTTTATTTATTGGTTATGTGCCCAGAGTTAGTTAAGCGATGGGTCAATTATAGCAGTTGAAATGCCAATTTCATGTAGATGAAAATTTTGGAAAAGTAAACTAAAATAATAAAAAGAACTAAAGAGAATTATAAAAATTTTAAAAATCGAAAATTTGTGTATTATGATGCCAATAATGAGGTGACAATTCTAGTTGGTAGTTGAGTTACCATGTGGAGGATGACATGTGGTTCGTGTAGATGAAAATTTTGGAAAAGTAAACTAAAACGATAAAAATAATTATAAAGAATTATAAAGTTTTAAAAATTTGAAATTTTTTGTATTATGACGCTAATAATGAGGTGACAATTCTAGTTGGTAGTTGAGTTACCACATGGAGGATGACGTGTTAAAATAGGTGGAAAGATAAAATGTCATTAGAAGTTTAAGGATGGTTAAACCCCTTACATATTCAAATCTAGTATTGATATAAGCAGATAATCATTATCAAATCCAACCCTTGGATATATCTGAAACACAACTTTCCTTAAACTATCATACATGTTGCAATATGATATGCATCTCCACCATTGGATTAAGTGGATCATGGTCATTAGATCCACCAGAAGTAAAAATTTATTTTAACCTATGTTGCAACCCAATATGGATCTTGACTATTGGATCAAGTTTATTGTTTCCAATAGATCCATTGGAGGTGCAAATCTATTTTAGCCTCCACAAATTTTTTAATCTAATAATAATTTGGGCCATTGAATCGAGTTGATCATGTGCGTTAGATCCATCAAAATTAAACTCTACCTAAACCCTTGCACATGTTACAATCCAATATGGATCTAGACCATCGATATAGGTTACTCTTGGCCATTGGATTGATCAAAAGTGAAACTTACCACAAACCATCATGTATGTTGTAATATAATATGAATTTTGGGCCAGTGATATACTTCATGATCAACCATTGGATTTCCAAGTGTGTAAATCACACATTGTTAGAAGAAGTGGGGAATGAACCCTATTTATTGTTGTAGCTAACAAAGGAATTCCATGTGGAAAGGTAGAGAATGAAGTGGAGCCCTTCCATTTTGGAAGAGTTTAATAAGGCTCTACATGAACCTTGGGGCTTAGGTGGGGATAGAAAGGCAAATAAAGGAGTTGCATGTGTGCCAAGTGTTTAAGGGAAGACATGCAAATTTAGTTCACGTCTAAAAGGAATCAAGGGACACACACACACACACAAGTATTTACCAATTAAAAAATGTGAGTTTACAAATATTTTTGTATAATTTTATAATAGTTACAACGTAAAGTTACAATTGGTTTTAATGGTTTCATAGTACTAATACAACAACAAAAAATCCATAAATTTTCATAAATTTCACTGAGTTTTCATATTATCAACTTGAAAATCATGTTTTAAGCCCTAAATGTTGTTTTCAAGTATAAAAAAAGCACAGTGTTTGCAACTTAAATGAAAGTTTGAGAAAGAACCTTCCAATAACATATTACAACTTTGAATGAAGTTAGTATGATGAAGTTATGACTGAAACATTATAAGGGGGAAATTAGGTAGCAATTTACTGTTGGGTGGTGCAACTCTACAACTATAGCTCATATTGGGACACAATAATAGTCAATAGAAAATTTTGGACAAAAAATGTAGTCATGGAGCCAAAATTGAAATTTGGAAACACAATGTTTCAAGAAAAATAATATAAAGATGTCGTAGAATATGGAAAATTTGACAAAGTTGCCCAAAATTTTCATTGGTCATTACTTCCATTCCATTACTTATATTTGGGAGAGCAAGAATTTAATATAAATATATCAAGGAGGAAAATACACTTGCCAATCCAAAAAAATTATTTCGAACTAAACATTTCTTAGGAAATCAAAATAAGTTTTTTGGTGATCTACAATAGTGGAGTTAGCATGAGGAGGACCTAAAAGTATGGTAGATGCTCAGTGGACTTACAATAGTGAGGAGGAGGTTAGAGGTGTAAGTGAGTATGAGTAATGTTGTAACGAATTCAAATGGACATGGAATTGGTAGGCAAATAACAAATTATAGGGGGGTGCCATTAAGAGTCTCTAAATGGAGGTGCTCAACTATAATAATTATAATGAAATATTGACGAAGGAACAATAACAAATTCATACTCATATTCTCTAGAGGTTAAATAATTTAGAGAGGAGAATGGAAAAGAAATCTAATTCAAATTAGGGATAGGAACACAATTCAAAAGTCAAGAGGAAGGATGTTGGAATTTCAAGGAATTTTAGGAGTGTTAATAGGCATCAACATCACTCACTAATACATTCGAGTAAGAGATATTATGTTCCTTAGAATCTAGGAGTGGTCAAATAATATCGCCATTTAAACAAAAAAGAAAGAATCTTGACTTGAATAATTTGCAATGAGAGCTTAGGAATATTAAGCCTCCTATATTTGATGGTGAGTACAAGAAGGGAGAAGAAGATGATGTTTCTCTTCTAGAGATAAGGAAGTATCTCCAACTGTATAATTACTTATCCAATTGATAGGCTCAAATTTCAATTTACCACTTGAAGGGAAAATAAAATACATGGTGGGTGTAACTCAAGAAAACCAAACACTTTCTTGAGAGGAAAATCTCATGGGGGTAATTTACAAGGTATTTTGAAAAGAAGTATTTGTAATAACACTATAATGAAAGGAAAAAACAAGATTCTTTTAATTCAAGATGGAGAGCATGGCAATGGAGTAATATGGAAGAAAAATCATTGAATTACATAGACATGTTAGCTTGATTAAGGATGAACAACTCAAAACTATTTGTAAGTGGGTCGTCATCATTATACAGTGACAAAATTAAATCTAACGAGCTCAAGATATTGGACGAAGCTATAAGGAAGAGAAAGTAAATTTATGAGAAAAATAAATGTAAACATATCTTCCAAAAAATGTAGGATGACAAGAAGAGGACCAAGGTGTAGCAAAAGATGGGATATAAACCTTCACTCTTTAGGAGAAATTTGTAATCAAATCAACAAACTCTTCCAACCCCAAGTGAACCAAATGGAGTTGATTCATTGGGAAAAAGATCAAGGTTTTAGCTTGTAAGGTGTTTGGGTTGTGAGGGAGAGCACATGTAAAAATATTTCCCTCACAAAGGAGACAAAATGAGGATTATAAACCACATTCAAGGGGTTGATAAATGGAGGACATAGACAAAATAGCACCTAGAATTTACGCAATATTGGACAACAAGTAGGTTGATCACCAAGAGAATATGAGTAAGACAATGTTTAAAAAAAAAAAAACCCATTGCTATTTAATGGATTATAGAGCTAACCATTGTTTTACTAATCCTCAACTTGTTGAAAGATTTAATTTAAAGAAAACCAAGTATGGAAAGACTTGGTTGTTTCAATTAGCTATAGAGGCTAAGATAATGATAGTTGAACGAGTGAAGTCAAATTAACATGAATGGGTTAAATATAATTGAAAATTCGAACATCATACTGTTAGACTCATATGATTTCCTAATTGGTATGGAATAGTTTAAAAAGCACCATGTTATCCTAGATTGTTATAACAAGGCATTCACTTGCCTTAATGAGGAAGGGAAGTAAATACAAGTGTAGGGAATTCCAAGGCTATTTTATGTCAGGGAAATATTAACCATGTTGTTGAAGAATTTTTTTAAAAATGATGCCAAATATATGCAACTCGCATAGAAGAGGAATCCAAGGATTAGGTACCAATCATTGAAAACCATTAGGTACTTAAGGAATTTGAAGATGTATTTGTTGAGATCCTAGGTTTAATACCTAAAAGTGATATTGAATTTTCAATAGATGTTATATCTAGATTTTCCCCTATGTCCAAGACACTATACAGTAAGAGCACACCAAAATATAAGGAATTACAAATAAAATTGGAAGAAATTTTGAAGAAGGGGTACATAAACCCAATTGTCTCACCTTAGGGTGCTCCAATGCTCTGTTAAAAAGGAAAGATGGTACACTAAGGTTGTGTATCAATTTCAAACAATTGAACAAGTCACAACAAAGGAGTTGTATTATTTTCCAAGGATGTTTTTCTTGTTTGATTATCTAAGGGGAGTTAAAGTGTTATCCAAGATTGACCTGAAGGCATGGTACCATTAGGTAATAATTAAGGAGGATAACATTAGCAAGGCAACCCAAAAAACTCAATATGGACATTATAATTTTGTGGAGGTACCATTTGGGTTATCCGATGCACTAGTAGTTTTCATGTGCTTTGTGAATGGAAGATTTTAGAATTATTTGAATAAGTTTGGTTTTGTATTTTTGGATATCATCATTTTGTATTCAAAATATGAAGAAGGGCATGAGAAACATTTGAGAATGGTGTTGTGAGTACTTAGATAGCACCATCCTTATGCCAAGAGGAGTAAATGTTCATTTTACAAAAATTAGATTCATTATCTAGGTCATTCCATCTCAAAGGAAGGGGTCACAATATATCCAAAGAAGATCAAATCCATTAGGGAGTGGCCCCAAAAATGTGACAAAGGTTAGATCCTTCATGGGACTAGTAGGATACTACATGAGTCTTATTGAAATGCTCTCAAAAATAGCACATCCTATCACTTCTTTCAAAATAAGGGTGTGAAGTTTGAGTGGTATGACAAATGTGAAGAGGGTTCTCAACATATAAAAATTTTATTAACAAGTTCTCCAATACTAAGGATAGTTAATTAAAATTAAGATTCAATTGTGTGCATTGATTCATGAAAAGAGAGGCTTAGAGGAGCCCTCATATAAAGTGGGTATTTGGTATGTTACAAGCCAAAAAAGTTAAATAAATATGAGTGGAAATATGCAACTAGTGATTTGGAGTTGTGAGCCATCATACATCCTTTAAAATTGTAAAGGCATTGTGTCATGGGAAAAATATTTGAATTGAGAACGAGCCATAATGGTTTGAATTACTTGTTTGGACAAGAAAAATTGAATTATTAACAAATTAGATGACTAGAATTTCTAGCTAAGTATGATTTTGAAATCGTGTATATAAAAGGAAAGGAGAATAAGGTGGTCGCTGCACTCAAGAGAAGATTTGCATACATTGCATTTTACAACCATAAGTATATGAAAATATAATTTAAATATCATAATTTTAGAGACTAAAAATTCAGAATAGTAATTCATGAAAATAAAAGGAGAGCTACAACAAAGTAATTTACAACCAAATTATAAGAATTATGAACTGCATGAGTATGGAATTTTCATCTATAATGGTGGAATTTATGTGACAAAATCGTAAAGGCCAAAACATATAGTATTAACTGATAGGGATAAGGTACCTTATGTTGTTTACCTAGGGTACTAAAAGACAATTTCAAAGGACGATAAACAATACTTTTGGCCAGCTATGAAAAATGAGGTGGTTGATTATATAGCTAGGTATTTAGAGTGCCAAAATGTTAAGTCTAAGCATAGACATCTAACTGGATTGCTATAGTGAATACCCATCTCTGAGTGCAACTTTGAAATTGTCACTATTGATTTTGTTACAAATATTCCCAAGTTTGAGAGGCAAAATGATTCCATCATGATGGAGGTGGATAATCTCACAAAGGATACCAATTTTATTTCAGCGAAATCAACACACATAAAATTAAATATTGTTATAATTTATATGAAGGGATTTACCAGTCTACATGGTGTGTCCAAGGTAATTATTTCAAAGAAGGATCCCAAGTTTAAATCAAAATTTTGCACAATTTTATTCAAGGTATTTGTAACCAATTTTAATTTTAGTATAACATACCATCTAGAGGTAGATGGGTACATAGAAAGGGTAAATCAAGTGATAGAGGATGTGTGTGATGGAAAAACCATATAAAATGTGGAGATTATTTACACTTGTTGGAGTTTGCATATAACGATGGGTACTAGGGATCCCTCAAGATGAGCCCATTTAAGGTATTATATGGAAAAAAAAACGCAACATACCTGTGAGTCAGGACAACCTAGTGGATAGTTCCATTGTTGGGCCAGACTTGCTAAGGGAAATGGAAGAGAAAGTAATAAATAAATAAAAGAAAATTTTGAAGGATTCCCAAGATAGACATAAAATATATGTAGGTAAGAACATATTAAATAGAGAATTCATATTTAGTGATCATGTCTTCTTGAGAGTAAAGTCATATAAAAGTTCATTGAAACCAGGTTGTTGCTCAAAGTTAGTAGCTATATTTTGTCGGCCATTTGAAATCCTAGAGAGGATTTTCCCAATTGCATGTTGAGATTGAACAAGATGATGAGCTTAGTGAAAAGAGTCGCCTTCACTAAGTGGGCCCACAGGCTATTTTTGGCGCAAGTCTATTTTTAGACATGGTGATCATATTTCAGAAGATGCGGGATGCTATTTGTGGATGGTTGATCAAGTTGGAAAAATAGATGAAATTATATTTTTAGAATATTGGGTGAAGTCTATTTATAGATCGTCGATCTAAAAATAGATGCATGTCGATTATTATTAGCTCTTAATAATAATCAAACTCTAAACAACAACTTATTCTCTTGGAGCACTTAATTTCAGTATACAAATTTGTCAAATTAGTGGGCTGAAGAAATTACAAAATTTCTAAGGGTTTACTGGAGTTCATGCATGGAGGACTCAGTTAGAATTGAAGTGGCAAAGTTATGACAGAGTTGGAAGAGTAGTTCATGGAGTTGTATTCGGTTTAACTCAGTTAGACTCAGTTGAGCTAGTTGTATCTAATCTAATTGAATGATACACTAGTGAGAGTGGAGTGAATTAATTAGTTAGTTAATCCACAAATAATAACTCATTAATCAACTCAACAATACAACAGTTAACTACAGTGCATGTTAGATCTAGTGGAGACCCAATGCAGAGATAGGTGAAAGGGTGAGATAGACTATCTGTTGTGACCATAGTGATGCATGAATTGCATCTACATATACATTGGAGTTGCCAATGATAATCACGTAGTCAAGGAGAGTGGGATTGTATCGAATTGGTCTTTGTAATCAACTTGGATTGCACAGTGGAGGCAGGCTAGCAGGAGGGTAAAGAGTGGTGCATGGATTTGCAGATTTCTTCTATGTTAATGTGTAACAATTGATTGTACTGAGAGCTTGATGTACTAAGATTTGTATGATATTGTATGAGATTTTTACATGATCTCCATGATACATAATATATGATATTTTGGGTTTTCAGCTTCAAGCTTTCCCGTAAAAAACTGTGTTATGTGCGATTGTTTTTATGCTTCACATGCGTGTGTAATTAATTTTCCACAAAAGATTAACAGTGGAATGATTTTGTATTTTGCAAGAAGTTAAATATTGTGAGATCAGGGGAATCTAGGACATATGCATGCTTAATTTATATAATTTCTACATGGTATCGGAGCAGTTTTAATTCTTGAAGATTGCAATTGTGAAAAATTGCTGAGTTTGTGCTGGTGGACAATTCGAATTTGCTACAAAAGATTCTTGGTGCAGAAGTTGAGTATACATTGAAATGTATTTCAATGGGTGGCGATTGGAGTATGCCCTTGATGGGATCTTGAATTAAATATCTTGGAAGGATAGGATGGAGGCGGTGCTAGAGGATAATGGACTGAAGGAGTTCATCGATAGCGATGTTCCTAAGACGGGATCTAGCGATGCTGCATTACTTGACGCATGGCAAAAGAAGACAACAAAGACAAGAAGAATTCTGTTAGAAGGTGTGAAGGACCATATTGTGTCCAGCCTTCACGGGAAAGCCACTCCATTATTAATGTGGAAGGCTTTGACAGATTTGTTCCAAAGCAGAAGCGACCAAAGGAAGTTGGCGCTTAAATACAAGCTCAGAAAAATAAAAATGGAGAAGGGTGACAGTATTCCAAAATACCTCACGAAGTTTGTCCACTGCAAGGATGGACTGGGAAGTGTGGGGGTTACTGTTGATGAAGAATACTTGGTGAGCTTGGCTCTCCTTGGGCTTTCGAAGAGTTGGCATAGCTACGAAGACTCTGTCAATGGACGAGAGAAATTGTCGGGATGGGAGCGACTTTGATCGGATCTTGTGCAAGAGGAGATAAGGCGGGGTACTAGGGATGGATCTTCATCAAAGAATGAAGATGAAGAGAATTGTGCTTTGGCTGCCAAATAAAGGAAAGGGAAGGGGAATAAATTTCCTTCAAAATCCAAAGCTAAAGGCAAGAAGAAGGATTTTTCCAAGGTGAAGTGTTTTCATTGTCATGAACATGGGCATTTCGCCACTAACTGCCCATAGAAGAAGAAGAAAAAGAAGGCTACTGGAGTTGCAGCTGGAGAGGCCTTAGCCTCGCAATTTGAACTTGATTTCTCTTTGATCACATGCTTGGTTTCAAGCCATATGGGATCGGTGTGGTATCTTGATAGTGTGCGTCTTTCCATATGACGGGAGACAAGGAGTTGTTTAGTGACTTGGAGGAGAAGGACTTCCAGATGCATATAGATATGGGAGACGATGGT
Organism: Pinus albicaulis; assembly: GCA_034641835.2. Lineage (NCBI taxonomy): Eukaryota > Viridiplantae > Streptophyta > Pinopsida > Pinales > Pinaceae > Pinus > Pinus albicaulis. Next base: position 800,076,222 of record CM076579.1, read on the forward strand.
TAATATAGTGTGACCGGAATTGGGACCATTACCTTTAAGAGGGAGTCTAGTAATCCATTCTTATTGAGGGATGTTATGCATGTTCCAGGTCTGAAGAAGAACTTGGTCTCGGTCACAATATTGGAATACAAAGGTTATGAAGTTGTTTTCAATGAGAGAAAAGCTTTCCTTCGACATAAAACAACGGGTCAAACCAAGAAGATAGGGGTTTGAATTAAGAATATCTACAAGCTAGAGGTAGATGGTTGCACTACAATGGTGGGAAAAGCAGAAGAGGAGGTGAGTCGGGCTGAGGGCGAATTATGGCACAGGAGATTGGGCCATCTTCACCATGGCACTTTGAAGATTTTGCAGCAGATTTCTCCTGGACTTCCCAAGCATACTCTTGCGCAGTCAAATCAGTGCAAGGGATGTACTATGGGTAAGTATGTGAAGACCACCTTTCATGAGAAGGATAATCGTGCTTCGGTGATCCTAGAGAGAATTCACACAGACGTGTGTGGACTTGTTGAAGCCTCGAAAATTGCTACGTCAAACATTGGGGGTTAACCACCTGGTCGGGACCTTAGGACAGCTCATTTTCCATTTGGTGTGGTGGCTCCGACTAGATTTATAGGACCAGTTTCCTAATAATTTAAATGGGTTGGTAATGGAATGATTTAATGAAGGGAAAATGGGACTAAATGACTGAAATAAAACTATTTAAACTAACTTAAAACTGATAAGATAATTCTAATACTAACCCGAGCATCAAATGTGAATACAACTTTAAATTGTTTCAATTAAACAATAACCATGAAAATGTATTATAGCTTAATTGAAATATGCAGTAACAAATAAAGATAACTCTGTTTAATAAATTAAACAGAGTTATAATAACATATTGCATTCATTATTATATATTGTTTGCATATATTGTAAAAGATAAATATTTCTACACACTCAGAAATTATATATATAAGGAAATATTGTAAAGCAAATACACATAAACGATAGCAATTTAAAAGAGAATATCACATAACATAAGAAACTAACAGTGAATAGATAGAAATACCATATCCATCTTGATACTTTCCAATGCAATTTGATATCCAAATCCGGCAACTTCAATGTAAAATCAACTCCAAGATACAGAAATGTAATTCTTAAAGGAAATTTTGCACAGAATCACCAGATGTGATCCTTTATAAAAAATATAAGAGTCAATGGAGTATAGAAATGTAATCTCCAAGTCAAAATATTACAAATTCAGGGCCCCTTTCTAAATGCATGAAAGGGGTTTAAATAGGTACTTAACAAAATAACTAAAACTATTCCTACAATCTATCTAAATCAAAAAATATAGAACAGAAATGTGATCTTGAGGTAAATCGACTCATTGATTATCTGTTGCGGTTGATGTGCCCAGATGGCAGATTTTGAGCATTTCCTTCACTTCTTCAGGATGACTAAGCTTTGAGTGCAACCGCCTTGTATATGTGGCATCAGAGAATTCGGGAATGATGCAATCGATGGCATTTGAAATAAATTTTATTGTTGTTTGTTGACAATGCAGCTTGATAAGATAGGTCCACATTGTATCCCATGATATTCCTTGTAGTTGGCCAATTTGCTGATTTTTATTAATTATCTCTTGTTTCCATCTGTGATCAGTTTCTTTTATCTTAGGTAATTGTTCAGGAGTACAATCTGCAATTAAATTGATTGTATATAGGTTATCATTCACCAACTGTGTCACATTGTTCATTATGCTTTTAGCTCTGGATGTAGCTCTTTCTGCTTTGATCAAACGATGTTCCCATTCTGCAAAAATAATTTATTTATGTCTCTCCATAATCTTGGGAAGATTTGTTTTTCTTCCTGATTCTGAGTCTTGCCATAAAATAAATTCAAATATATTTTCATCAGCTTCATCAAATTCAATTTTAAGATTGACTCCTTCATCTACCAAGGAAGATGTTAATTCACATAGGGATTCTGCTTCTGCAATATTTAGACAAAATTCATTTAATTGTTGAGACAATAACTTGTTTGTCTCCAAGGCTTCATTTTTGAATTGATCCAAACTAGGATAATTCTTAAACTTGTCTAATTTAGATTGAAACATCTTCTCTTGCTCAATCTTTGAAGTCTGCTCATTTTGTAGAAGAGCCTGTAATTTTGCTATTTCTTGATTTAACTGTTGTTGCTTTTCTAAATTCTGTTGATCGATCTTTTCTTTTTCAACAACAAGTTGCTCTTCTAATAGATTATATTTGAGCTCTCCATCCTGCAATCGTTGTTCTAACTGAATTATTTTATGTTGGTTCTCTATAACCTGTTCTTGTAACATGGCTATTTGCACATCCTTTTGCTTCATTAACTGTGTAACTTCGGAGGCTTTGTCTATAGTAGCAGCACTATATGCACCTGCATACTGGGATAATTTAGTGAGATCCTCAGATGGATTCACCTCAGAATTCTTATAAACAATATTCATGAATTCCACTTGTGATGTCAAAAGTGCATCTTGATCAGTTATCCTCCTTTTCTTCTGTTTTCTTACAACAGCCCTATGTTTAGGACTGTAAAATATATCCAGAGGAGGGATTTCTTCTATCTTCAACATGATCTCACCTGTGGGATTTTCAGGGATGATTTCGATATCCTGGTTTTTCGAATCATCAACTTGGGGAGTATTCTGTTCTCCTATTTGTTGGGCAAATTGTTCATATTGGCTCAGCAAATGAGGAGAAACAATAAGTTTAGTAGTTTCTTCTCCTCCAAGTTGAGAATTTGAACTATTGTTTATATCACTTTTTGGTACTTGTTCAGTATTCTTACTGTCTGTGCCTCCCTTTTCAGTATGCACATTGGCATCAGTACCTGTGCTTCTTTTTCTTTCCTGGGCCAAAGACTGTTGTAAATCAATCTTAGCAGTTGTTTATGTATTTTCAGTATCAACTTTGCTGCTAATATCTTTCTTTTGTAAAACATGATTAGTTCCTGTTACTTCTTTGCCAGATGTATTCCCTGTTTCTTTATGTTGTGATTCATATTCCTGTGTAGAAACTCTCAACTGATCCAGAGGAGCTTTGAGTAACCTTTGACTTCTAATTAACAAAAATTTATTCATTTCTTCGGCCTGAAGTTTGGACTTGGCCAAATCAAAAACTTGGGACATTTTATCTACAGAAACAAATAAATCATCAAACATATCTGGTTCGTGTTTGAACCGAGCAATTGAAACAGAAGTAGTAAAATCATATGCCACCTTCCTAGGATCATATTGCCTCCCTAGGATTGTTGAAAGCTTGAGATTGGTTAACTTAACAACTTCTTTTTCAGCATGGAAAAAATTACTGAGAGTATAGTCACCACATTTAAAAGGAAAAGTAGGCCACATAAGCTTCTTGTTGTTCTTCAAAGTTCTAGACATGCCTTCTACTGTCAATTAATAAGAAATTTATTGTGCTAACAGTTTGTCTGGAACATACAAAGAAGGATGTGTGGTTCTACAATACTTCCAAAAACTCTGATATATGTGAAATTTTCTTCTCCGAACCAATCTCCAATTGAGGACAAATCAACTCTAGCTTTGTTGGAAAGTCTAGGAGGGAATCAGCGAAAAATGATTTGGTAAATCGGAATAAGAAAACCATGACAGACTCTGTAAACATGAATTTTGAAATTCCCCTTCCATAAGAACTTGTGATATATATGAATTGGAATATGTTTTTTAGGAGTCCATTTCCATCCTAATAAGGGGAATTCAGAATTGAAACAAAGGGCATCTAGGATATAAGCACAAAAATAAAAAGGTGTGGAATTTCCTGAATTTTAGTCTTTCCTATACTCAATAATTATGTTGGCTATCTTATCAGAAAGAATGACAGCCCAATCCATTATCTCGAAACTAACAGTAGAATGAATTAATGGCACCATTTGAATGGAAAACCTAGCCGAGTTATCATTTCCAAACAATCTACACATCATTACTGTGGCATAACAGTATGGAGGCAAAAGAGACTCCACAGAGTACATACCTGATGCCTCGTGTTTGTGTTTTTCAGGAGCCCTTCTCCAGTCTTTAATTGGTTCCGACTGATTTTCATGATTCGCAGCAAATTCCTTGATAAAATATTTGTTATAAATTTTCTGTGGGTCTGGAAGGTGGTACATCGATTTGATGTCTTCTGGTTTGAATGACCTGAATATTGCTCCATATGCAGAAACAAAGGTTCTGTCTTTGATAGCCACATTATCAATTACCCATATAATAACATCATAATATGGCAAAATGTTTGCCCGAGCTGCAACTCAGTGCAGAAATGAATTTGCTAATGCACCAAGAAGATTTTCAGAATCAGAGTCTAAATCGGCTTCGTCAGGAACTGTATCCTTAGCTTCAAAAACTTTAGGGTTTTCCTTTTCAAGTAAGTTGTATACATTTTCCCATTTCATCTTACCAAGTCCCTAGCATGAGGTATCTGTAACCAGCTTAAGTTTTGTTGGTTTCTCTTTAGGCGGCATAGTGAACATAGGAGCTTTTGCAGCAGTGGTAGCTTTTTATTTCTTGAGTCTCTTCGACATTTCAGTATCAGGTAGTATTTCTCTTGTTCTTCAAATGGAAAAATTGGATGTTCTATTGTTCTGCAACAAAGAAAAGCTTTCAGCCAAGTTGAAAACACAATAATGAAAATAGCGATACAAAAGGATTATTCGTTGATTTGCATTTATTATATATGTGGTTTAAAACTTAAATGCCCTCCAAGGAGTCACACTCATGCATTCAATAACAAAAAAAATCGTTGTTATTAGTTTTATTTGTGAATTAATTTCAACGTACAATCAAATATTGGCATATTTCGAAATAAGTGTAAATATATTGCCTTTTAAATCTTTGGAATGCTATGAATAATAATATATGAATATTTAAATTGTATTCGCATCGCGATTCGTTTAAAAGGAAAATGAAATAAACTTATGCCAAATTCCGATTGCGAAGAGCGCATCGGGGATTTTTAAATGGAATGGATCGTTAAATAGTTTTTCTCGATAATGCGATTGCGATGAAGTGGGGTCCACCGCGTTGGAGTCTTTCAACCACATGAATATATTGTTTTAATTCTTCTAAAATGCGATTGTGATGAATCGCATCGCATCGCAAGTATGCAAAATAAACATAACACTTTAAAGTTTATCCGAAATGCGATTGCGATTGAGCGGGATCGAATCGAAATTTTACAAAGCGAAAATAAACTTTAAAGAATTCTCCGATTTTCCGATTTGTGATTACGATATATATCGAATATTGTTAAATATAAAGCCTTTATATAATATTTTGATATGATTAAAATCTTTGTTTCTCATCGGATCAGAAAGTTTTTAAAGGTTTGTACACTTTGTAAATAAAAACATGCAATGTATCCTTTTATCAATGAATCTTTTATTTCTATCTAGAAATAAAGATAAAAAAGGGACCTATTTCTAAATGGAATTTATTCTAAAATTTAAAAATGGAGAGGGTTGTTGTATAGTACAACAATTGGCGATTCAGTGGAAGAAACAGTTATCTCTAAAAAATGAAATGAAAATTATATTTCTAGTAAGTAAAAATTTCTAAAGATAATGAAAACTTATCTTAGGATAATTCAAATAAAATCTAACTCTGAAAAAATAATAAAAATCACTTACAATTTCTTTCTAATTCCTCAAAGATAAAAAATATTTTTGGGTTATCTCAAGCTTTGATTGGTTGATAATAATAAAGTAAATGGATTTCTTCAAGTTTAGCTTTTGTAATATACTCTATTGTCACAGGCATTGCCTCTGCTGCCAGCAAGCGTTCATAGTCTCGACAGGGTTACCTTTTAACCATTAACCATCCATTATCCCATCCAACTAATATTATGACTCTTTAAAAATAAATTCATAAGACATATTATCTCATGTTTATGTCTTTTATTTATTTTTTTCTGAATTTAAGAGCCATTTTTCTGGCTTGGTAGCCAGTTAGTAACAATGCCATTCACTAGATGTAATTAAACTGAACAAGTTGGCTCGTGATGAGACCCCTTGTCTTACTTTTATAAGCCATTACCCTGTTTTGGTATGCATTATTGGTAATGTCAGTTTTATTACTTCTTATGATCATGGTAAGTAGGCTCGTGATGAGACCTCTTATCTCCTAAATTTTGTCATATAATTTCTTAGAATTACATTCTAAAAAATCACAACCAAAATGGATGGGGTGAAATAGTTGTATCCTTAAGAATAAATGGATGATAATTTTCAGAGTTTTTTGTTTGCTAAAGCTTGAAAAAGTCTTTACTTTTTAGAGATAACCTTTCTCTGATTAATAAACTTATAATGATTTACATTTTCCTTAAGGTTTCAAAAGATCATGCAAATGTTTTGAACAAATTTTCAAAGTTTAACATTTTATTTTAAACTATCCAAAATTGTAATCATCTCCTAAAAAATTCTTATTTACACAAAATAAGTATTTATAAAATTCCTTCTAAGACAGTTTTCTAATAGTAAAAAGTCAATCAAAGACCATTAACAACCTTTATTTACAAAAATAAATAAAAATTATAGAAAGGAATATGTACAAGTAAGAAGGGGTTACCTCCTTATGAAAAGAATTTCTTTAAGACAAGCCCATTTACAGGAAGAGATTCTCTCTTTCCTGTTAGATCTTGAAGTATGAATGTATATGAGCCTATCTTCTCAGCAATCTGAAATGGTCCAAGCCACATTTTCTGAAATTTGGTATGCTTACCTTTTTCTTCATGTGCTTCATCCCATCTCAGAACAAAATCACCAATTGACAATTTTTTTGAGCCGGTGGAACTTGAATCAAAAGAAGATTTTAAAAGTTGTTGATGTTTTTCATGAATATCTTTCTCTTTTTCTCTATCTTCTTCTAATTTAAGGATTTGATCAAATCTCAACTAAATGGATGAAGAATGATTTTCTTTAATTAATTGCACTAGGGCTAATGATTGAAGAGCTAGATTTGATGTTATCACTACTTCTTTACCATAAACTAAATTGAAAGGTGAAGTTCCTATAGAAGCTTTAAGAGTAATACGATCAGCCCATAATTCAAAGATTAAAGACTTGTGCCAGTTCTTTTGATTTTGATCAATGGTCCTTTTAATTATTTTGATGAGATTTTTGTTAGTGGATTCAGCTAAACCGTTACCTTGTGGATAATAATTTGCTGAATATTTCAATTTAAAACCTCTTTTGATTGCAAATTCCACTATACTATTACCAGAAAAATAATATGCATTGTCAAAGACCAGAGCATTAGGTACAACAAACCTGGTAATGATGAATTGATCGATGAAATCAATAATTGCATCAGAGTTGGCTACCTTTAAAGGAATTGCTTCTACCCACTTTTTGAAGTAATCTGTTGCTGTGAGGATGTACTTGTGTTGTTTGGAAGAATGAGGTACTATCTCACCAATAATATCAAGCCCCCATTGCTCAAATGGTTGTTCAATGTTTACTAGCTGTAAAGGGAAAGCTGGCTTCCTCTGTCTTCCACTAGCAGTTTGGAAAATTTTGCATTTTCTCACATAATCATGTGTATATTTGAAAAGGGTAGGCCAATAATACCCGGCATGGATGATTTTGTGGGCTGTAATATCACTTCCAAAATGACCTCCTGCTGGTCCATCATGTAATGTTGGCAATATGATTTTGAGTGTTGTCCTTGATGGCAACCCACTTGATGAAGATGATGGCAACCTACTTGATGAAGTTGTCCTTGATGGAATATGTCTTGATGAACTTGTTAAATGATGTAAATCTGATGTATACAATAATTACGGAAGGTAATGATGGAAGGAATGTCGATATGTGCTAGATATTAAACAAAACAACGGTAGAGAAAAATTGTGTCTCCAAGGCATACGTGGATTTTTCTAGACAGTAGCGTATGCACGCGGAAATAACGTACCAAATCGCGTGTCGGAAAAAGCGCTCTAAATATGTAAAACCGGGGGTATGCCCATGGTGACCCATTGTATTGGTGTGATTCGTCATGTGACCCGTCCGAATACCATCGAAAATAATGTGGATTTTAGCTCATAAAGGATTTGATAAAGGGTAAACACAAGAGAAAAGATTAGTGAAAGTGCAAGAAGTCTGAGCTTGAATGAATACTTCTCTTTGAAGTATATCTGAATGGAAAGGGTTATATTTGAATGATAGATCTGAATGCATGATGCACCAATGAAGAAAATGATGAAGAAGGGAATCTAGATCTGAAATGTATTTGTATCTTCTAAATTTGTTTATGGAATGATTAGATCTGAGATGAGGCAACCATCCGTCTGAAGTAAAGGGTAAAATCTGTGTGATATATTTGTTCTGAAGAATTGCAATGACCTAAATGTCTGAAGAACTATGCGCTAGTTCGCCGCAGAGGAAGCGCGTATATATGTGGGTTTGCTGAAGAGAAAGCACGTATGGGAAGAAAAATTAGTTCTATAATATGTAAATAAGTATAAGCGGGTTTGTGTGGTCGAAGGCGTGTATATACGCAGGATCAGTGAAAGGAAAGCGCGTATGAAGATTAGGGTTTGCTGAAGTATGAAGCATGAAATATCTGATTTGTTCTGCTGTGTTATTGATATCTGTTGGTGATATATGATTGAGCTTAAAAGTATGGAGTGGGTCCAGTCTGAAAATATGATGAAACGTGGCCTGCAAGTTGTGCTCTATTGAAGTTGTTGGATCTAGTGTGAAAATTGATGAAACGTGGTCCATTTTGGTGCTGAGGGTTGTAGCCTTCAGTCAGGGGGTTGTAGCTCCCTTCCAGGTGAGGCTGGTAAGCGAGATCAGGGGGTGGTAGCTCCCTTCCAGGAGAGGCTGGTAAACGAGAGCAAGGGGTCGTAGCTCCCTTCCAGGAGAGGCTGGTAAATGAGCGCAGGTGGGTGCCTGCGTGCTGGTAGGAGGCTTCACCAGCACATATGTTGTACGATGTTTTCTCTATAATAAAATATTGAAGGCTGAGGCAACGGTAGCGGTGGTTTTCTCCCGACTTGGGTTTCCACCTAAAATCCTGGTTTTCATGTGTGTTGCTTATGTGTGATGATTTATTCTATTCTTACTGCACATGTTTACAGTTTATTGAACATCTAATGAATAGGTAATTGGAATTATCAGTAGAAAAGTAATAATATATAGAATCTGTTTATATGAGTTTATGAGATAAACGCGTGTATAAAATGATTACCAACTATCAGAAGTAGCGTATGGATTTTAGTGAATGGAAAAGTAGAAAGTTTTGATTAAGTCCTAAATACTGATTCACCCCCCCCCCCCCCCCCCTCTCAGTATTTTTCCCAACATGTAATTCCTGCAATACCTTTTTTGCTTCAGTCTTTTGAAGACAACTTAATAGGATTGAATCATAATTCTTTCTGAATAACACATCATCAATGATTTCATATTTAGTAGCCTTCAATCTTAAAGCACGTTTATTCTTATAGCTGAGATTAGAAGGATCATACCCATTTTTCAAGTAAAATACAAGATGAACATATTGAGATTCAAAATCTGTAACACTTATTTGATTTACTTGAACAGCATTTTCTGGATTTTGATTTTCTGGTATGTTATGAGCTCCTGCTAATAATCTGCAAAAACCTTGTCCTCTAACGATCTTTGTTGGTTTAATATCGATATCATATTCTTGCAAAGATATCACCCAATTAGCCCTTTTTTCTCCTACTTCTCTTTGAATTAGTAATTGTCTTACTGCAGAGAATGGGACAATAACCTTTGTGTGTGTTTTTAAGAGAAAAGGCCTAAAATTTTTTATTGACTTAAATACATCGAAGGCTTGTTTTTCAACATCAGAATAATTCAGCTCGGCGCCTTGCAGATTCGAGCTAAAGAAAGAAATCGGTGCTTCAATTTGTTGATCATTGACCTGTGTTAAAACAGTAGCATAGGATGTTTCGGTTGCCAAAGTATACAGAATAAAATCTTTAGAAAAATTGGGAGTATTTAATGCAGGTGCATCAATGATTGCCTTCTTGATCGCATCAAAGGTTTCTTTTTCTTTATATCTCCATTTGAATACTGAATTTTTCTTAATCATATTCTGCATAGGTAAAACAATTTGAGAAAAATATGGAATGAATCTTTTTACAAAATTAATCTGACCTAAAAATGATTGCATGGACTTTTTATTGTGAGGTAAAGAAATATCATAAATTTCTTTAACTCTGTTAGGATCTATATATATTCCATCTTTTGACACAACAAACCCAAAGAGTTTTCCTTGATCGAGAGCAAAGAAGGATTTCTTTGGGTTTAATGAAATACCAAATATTCTACATCTTTCAAATATTTGTTTCAGATCATGTAGATGATTGGATCTCTTTTTTAATAAACTGTTATGTCATCAAGATAAATAACAACTTATCTATTAATCAAACACTTGAATGCTATGTCCATGGCTCTCTGGAAAGTAGCTCCTGCATTTACTAAACCAAAAGGCATTTTATGATAAGCATAAGTTCCCCATTTGGTTCTGAAAGTGGTTTTCAACCTATCATCTGGATGTACTATAATTTGATTATACCCTGAAAATACATCAAGGAAGGACATGAGTTCAGAACCAGCTACCTTTTGGAGAATTTTCTCCATGGTTGGCAATGGGAAATTGTCTTTTTGACATGCCTTGTTTAAATTCCGGAAATCAATACAGATTCTAATATCACCATTTTTCTTCCTGACAAGTACCATGTTGGAAACCCAATTGGAATGCCTTACAGGAAAAATGATTTTAGCTTTCAAAATTTTATTGAGTTCTGTTTTGATTTGATCCTCAAGATTTGGATGAATATTTCTTAACTTCTGTTGAACAGGTTTAACATCAGATAACATTGGAATTGTGTGTTGAATTGTGTTGAATTACAGAAGTATCATAAGTCTTTAAATCTTCATAACTCCAAGTGAACACATTTTTATATTTACTCAGAAGTTTAATAAAAGCATCTTTCTTCTGGAGTTAAATTGAGTCCTAGATTAACATTCTGAGGTTTAGAATCAGAGCTAAGATTAACTAATTCAAACTTCAAAGTTGAACTTTGAAGTTTAGCATTAGTAACTTTCTTGAATCTGTCTTTAATATCATAAAGATCCTCAAGTTTAACAACAGATTTAGAAATCGGATTTTCATTATTTCTTGAATTAATTTGCAGATCATGATCATCTTCATCAATAATTTTTTCATCATATGATTTCTCAGAAGTTAAGAAATTCAAAATATCTTGAACATGGTATAATAATCTCCAGTTAGTAATATTGTCTGGGATGGATGGGCGAAAAATCAACTCTACTGAAAATCTATCAGGACTACAATCTTCAATAGGAAGGAGTTTGGACGCAACGTTAGCTAATAGGTCAGCTGATGTGTTTTGATTTCTAAGAATATAAGAGATATTAAATGCTAGAAATTGAGTGGTAAGGTCATGTACTAGGGTTTGATAATGTTTGAGATGTCCTGAAAGACAACGGATGGTATTCCTTACTTGTCTTATGACAATTTCGAAATCTCCATACACTTTCAAGTATTTTACATTTAACCCTATGGCTTTATAAATCCCTTGAATCAAGGCTTCATATTCAGCAGTATTATTAGTGCACTCAAATTCTAATCTACATGATAGCATGGTTTTCTCTCCTTCAGGATCAATTAGGATGCATCCTGCTCCTGCTCCATCACTAGATTTCGATCAATCAAAATATATTGACCAAAATAAACTTCTATCTATAGGTTTATCTACAAATGAATCAGAAATATTAACAATTCTAGAAGAATCAGATTGTGAAAATTTTTCAATTTGAGAAACAAAAGTATTTACAGAAAAAGGTGATTGTGGTGCAGTAAAATTTCCAAGAAATGACTCAGCAGAATAACCTCCAAGAATATTATTGTTGAAAGCTACAAGTTCGTTTGGTTGTTCAAATTCAATTACAGTGTGCGTCATATGTTTTTCTCGCTCGATTTTGATTTGATTTGGTTTCCCTTGTAGGGAAGCCACATATGTGAAAAATCGGTTGAGATATAGCCATTAAGTTTCGCAGATAAGTCACTGCTTAAGACTAACCCATAGAATTCCGGAATATCTGCAATTAAAATATCAATTCTTTGGACAATCCTAGGATCGGAAGCTAGTCTAATTGTAACTGAATTGATTTCTCCTACAACTTGAACTTTAGAGCGATCCAATTGTACAATGTGAACTGCAGACTTCTGTGGTTCGATATTAAATTTAGCACATACTGAAGTAGGAATTATATTAGAGGATCCTCCAGAATCAATTAAACAATTATGCAGATTCTTATTGCAGATTTCATAAGTCAACAAAAATGGAGGTGTCTGAGAATTTTCTCTTTCTCCAATAAGAACAGTGTCTGTTGCATCTACTTTATCTGGTGGCTTACCAATCCCTTTAGTTGTTTTAGCTACTACACCACTTGGTAGAGGAGCAATAGGTGTAGCATTTAACTCTTTTAATAGCAGCTTTTGTTGATGTTTAAGTTTGTTGAGTTCATGTAATGAGATTTTCGCTCTAGTCTTTTTCATTTCCTCAACAATATTATAATCCATCATATCTGATACCACCAGAGTCTTGGATGATGATGTGGGAGGATTGGGAGATGATGGCTAATTTTGAGTGGGTAAGGGAGAAGCTTTCTTTGTGGGATTTTTGTCTTTAGTACTCGGAGTTGTAGTTTTCTTCTTTGGAACAGTTTGAACAGGTTCCGATGTAGAGTTGCTCCTTGTACTCACGGGCATAGCTTCTTGTTCCATTTCACTATCCGAATTAGGGAGAATGAAATCCCACATTCCATTTAGTTCAACTATTTCTTCCCTTTCATATTATTCATCTGACATTAGAGGAATTTCTTCTTCTTCTTCATCTTCTGATTCTGCATTAGAGATTGCATTGGGAGGTTTTGATTCAGCTTGATTTCTCTTGAAATTTCTAAATGGTCTCTTTGTAGAAGTCTCTGCTACTATATTTCTGATCTCAACCATCTCATTAGACATGGTTTTAAGGACTTTTTGTAAACCTTCCATGTCATATGGATCTCTTGGTGTCTTTTTCTTGGAATCGTCTTTAAAAGTGACTTTCTTTGATTTTCTTTCCTCAATAGCATTTTTCTTATCTAGAGCAATCATTCATTTTTCAACTGAAATAGCTTTTTTCATATTCTCAGCTAAAGTCGGCTTTGCAGCTCTATCTAAAAAAAATTCTGTGTTTGAGGGCAAATCATTAATGTACCATTCACTTCTAACTTGTTCACTAGGTTTAGATCTTGCAGGGATCTTATTCAAGAGTTTATTAAATCAAGAGTTAAAATCTTTAATGGGTTCCTTAGCTTGAGTCTTTAAATTGGAGAGATCGTTGATTAGGGTAGAAATTGATCTATCATCTCCGTATTTAGTTAAAAATTGCTCTTCAAACATATCCCAATTTGTGATAGAATCAGAAGGTAAGGAAAAGTACCAGGATCCTTCTGTTCCTTGCAAGGTATAGGGAAATGACCTGACTACAACATCGTCATGCTCTAATTGATTTAGATTTATAGCAAGCATAAAATTATTGATATGTTCTTCTGCTGGTATACCAATATCTGGAATAAACTTTGGTAGCCATTTTTCAGGATGATCAGGTAGATCATACAAAGTTGTAGCCATATTTACAGCTCCTGGTCTAGTCCATGGTCTTTGTGCTGGTTGTGCCATTGTTGTGATTATTGTAGAAGAACTAGAAGTGATAACTGGTGTATGAGTAGTAACAGTTGAAGTACTGGAAGAGACAATTGATGTTTGAATAGATGTAGTTTGAGCAGATGAAGATGAGACTACTGCATTTTTCTGATTTGGAGCTTGGGAAATAGATGATTGAATATGCGATGAAGAACTAGTACCAGGGAAAATTTTAAGAACCCCCCTAAATTTATATATATAATAAATGGGCGAATCCCCATGATACATAGGAAAAATGGAAGGCGATTTTATTAATAATATAATATGTATATATAATTTTTTGGCGAATCTCTCATGAGATTATATTATCTTGTAAAATCATGGTGAATCACCAATACAAATGACGAATCACTACTACAAAAAGGTGAATCGTTTTCTAGTGGAGTTCGGGGTGTTGGTTCCAATGAAGATATGGTAGTTGAACTAGAAGAAACTTGAAGAATATTCCAGAAGATTCTTTTTTTTCTGACTGGGCTACCATGTCAGCGACCTGTCACCAACCTGCAATTTTTTTAGCTGTTTTAGAAAGTGAACAACATGCCATAACTTACTCATACGAACTCAGATTTTGATGAAACGAGTTGCATTGGAATCCTGGTGACGAGATCTACGTTATCATCCTAGTCTGAAATATTTTTGAGCACTTTTAATTTTTAGCTAAAATACTGATCCCTAATTAGTCCTTCAATTGATTAAATAATTAATTGAAAGAGGGGAAAATAATTAATTGAAGACCAAAATGGTATTAAGTCACTTAGATGGAGTCAAAAAATAATTTCTAGAACAATATTAAAATAATCAAAATAAGATGCTTATAGAGACTAGGAGATCTATCTATGGAGTCTTTATAAGGAAGACGAGGAGATCATTTGGGACATCTGGGACTTGAGTATTTGTCTTGTTGAGAGTTGGAGGACAAAGTTCTCTACTTCAATAGCCCCAGTACGAAAACCCTAGGGTGATTCAATGAGTAGATGTGAACCTAGCTCTCTCCCTTGGTGAATCCACTCAGGATTCACATTTTGCAACATATTGATTAGTCAGTTTAGTTTTGGAGGCCCAATGTAGTATTGGAGCAGGTTTCTTTTGGTGGCCATTCTCTCGGCCATTAACAATTTTATATGTACTCCTTTTATATTAATAAAATAACGTTGAGTTTCACTGCATGTGCACTTTATCGACTTTTTAGTTGCAGTTCATATTCCCTATTGCATGTTAATGTTATGGTTCAATTTGTGAATTTTTTTTAGTGAGTTGACGACAATTTTTTTATATGCAATTTCTTGCAAATTTTACATATGGTATATTACAATCCACTTCCCTACCAACAATTTTAAGCACCCATGTTGCCTCCAAACTAGTTGGACCCACCCGTTCCAATAACGTTGATGCCTAAAATCATGCAACACTTTCATCATTATCAAGCAACAGACAACCTAAAAGGGAATCTTACTAGAGCATGAAACCAGAGAAACAATTGTGTCGAAATTCTTTTGATTATTGCACTCAATGGGGAAAAATGGTGCAAAAAGAACAATATTCCAAAAATTCATCGAGCACGAGCAAATAAAAAAAGCAACAATATGTCTATTTTTAGAGACCTTTATACATTGGCACTGATCACACCACACCATAAGCACTCATGTTGCATGCGTAAACAACATAACCTCCTCCTCTTACACCTCTTTTGATCTGAGATGCCACCAATTTCAATAACTGCAATCTCCATTAATATGGATTTGAACCAAAGTTTCACATAGAAAATCACAAAATCAGAAAGAAATAAAGTTTACTCTAATACCATATCAGAAAACACCATCACATATTATACATCATATAAACAATGGACATTGAATACACAATAGCAAAAACATCAAAGGAACAAATCCCACCCTTGGTGAAACCCAAAACACTTCCCTACCTATTTCCAATATGCATGCGTACAAGGAAAAGCAAACTTGGGGCAACCAACCTTGGTAGTATAAGGGCAAGCCAACACTTCACTTTATAAGGTAAGGCGATGGCTTAATTGGTTACTACACCATGATAAGGCTCTAACTTATCTTATATCTAATAATTTGTTCTACTCTAAACAACAATAAATTCATTACATGATTTCACCATGTACAATCTAGGTGATTACAATGGGTATTAAGAGCTTTATAAATAACAATCAAGATAACTATACATTATTTATCAACTACTAGGTCACCTAACCAATATAATAATAAGGTGTGACTAATCCACCTTCTAACCACCACAATAATGACAGGCTAATAAGACAATTAATGTTCATATAGTTGTTGATTGGGTTTATTTCAAGTGATTGAGAAGAATGATCGTTGATCGTTATCTTCCACGTGAAAGTACTATTCCCGTAAGTGGCATGATGAGCTCGTAATGATTATATTGTTGTAATGGCTTCAAACCTTACAATGGGGATTAAGAGCTTTATAAATAACAATCAAGCTAACTATACATTATTTATCAACTACTAAGTCACCTAACCAATATAATAATAAGGTGTGACAAATCCACCTTCTAACCACCACAATAATGACAGGCTAATAAGCCAATTAATGTTTGTATAGTTGTTAATTGGGTTTATCTCAAGTGATTTAGAAGAATGATCGTTGATCGTTATCTTCCACATGAAAGTACTATTCCTGCAAATGACATGATGAGCTCATAATGAATATATTGTTGTAATGGCTTCAAACCTTATTGTTGAATAACCTTGATTTCTAAAAAATATCTTACCCTTTCTTATTCCTAAAGAGTATCTTACCCTTTTCTATTAACTCAAGCATGGGCTGCTTTAATTAATGGAAAAATTAATGTACCCTTTTCTATGGACTCAAGCATGCGATGCTTTAATTAATGGAAAGAAATTAATATCCACATAATCAAAGATTAAATAACATATTCCAAACAACTCGTCAAGTAATATGGATGCTGCACTTCATCAGATACAAAATCTCTCATATTCTACCCATACAAGACAATTAACAGAAAAAACCCGTCTCTACAAGCCTATTTAAAGCTAATGTTCACGCTTTATCCTTTATCTTTTACGGGATAACTAGCCTAATATAAATCTTTGTTAGCTAACAGAAATAACAGTGAAGAAAGTAAAACTATCATAACACTCTATCCTAACATAAAAGCCATTAACTAACAGAAAAAATACACAACTATCCAAAATTCCAATGACCCGCACAAAGTACCAATAACTAACAAGGAAGTGGGTTATCTTAGAGATCATAACATTTGTCAAGCTATCTCTTAGGTAATAAATCATATATTGACAAAAGGCCATCAATTTCAAATATATGGGAAAGGCAGTAAGCGCTATAAAGGACAAACGCAGAACAGCACACTACTCAACATGCATAGTTTACATCTAGAGTAGAAACACTGAATAAATAAGTATAACCAAATTTTCCAATATGAAACTCACATGCGAAGATTAATATCTAATGTTCCACTTTATCTTCATTGACTTTTGAATTTGGGTTAACTAATTTAACCTAAAGCTTCATTAAGTAACAGACAAAAATACAGCATGAAACTTTATCTTAACATAAAATACGTTAACTAACAGAAAATATATAAAGTATCAAAATTTCCAATGATTGAAACTCTATCTTAACATAAAATAGTAAATACATTAACTAACAGAGAATATATAAATAAGTATTAAAAAATTCCAATGACTCAACTAAAGTAAAAAGTTCCAGTAACTAACACTGAATTGGGTTATCTTAGAGATCATTATATGCATGCACTTCAGTAATAAATCATATATTTCCAAGGCCACAATTTCAATGACAGTGGAAAGACAACTAGCTCTACAAAGGACAGATACAGAACAGCACACTCGTCAACCAGTATAATTTACATCTGGAGTAGAAATATTGAATAAATATCCCAAAATTGTCAATTATCAAACTCATACGAATAATTACACTGTTAACTAATAAAGTAGCTTTTAGTTGTTCGTAGACACGTAACAGCACACTGATTAGCAGGGATAATTTACATTTCAAGCAAAGTGATCGAAAGTTAAACATGAAGTGTATACCAGCAGAGTTAGATCTCAAACTCATGTTGACTAATAATGTTGTTCAGCAGTTCATTTCCATTCAAATGTGGTGACTGTGCCTCACCTTTTGAATAGATGGATCTCCAAAATCTTCTGACAAGACATCTTCACCACCATCCAGCACGTCTACCCATACACAGGACTTCCCATTGCCAAAATCAGCTTGAGATCCACAAGATATGTTGAAACAAATGATCTTCCCATGACCAACTGGGCTCTCTTTCTTGATATTAATGTCTACAACCTGCATTGAGCATCACAACAGTTTGCATGGCTATTAGACAGGAACACCCAAAAAAGCTAATTCAATGTGATTTTCATTAAAGCACTTGCAATGTTGAGGGTATAGTAAATATTGGGAAAAAAACTACTCAGCACATGCCTAAGACAAAATGCAAAGGCAGGTTGAAAACACTGAGACCATAAGTTTCTAGAAGTCATGTCAAATGGGGGCATTGAGAAAACTGGCTATGGAAGAGAGGACAGGAAAATGACAGCTTGAATAATTTAAAATTTGTTCAAGTCTTTAGCAGCCATTTGCATCTCGTTACCCCCTCAAGCACAAAATAAAAAAACCGGTTTTCTTTGAGCTAAGCTGGAATAAATGAAAACTAGTCCCAGTTCAGAAAAATCTAACTTGTAGGTCACAAAAATCAATAGACTTGCAGTTGACATCAATTGTTTAAAAATAGGGTCCATCCACCCAACTGCCTACTATGCCAATAAATATTGAATTCAGTTGCATCAATGTTCATAGACATGCATTAAACTACCTTTATAAAGGTAATGGGGAAGTTTCTTCCCTAGATAATGGACAATAGTCCTGGTCCACTAATAAAATCAGAAGTTTATGGAAGAGGTAAAACTACCAAAAAAATCGAGAGAAGTTCAAGAACTAAATAATTTCATTCAAGTTCATAGATGAAAAAGAATATAATCATACAAACAGACCACAATCCTGATTCATATGAGAAAAACAGATTAAACAGTACAAGGCAAAGGATCAATGAAACAGCCGGAATAGTAGTACTTATAACTCGTGATCTCCTTCTTTGTCCTGGTTCGAAATGTCGACAGTAAATATCTACTTAATACGATGGATCCGGGAAAAAACATTATTACAAAATAAAAATCAATCAAAAAACTCTTGACCTTTTAAAACAAGTACAAAACAGAAATGGTAGGAAACTGAACCAACCTCTGTATCACATGCATGAATAAGATTTTTCTACTCTCCCATCAGCTTCCCTGCAACCATCTTTGCAGTCTCCACTCTCCACATCCTCAACAATGCAAATCTTTTTTTATAAATGAATAAGTTTCTCCAGAACATTTTTGCTATCACTGTCTGTAACACCAGCTCAACCTTCATTAATTGCAGAATATTGACCATTGTCCAGCCCAATATGCTCACCCTTAGTTACAGAAATTCCAATGTTTTTCTGCTCTATCCTGCAGTTGCCTCCGTCCTCCATTTGTAAAGGCCTCCCTTTCTTGTCTTCCTGATTCAATGGGGTTTCCTCGAGATTCCTTTGTACAAACTTGTTACTAGGAACTCCACCTGCGTTAGTCATATGAGACATATGGCCTGTTGTTTTTGCGATTCCTGAATGAAAACCAACCTTTTCTAAATATGTCACCGGCTTGATTAAAGGATTCTTGGGTGAATAAATATTTCGATTTTCTAGATGCTGTAGTCCTTGATTTTGTGTTGAAGTGGTTTTATTCGGATTGGATAAACTAACGTGTTTTCCTCCTGTTTCTGTGGCTATAGGGCCCTGAACAGGAACATTTTCTTCAACGGACACACAATCTAGTTTTTGTATAAGAGCCCCACAGTCTAATGCAGGTGAAGTAAGCATTAGCATATTGTCTCTACCTTTATTACTCGTTGATAAAACCTCTTATGTTCTAGAAGAAGGGTTTGTATCTAATGTCATAGGCTGGGTATCAGTGTCTACACTGCACATACTGCCTTCTGCATGACTTCTCATAGCATTTATTCTCTCAATTTCTTTCCGCCAAGCTTTGCTAACCGACTTCATTGCTAGAGCTTTTTTGGAGGCAATATTAAGACCTTGAGGAGTGTAACGTGCATATGTACCTAATGTCATAGGCTAGCTATCAGTTCGTACACTACCCACACTGCCTTTTGCATAACTTCTCATAGCGTTAATTCTCTTTGTTTCTTTCTGCCAAGCTTCTCTGTCCAACTTCATTGCTAGAGATTTCTTTTGGGCAATAGTAAGACCTTGAAGAGGATAACATACAATGATATATATTGACTTGTAGTTTTTCTATCTAATGCCATAAGATGGCTATCAGTTCGTACACTGCCCGTATTGCCTTGTGCATGACTTCTCATAGTGTTTATTTTCTCTATTTCTCTCTGCCAAGCTTCCCTACCCGACTTCATTTGTCGAGCTTTTCTTTGGGGATTATTAAGACCTTTGGGAGAGAAACCTGCATATTGATTTTGGTCTTGCCTCAACTGTGTTTGGTTTCTGGAAGTTTGCAGATTTTCCCGGTGATAGCTATATTTCCCCTTTTGAGAGGTACCACAATGGTAATAAGGCGGGACACTATTCAAAGCACTTGATGGAGACCAGTATCTTTTATTATGATTTGGACTTCATTCCCTCAGTTTCAAGCTACTAGACCTCATTCTCACTACATTGTTCATATCATCTAAACCCTTGTCAAATTCACGGGTTCTATGCAGACAAATATCGCTATCTTCTGGCATATATGAATTGTGGCCTCTGTACTGGTCAGATATGGGTCTAGTTAGCTAGCAATCGGCTTGAGAACCCCTATACACTGCAAAGTTTTCTCTAGCATTGGAAGAATCTCAGGCATGGGCAGACAATGAATGATGGTTGGAAGAGACAAACCGTTTTCTAGCTCTAGAATCACCTAACGATTTTGAACTAAGCTTTGAGCTATTTCCTCGGTGATCGCCTAAATGTGACTCCCCTGAGCTGTTGTGCCTCCGTGAATGTGACACTCCTAAGCTCAATTGCCTAAATCGAATTTTTAGATAACTATGAGAGAGGCATCTGAGGCAAAGTTATAACTAAAACATAAATTAATACAGGAGACTGGAATAGTTTGTTCAATTCATTCTATAATTTTAAGTTACGCGGGAAGTATCATCCAACAGGCAAAAAACACCATAGTAAACTGAAAACAAGAAGAAAATATGCAGGAGAGAGGGAGACTGGCCTCTGAAGGTTGGGAGAAGAAATGGCAACCCTGCGAAGCATCGGATTTGAAATAAAACGCGGGCATGTGATAACGCCCAAATCCATAAGGTCTGCCACGGGGGCCACTCTGCCTCTTCCTCCTGCCGTTGCTCTTTTTGAAAAATTCAACATTATTCTAACTCGAAGCTCGTTAGGTTGTTGCTAGTGCTGCTACTTAATCTACTGGAGCTGCTAATCCCCCTCTTTATTACTCAGCACATCCTCGGGCGCCATCCATGCGTTCACCTGAGCTGACCTCAGAGAGCTGGACGATGTTGACACAAACTTATTTGGTAAAGCACTCTAGAATTCTTTAGAACAGCAACCTGATGGGGCGAATCAGTCTATCCCCTCCCTCCGACCCTATAAATCCAGGCGAATGCCATGGAAATCTCCTCCAACGAAAAAAAATCAAGGGCGAATTTCATGTTTCCAGTTTTATGCGCCCTTTTTTTGGTGAGCTAATATTTAATAATTAATTATTTTTGTAATATTTATTGGGCTAACTGTATTAAACTATAGAAAATGGGTTTTATATAAAAAATTTGCCCTAATAAAATTTAAAATCCCTTAAAATTCTCCTTTGGGCTAAAATTCGCCCCTAAAATTTTCCCTGACTAGTACCACTTTCTGTTTCCGATGGAGTTTTTCTTGTTTTGACTCTACTAGGTATAGGAAATTCTTTTGGGGAGATTCCAAGTTTTTCACTCTGTGACCTAGTGAGAGGTCTGGAAGAATCAAAATGAGAGGTGACACTACCTTCAGATAATTCTGATTCTTCTAATGATAATGAGAATCCTTGAAGTTTATGGACTAAAACTTCAACTTCAGGGGATTCAGGAGATGGATTATCTAATTGATGGGAGACTTTGGTAGTGGGTGTTTGAATGCTTTTATCAATTTCTTCTCTAGTGATTTGAGATGTGGAAGAAATCGAAGGTGATGAGGGTGTTGTGCTCTTAGAATGGCTTTCGGATTTGGATTTATCTACCATTCATAGCTTTGGCCCTCCTTCTAGCACCAAAAATGTTGAAGCCTCGAAAATCGCTGCTTCAAACATTGGGGGATAACCACCCGGTCGGGACCTTAGGACAGCTCCTTTTCCATTTGGTGTGGTGGCTCCGACTGGATTTATAGGACCAGTTTCCTAATAATTTAAATGGGTTGGTAATGGAGTGATTGAATGAAGGGAAAATGGGACTAAATGACTGAAATAAAACTATTTAAACTAACTTAAAACTGATAAGATAATTCTAATACTAACCCGGGCATCAAATGTGAATACAACTTTAAATTGTTTCAATTAAACAATAACCATGAAAATGTATTATAGCTTAATTGAAATATGCAGTAACAAATAAATATAACTCTGTTTAAGAAATTAAACAGAGTTATAATAACATATTGCATTCATCATTATATATCGTTTGCATATATTATAAAAGATAAATATTTATACACACTCATAAATGATATATATAAAGAAATATTGTAAAGCAAATACACATAAATGATAGCAATTTAAAAGAGAATATCACATAACATAAGAAACTAACAGTGAATAGATAGAAATATCATATCCATCTTGATACTTTCCAATGCAATCCGATATCCAAATCCAGCAACTTCAATGTAAAATCAACTCCAAGATACAGAAATGCAATTCTTAAAGTCAATTTCGCACAGAATCACCAGATGTGATACTTTATAAAAAATATAAGAGTCAATGGAGTACAGAAATGTAATCTCCAAGTCAAAATATTACAAATTCAGGACCCCTTTCTAAATGCATTAAAGGGGTTCAAATAGGTACTTAACAAAATAACTAAAACTATTCCTACAATCTATCTAAATCAAAAAATCTAGAACAGAAATGCGATCTTGAGGTAAACCGACTCATTGATTATCTGTTGCAATTGATGTGCCCAGATGGCAGATTTTGAGCATTTCCTTCACTTCTTCGGGATGACTAAGCTTTGAGTGCAACCGCCCTGTATATGTGGCATCAGAGAATTCGGGAATGATGCAATCGATGGCATTTGAAAGAAATTTTATTGTTGTTTGTCGACTATGCGGCTTGATAAGATAGGTCCACATTGTATCCCATGATATTCCTTGTAGTTGGCCAACTTGCTGATTTTTATTAATTATCTCTTGTTTCCATCTGTGATCAGTTTCTTTTATCTTAGGTAATTGGCTGGGAGTACAATCTGCAATTAAATTAATTGCATATAGGTTATCATTCACCAGCTGTGTTACATTGTTCATTATTCTTTTAGCTCTGGATGTAGCTCTTTCTTCTTTGATCAAATGATGTTCCCATTCTGAAAAAATAATTTCTTTATGTCTCTCCATAATCTTGGGAATATTTGCTTTTCTTCTTGATTCTTAGTCTTGCCATGAAAGAAATTCAGAGATTTTTTCATCAGTTTCATCAAATTAAATTTTAAGAGTGACTCCTTCATATAACAAGGAAGATGTTAATTCACATAGGGATTCTGCTTCTGCAATATTTAGACAAAATTCATTTAATTGTAGAGACAATAATTTGTTTGTCTCCAGGGCTTCATTTTTTAATTGATCCAAACTAGGATAATTCTTAAACTTGTCTAATTTAGATTGAAACATCTTCTCTTGCTCAATCTTTGAAGTCTACTCATTTTGTAGAAGAGCCTGTAATTTTTCTATTTCTTGATTTAACTGTTGTTGCTTTTCAGAAGTTTGTTGATCAATCTTTTCTTTTTGAACAGCAAGCTGCTCTTCTAATTGTTTAGATTTGATCTCTCCATCATGCAATCATTTTTCTAACTGAATGATTTTATGTTGGTTCTCTGTAACCTGTTCTTTTAACATGGCTATTTTCACATCCTTTTGCTTCATTAACTATGTAACTTCGGAGGCTTTGTCTATAGTAGCAGCACTATAAGCACCTGCATACTGGGATAATTTGGTGAGATCCTCATATGGATTCACCTCAGCATTATTATAAACAATATTCATGAATTCCACCTATGATGTCAAAAGTGCATCTTGATCATTTCTCCTCCTTTTCCTCTGCTTTCTTACAACAGCCCTATGTTTAGGATTGTAAAATATATGAAGAGGAGGGATTTCTTCTATCTTCAACATGATCTCACCTGTGGGATTTTCAGGGATGATTTCTATATCCTGGCTTTTCGAATCATCAACTTGGGGAGTATTCTGTTGTCCTATTTGTTGGGAAAATTGTTCGTATTGGCTCAGCAAATGAGGAGAAACAATAAGTTTAGTAGTTTCTTCTCCTCCAAGTTGAGAATTTGAACTATTGTTTATATCACTTTTTGGTACTTGTTCAGTATTCTTACTGTCTATGCCTCCATTTTCAGTATGCACATTGGCATCAGTACCTGTGACTTATTTTCTTACCTGGGCCAAAGACTGTTGTACATCAATCTTAATAGTTGTTTCTGTCTTTTCAGTATCAACTTTGCTGCTAATATCTTTCTTTTGTAAAACAGGATTAGTTCCTGTTACTTCTTTGCCAGATGTATTCCCTGTTTCTTTATGTTTTGATTCATATTCCTGTGTAGAAACTCTCAACTGATCCAGAGGAGCTTTGAGTAACCTCTGACTTCTAAATAACAAAAATTTATTCATTTCTTCGGTCTAAAGTTTGGACTTGACCAAATCAAAAACTTGGGACATTTTATCTACAGAAAAAAAATAAATCATCAAGCATATATGTTTCATGTTCAAACCGAGCAATTGAAACAGAAGTAGTAAAATCATATGCCACCTTCCTAGGATCATATTTCCTCCCTGGGATTGTTGAAATCTTGAGATTGGTTAACTTAACAGCTTCTTTTTCAGCATGGAAAAAATTACTGAGAGTATAGTCACCACATTTAAAAGGAAAAGTAGGCCACATAGCTTCCTGTTGTTCTTCAAAGTTCTAGATGTTTGGGTTCCTATGTTTTGGCTAGATTGGAAAAAAAATATATAAGACAACATCAAACTGCTTTGGGATTCATGGATCTAGCCCTCCTGAATGCAGAGAGGGATCTCTCTATAAATTAGTTTAAAGATGTGATATTTAAAACCTAAAATGTGATTTTAGGCTAGTTATGAAGAGCATGGGTTTTGTTTGTTTTTGGTTGGACAAAGACATGATGAAGGTGAAAGAAGTTCAAAATAAAGGGTGAAGATGTATGCAAGTGAAAGAAGGATTCGGTTGATAGAAAATGCAAACACAGTTTTAACCCATTGGACTATGGAGTCATAGGAGGATTTTAATTGGACAGCAAGTTTCAAGAAGGATCAATGGGGAAAGTCACTTATGTCAACAGGATTTCTTAAGTTAATTTTATGGAATGAAACAGATAGGAAATGGAGAGAAAAACAAATGAAGAACAGTGAACAGCCTTAGATCAAGTAAGTACTTTCAAACTATCTTGCTTCGGCATGTACTTAAGGAAAAACATAAAAGTATTCTGAGATCATGTAAGTGCTTTTAAACTAGCCTGCATTGAAGTACTTCCAGTTAGAAAACATTTAAAAATAGTACGAACAGCTTAAGATCAGGTAAGTGCTTCTAAACTATCCTGCTTTCAGCATATTCTAGAGGAAAACACATATGATAATCACAAAGAGCAATCTAGATCAGGCAAGTTCTTTTAAACCAGCCTGCTTTAATATACTCTAAAGGAAAACACAGAAAATACTCATTTTAAAGAGCAATCAAGATCAGGCAAGTGCTTTTAAACCAACCTAATATAATATACTCTTCAAAGGGAACGTTCGAATGAAGAAAACATAGAAAATAAATCTTTCAGTAAGAGTAGGGTACTGTTGAGAGTAAATCCTAGCTCTATGTTTGCTGCTCTTTATCAGAGAAAGTGGACAGAGTGAAAACATTAAAGAAAATAACAATTGACAGTGAGGAACACATCACCATTGACATAAATCAGGATCCCATAAATCAGCAACTTGTATTTGATGTTCAAACCAGTTACAATCAGCAAGCCCGGTGGGTCTCTACAACTTCAAACTTCTCATATCAGCTTATGTATCTTCAAGTTGCACACAGGGCATCAGTAGCTTCAGAAAACTATTACATGCAATCAGATGTCCAGAGACCAACATTTTCTCATCTTCTATAGAATTATTTATAGAAGAAGGAGGAGGCGGGATCTGGGAAAAGATCTCCTGGGTCAATTAATACAGATTGATGACTTTGCGGCCTTTGAGAGCCTCGATGAAGAAATTTATAGGTGTTTATCTGCATTAATTGATTTACACTTAGGATTAAGCTCGGTGGGAGCCTTTGTTGACTTTTGAGGCTCTGTTTCATGTTGAAGTAACTCTGTTTCTGCTCCCCGAGGCCTAATGATCGAAAATATTTGTTTCTGGGTTGTTCTTAACATAAAAATAGTTTTGCCGACAATTAAAGATAAGATATTTGATTTGTATTAATTGTTCAGCTATCTTCGGGAAAACAACTCTTGTTTCAGATAATGACTAAGCCTTCTTTGATTACTATGAGGCTGCAGGTGCCTTTAGAAGCTGGAGAGGGTTCGATTAGCCTCTGCTTAGGGCGGTGGAAGCTTTCTCGGATCGACAGTTGTCTTTGTCTCTTCCCAAAACACCTTTAAGTTACTTGAGATCTATGTTTTAGGTCTGATCAGGCTTATCTTGTGTCTTTCGGTCTTTATGACGCTTTTATCTGTGGATTTAGGCTTTTGATTTGCTGAATGTATGCCTTAATCCTTCAAACTGTGCTAGGAAATCTTCAAACACTGATACTCTTTGTTTCTTTTATGCATTGATGTGTCTTGTTGATGTGTAGGCTGCGCAGGGCTCATATGGCGTCAATGCCTCATGACACATTGACGTCGTGGAGTTTGAGCCCAGCAAATGGTTTCCTTTGATGAATCAAAGGTGCGGAAATCGTCATTCCCTGCCTTCAGCTTTTTCTTCCAATATAATGGAGAACCATTATCACTTGCAAAACATGAAACCAATTAAGAAATTTTGTGTTTTGGGTTAAACTGCTTCAGACGGTGAGGGGAGGAGCGTAGCTGTTGGATGGCATCATCCAACGGTCGAGATTTATTAGAGATATTCAAAAAAGAGAGCGAAGGAAAATAATAAATCAGATCCGTCGATCGGGCGGAGATCAATGGTGGGGATTAATTGAAAAACATAAAGTGGAAGGGCGAAAGGCGATGAAAGCATGCAGGAAAGATCTGGGCCGTCCGATCTGGACACGTGGAAGGTCCAGATCCAATCGGAGGGGGAAAAAGAGAGGGTGTAACGAAAATCACCGATGTGATTACACGATCGGGAGGGTCGATGCGATTAAGCGTTGATCGTCGATCTGCAAATCAGACTGACGGCGGATATGCTTTAATGACCGCATCATATCCTGGTTAACTGTCGGGCTTCTTCGGTGAGCGATCGTCTTCCAATGAGCGGCCTCAGATTAGACGGTGGACGTCAATATCGTGTCAGGTCCACGTCCGATCTTTAACGCGCAATGAGCGGCGGTTTTTTGAAGTGTGGCGAGGCCATGCATCAACCGTTGTATGGAAACGCTGCCGGAAAAAAAAAAATTCCCCGCTCTTAAAAGCGGTGCAATGGATACCGCTTGGTTTTGCAACGGTGAGTGGTTTGCGGGGACCACCGGGGCGAGAGACTGTGCGAGCCATTTGATCAGCTCCAGATTGACGGCAGATATTGCTTTAAATGTGCCCTGGCGGAAAATCTTTGAAACATATGAAAAACCCAAATTTTCAAATAATACAAAGTTTTGGTGGATCGAAGTGGAATATATATATATGAAGTGGTTGGCACCCAATTGCGGGGTCGCTGGATGTATGGAATATGATGGGCCCGAGGCTTATGCATATGAGGGCTAATCGGAATCGGAGGTCGGGCTCGGGCTTTTCAATCTAACCATTCAGAATCCTCCGATGCGATTAAGCACCTTGGGACTTTAACCTCTGGTCCCGAGCGTAGGTTATATGGAATGGAAAGCGGAGGGCAGTGTTTATACATACAGGACTTAATCGCATCGGGACTTTTGATGCGGTCTTTCAATCAACCCATTGTGGATTACTTCTGATGCGATAAGTGCCTGATGGGCATAGCGCCTGGTTCTTAGGGCGCAAGCATGTGGAGGGGAAGTGGTTTAGGCTTAGCCCAAGGGGGCTTAAGTCTTTAATACAAAAAGAATTTTTTATGGATTTTCAATGGTTTTCAAAAGGATTTGAGGTTTTCGGCAGAGTTCAAAAAGGAGTTTCAAACTCTGCAAGGGCGATTTTATGAAGGGGAGATGAGAAAAATGGAAAACAGAGGAATTTTATGGAAAAAAAATGGGAGCAAATAAAGGTTAGTTTCTGAGTGAAGGAAAGGGGAAAATGATGATTTTGTAGCGGTCTTTTCTCATGAAATCAGCAGAATTTCTGAGTATAAAAAGGGGAATAGTAGTGAAGATTTGGACAAAGGCATGAGGCCTTCAAGAGTCTTCAAGAGCCAACACTTTTTAGTAATAAAATTTGTTCCTTGAAGGCTCAAAAAAATTTTAGCCACCTTTTGCTATAACAAATTTTATAGGTGGCTAACAGTGGCTCCACTTGAGGATGGTGCCTTCTTGAAGGCATCAAGAACTTCAGACTTGCATTCTCTGGGAGGCTGACCTGTGCCTCATCCATTGGGCTGCCCTTCCTTTTCTGGGATGATCTTGCTCGGAAAACATATTAGCAGCCATGAAAAACCATGTATCTTTTATCAACACAGCTTCCTACCTACTCAATCCTACTGATCTAACATTTTTTCTTCATTAGAGTGCACTTGGATTGGCAAACTCTTTTACAACATTTATTCTTTTGAAAATAGGAAATCTAATCTAATTCCACTCCTTATTTCTCCATGGACTCAGATTAAACAGTTGGGTCCATATAATTCTCTACCTAATCTACCATCTGTTGGGATTAAACTGTCCAACAGATTTTATTCTCTAAATTCTACAACGTAAATTTAAAAACAGTCAAGTCAAGATTAATCTGTTTGACTTGCTGTGATCTATGGCATAAAAAACAAGCTGCACATAGATATTTATTTTGTAGAAAAATTTAAATCAAAATGGAAGGCTTAAGATCTGAAAGTTTATGCACTTCCTTCACCTTTTTACAGCTCTGTTTGCCTCTTGCTTGAGTTGTTCTTTCTTTTTCTCTGGTTCAGATTTTGAGCTAATTAGAACCAGATTTACATCTTTTTTGACTCAGAATTTGAAATAGATTTGAGTCATTCTCTTTGGAAACTTAGGTTCAGATTTTGAGCATGTTTGAACCTTTAATTCCTATCCTAATCTATCTACTGATAAGCCAAGATTAAACAGTTTGGCAAATCGAATTCACTATCCTATCAGCAGTAAATTTAAAACTAACTAGTCAATATTAGGTTGTTTAACTAACTAGAAGTGTGTTTTTCAGGAGTGGCATTTAGGCTTGCACACTTTCAGAATTTATTTCTCTTTCTGGTATAGGGTTTGTACCTTTATTGTTTTTTACAATCTGCCCTCTTTTCTTTCTTTCATTGTTTTTGTATTTTTTCTTTTGTGAAACTGAACAAAGCAATGGTATTTACAAACGGAAATGAAAAATGTTAAATTGAACTCAGCAGTAGTAATGCTTGAGCACCCTGCCATTGATAGGATCCCCAAACAGATCTATGCCATCTAACTCTTGCAGAAAAAAGGCATTTGGACCAATGGTGGACTGAATAATGTAAGGACCTTGCCACAAAGTGTCAAATTTGCCATGTTTACCCTTATCTTCTCTTCTGGAGTCCCATTTGAGTACCTTGTCTCCAATATTGAAATCACAAGCCTTTGTTCTCTTTTCAAACAACTTCTTTATGTTCTCTTGCACCTTTTGAGCTCTGTTGTAGACCTCTTCCCTTGTCTGCTGGAGATGTATTGTCTGATTGATCCTCCTTACCATACCGTCCTCTTCTGACTGTGTTTCTTGGACTAATTTTATCACTAGTACACCTAGGCTGGTAGG
Source organism: Pinus albicaulis (assembly GCA_034641835.2). Taxonomy (NCBI): domain Eukaryota; kingdom Viridiplantae; phylum Streptophyta; class Pinopsida; order Pinales; family Pinaceae; genus Pinus; species Pinus albicaulis. The sequence goes on from CM076579.1 coordinate 800,106,411, forward strand.
AAACACTGCATCTGCTCCATAAACAAGCTGGTAAGGGGACATTCCAATGGACTTCTTTGTGGTCAATCTATCTGCCCACAAAGCACGCACCAACTTGTTATGCCATTATTTTTTATTCTCTTCAAGAAGCTTCTTGATGATGGTTACCAAACTTTTATTTGATGATTCTGCTAACCCATTACCTTGAGGGTAATAAGCAGTAGAATGAACAAGTGTAATCTGATACCTGCGACAAAAATTAATCATCTTTTTGGAACCAAAATCGCAGCATTATTAGTAATAATCTTCCTAGGGCAGTCGAATCTAGACAGGATATGGTCTTCAAGAAATTTTATAATGACAGAATATGTGGCATTCCTAGAATGGATGGCCTCTATCCACTTTGTGAAGTATTCAGTGGCTGTGAGAATCCATTTGTGTTGGGCAGACGAAGCAGGATGGATTTCTCCTATGAAATCTAGGCCTCAATTTTGAAAAGGAGCTTCAACAGTGATAGGTTGTAATGGTAAAGGAAGGAGTTTTCTTTTGCCCTCAAAAATTTGGCATTTGTGACAGGCAAATATCATTTTATGGACATCTTGGAAGAGGGTGGGCCAGTAATAGCCAGCTCTGAGGATTTTATTGGCTGTGGTTTTCCAGTAGAGATGACCTCCACACTCTCCTTCATGGAATTCATGCTTGATCCTTTCTGCATCAACTTCAGGCAAACATTTGAGAAATAAACTATTGGCATTTTTCCAATATAAACATTCATTTAAAATGAAATAGTTCCTAGCTTTCAACTTTAAAAACCTTGCCTTTGTTTTTGATAATTCATGAGGAGAATTAATATTTGTAAGCACATACAAGATGTCAGCGTACCAAGGTGAGTTTTGGAACTGTTCTTCCACAGTGGGAGCAGGTAATTCTTCTTGTTCATCCAATACATCTACCATGTTAATCTCAAGGGCTTCTAGATTATATTTAGCCATTAATTGAGCCAAGCCCTGACCTTTAATAAGTTTGGTGGGTTTGATTTCCAAATCATACTCTAATATTACATCAATCCATTTTCCCCTCTTTCCATCTGGGTCTTGTGACAAGATGTCTTTTACCACTATGTTAGGCACATAAGCAATGACGTGAGAATGAAGAATATACACCCTGAAGTCTTTTAATGCCTTTACCAAAGCATAGGCTCGTTTTTCCATTATGTTATATTTCAAGGGTGCATCCCTTAAATCCTTGCTGAAAAAAGCAATAGGCTGTTCCTGTCCCTCTGGTTTTTTCTACAACAGGACTGCAGCTACGGTATGCTCTGAGGCAAAGGAAAAAATAAGGAAATCTTTTGAAAAGTTCGGGTTGATTAGGACTGGTGCCCGGGTGAGTCAATGTTTTACCAAATCGAAGGATCTTTTGGCTTCTACAGTCCACTTCGCTCCCACTTCTTTTTTGAGCATATTAGTCATGTTTCTAAGGAGCTCTGTTAAGTTGGGAATAAACCTCCTTAAGAAGTTAATTTTTCGAATAAAGGACTGTAATTATTTTATGTTCCTTGGTTGGCTAATCTGTAGTATTCCATCAAATCTTTTTGGATCTATTTTAATCCCCTTTTCTGATATAATATGGCCAAGGAGTTTACCCTCTTGTAGGCCAAACACTGTCTTTTTGGGATTTAAAGATACTCCAAACCTTCTGCACTTTTCCAGGACCTTTCTTAGATGTTTAAGGTGCGCTTCGTCAGATTTGGAATAAACTATTATGTCATCAAGGTAAATTACAATGAAGTGCCCTATCTCCTCTGAAAATGCAATGTCCATGGCCCTGTGAAAAGTGGCCCCAACATTCATTAAACCAAAAGGAATTTTCACATACATGAAAGTGCTCCAAGGAGTGGTGAAAGTTGTCTTGAGTTGGTCTTCTGGGAGTACTAAAACTTGGTTGTACCCTGAAAAACCATCTAACAGAGAAATCCTCTTTGAACCAACTACCCTTTGTAGGATGTGTTCCATTTTGGGTAAACGGTAATTGTCTTTAAGAGAGGCTCTGTTAAGGTTTCTGAAATCAATGCACAGTCTAATTTCTCCTCTATTTTTCCTCACGGCTACAAGGTTAGAAACCCAATCTGAGAACCTCACAGGCACTATGATTCTGCCTCATACATTTTCTTGATTTCCTTTTCTACTAGAGGCAGTTGTATTGGATTAATTCGACGCAGTTTTTGCCTAAAGGGTTTTTGGTTTTCTTTCAATGGGATCTTGTGCTGGATGATTTCTGTATCGTAGGCTTTTAAGTATTCATAGCTCCAGGCAAACACATCGACAAAATCTTTAAATAAGTCAATGTATTTATTTTTCATGTCTGGTGGCAAGGACCTAGCTAATTTAATCATTTTAGGCTAATCCTCGGTGCCTATGTTACATTCCTTGACATCGGACTCTATGTATTCTATAGTGGGTTTCTTTGCTACGTCGTTAAAATCAAACAGGTCTTCTAATGGTGCTATCCCCCTAGGTATGTTCTTGTCTTTTGATGGAAGTACCTCAATGTCTTCGTTTTCTGTGTCCTCATACTCTTCAGTATGAGTTCCAATTTTTTTAGTTAGCATGTTGATTTTTACGGAACCGGACGGTTCTTCTTCCTCAGGGGACTCTTCATTCAGGAAATTCTCATCGGATTTATAATCTGAATCAGATAATTGAAACTCGTTCCTGCCAAGCAGGAAATCCTCTATCTGCTTGTCACCCTCAAAGACCTGCCAATATTTCTCATTATCTGGCACTGTAGGTCTATATTTTGTTCGAATAATGATCTGTTTGTCACTAAGTGATTCTTGACATGAACTAGCAGCGCAGGCCAACCCGTTTGCAATTATGTTTTGACTCCTTGGAACAAACACGAGCTCATATTTTTTAAACGTGTTCAGGAAATCTATGGCATTATTTCGGTATACCCTTAGTCTAGGATGATTAATGGCATACTCTCCATTTAGCTGTTTGATGAATAATTCTGAGTCTCCCTGAACAATTATCTTCTTGGCTCCTAGTTCTTTCAATAGACGCAATCCTAGGATGAGAGCCTCATACTCTGCGATGTTGTTAGTGCATTTGAAATCTAGCCTGAAAGCATGTCTCTCGAAGTAATTGTTTACAGTGTCGACCAACCATACCCCAACTCCCGCACTCTTTTTAGTGCATGACCTGTCAAATTTCATGCACCAAAAGGGATTGTTAACATCGTTTTGATCCCTATTGCCTTTTTCATCATTATGTTCTGTTTTAAGATCCGCAGCATGTCGTGATGGGTCTTGTTCCTCATGATTTTCACAGAGTTCAGCGTGACGGGTAGTCTGTTGTTTTCGATCTTGTCTTTGTTCACTCTGGTTTATTGTTTCAATCTATTGTTCAAAGGTTTCTCTCCCATTTTCTTCCATATCTAGAACTGCCATTATTTCTAGATTTGGGGCCTCTAACTGGTTGTCTGAGTCGATGTCTTCTAGTTCTGTATTATTTTTGGATTCATTGTTGTAAAGGATAAATGAATCCAGGTCATTATTGACAAAGTAAATGGGGGAATTTTCAGACTTTTCTGGGCTACTGACCATGAATTTCATGTGCGCCTCTCTGTATAGTCTTCTAAGCTGGCTAAAGACAGGGATAATGGCATATGTCCCATCCATTTGCATTGTGCCTTGTAGCTTGGCACCCCATGATCTTGACAACAACATGCCATACTTAGGAGGAACATTAGCCACCACAACATCCATAACCATGCACTTGGCTAGGATTTGATTCAAATTCACACAAAGGTCTTTAATTAGGCCAAGGAATTTCGCTCTGCTACAGTCAAAAGAATATAAATCCTTGTAAGGTCTGGTTACTTCTCATCCTAGCCTTTCCATTATCACTTTTGGCATAAGGTTGTGCGAGGCTCCAGAGTCATGCATAGTATTATGCGAGATTTTGTCATGGATATTGAGGCTGACATAGAAAGGAGGTACTAACCCTTCCTGAAATTTCCCTTCAATTTTTGGGCCAAACAAGAGAGCTGGTTGCTCATCATTCAAATTGACAGTGTCATTGTTTTCTCCTAAGTTTAAAGCTTTCAAAATTTGACTCTTATATACATCCTGGGTGGCCAAATCAACAAGAGGGACAGAAATTTTAATTTTGGCAATCTCACTTTCCAAATTAAAAGCATACTGACTCTTTGAAAGATTCAATTTTGTCTTGTTGGGCACCATTTTGTTAGCAATATCGGGCTGCTGATTTTCAATATGTACAATGTTTGAAGCTGTTTTATTAGGAGCATTAGCAGCAATGCTAGTGCTACTAGGTTCTTGACTTGATTTGTCACTGGTTAGGATGTCCTTATCTTTATTTTTACCAGAACTCTCAAGTGCCGGTTTACTGCTTTCAACAGTCACTTTAGGAGTCTTTCCAGGCTTTTTCTTAATGGTGATTTCAGAAGCCTTTGGTTTGGGATCATCTATGTTCTTTTTGCTCCTGAGGTCATATTTCTCTCGGATCTGCATGATGGCATTTTCGAATCCTAACCTGTAGTCCTCAGTTTCCAACCCTTCCTCGTTCCAACATGAGTATGAGGTCTAGTTTTCTTCTGTGGGAAAGGTGTGGTCCAATTCATCCATATCCATCATATTCATGTCAGTTTCCTCTGACCCTTCTATTGTTCCTTCATCCTCATCAAGGAAGTTCTCTTGAAATGGAGGGATGACCTTTTGATCAGAGTCTCTTTATCTATTTGGGGGGTTATTTCTCCTAAATTTCTGGTTTTGATTTTGATTCCTCTCCTGATTGCTGACTTGGATAATCAAATTTTCTACCATTTTTCCTAGTCTCTCTATAGTTTTGGCTAAACTATCATATTTTGGATCAGATGCAGAAGCAATGTTGGCATCCCTATAGGTTACCTTTTTCTCAGCCCTCATCCTAGATCTTTTCTCAATCAAGTTTGCCTCAACACTCACTACTCCTTTCTGCATGTCTTCCAATGTATTATAATCTCTCTCCCTAAGCTGGTAAGCCATATCAGCATCAAAGCCTTCAGGGTATTTTACTAGGGCCATTCCTTGGGGAGGTTTCATGTGTGGTGGAAGAGTATTGTAGATACTGTTAAATCTTGTAGAGTAGTCCTGGACACTCTCTCCTGGATTTCTTTTAAGATTCTTATATTCGGCTAGGATTTGGAGAGGGTTGCTTCTAACTTCCCATTTGTTTATGAAATTTTGATATAAGGCGAGAAGATCATTAATGTTATTGGGAGGCAAGGCTTTAAACCACTTCTTCACTTCTCCTCCTAAACTCTGAGCGAAGATCCTCATCTTAATTTTTTCATCCTCTATTTCCATGTAGTCAAAGGCATATCCCATTCTATCTACATGGTGTTGAGCGGTGGTGGATTCTTTACTAGTGAAATGAGGAATCTTAGTCTGATATTCATTAGGTAAAGGAGCTAAAGGCTGGGGCAGCACCAAGGGAGCATACCATGCTTCCATGATTGGAGGTGGAAGTGGATTCACAAGAAATAGACTAGCAAAAGGGACGGTGGGGTGGAGTGGAGTGGATTGGACAGTGGATGTTGGATGAACAAATGTAGATGGACCAGGGGTAGATTGCTGAGCTGATCTTGGATGAGAGACATCTAAATTAAGAAGGAAATGTAAATCAGGTGGTGTGGTTTCTCTACTACCAGGATGTTCACTTTGTTCGGGGGACAAAAGTGAAGGCTCTGAATCTAGCTGATATAAATCGTTGAGAGACCGTGTTCTAAATGGATTTCTTAAATCTACTTGTCATTGTTGTAGAGCTGCAAGGTTTTCAGGAAATGAATTAGATCTCAAGGGTGATTTGAAAGCAGTTGAAATTTTTATCTTAGGAGACTTCCTAAGTAAACTTTCAGGGTTAGCAACTGTCTCAGGTGGGTTCGGGTCAGGGTAAGCTCTAGTATGAATCTTTCTAGGAGCCACTATGCTTGTGTTTTTCAGACCCGACTAAACAAGAAAGATGTTAACCAAATATGACAATCTTTGAGAGGTTTAACTGATCTTTTTCTAAGAAGACTTTAATCCAAAGCCCTCTTACTAAGTTTGAATGATTTTATAATGATTACGGGTCCTCCCAGTGGAGTGCTAAGGTCTGTAAGATTGTGGAGTCGCCAAGTGGAATTTTTAGCTCTTTTGGATGTAAAAGGTTTTATGGTCCACTATCGTGTTTATTGAATACCAGTCTGAAATATTTTGGATTTTCTGAGTTTCTCTGGTTGTATGGGAAACTAAGGAGTTTATAAAGCTGACCAAGCAACTATGAACTCAAAAAATTCCCCAGTATGGTCGCCATTATGTTGGCGATGAAAATGGGACACAAGACCAAACTATGAACTCAAAAAATTCCCCAGTGGAGTCGCCATTATGTTGGCAATGACAATGGGACACAAGACCAAACTATGAACTCAAAAAATTCCCCATTGGAGTCACCATTATGTTGGGGTTCCTATGTTTTGGCCAAATTGGCAAAACCAAGAGATAAGACAACATCAAACCGCTTTGGGATTCAAGGATCTAGCCCTCCTAAATCCAGAGAGGGATCTCTCTATGAATGAGTTTAAAGATGTGATCTTTAAAACCTGAAATGTGATTTTAGGCTAGTTATGAAGAGCATGGGTTTTGTTTGTTTTTGGTTGGACAAAGACATGATGAAGGTGAAAGCAGTTCAAAATAAAGGGTGAAGATGTATGCAAGTGAAAGAAGGATTCGGCTGACAGAAAAGGCAAAGACAGTTTTAACCCATTGGGCTATGGAGTCATAGGAGGATTTTAATTGGACAGCAAGTTTCAAGAAGGATCAATGGGGCAAGTCACTTATGTCAACAGGATCTCTTAAGTTGATTTTATGGAATGAAACAGATAGGAAATGGAGAGCAAAACAAATTAAGAACAGTGAACAGCCTAAGATCAAGTAAGTACTTTCAAAATATCTCGCTTTGGCATGTACTTAAGGAAAAACATAAAAGTATTCTAAGATCATGTAAGTGCTTTTAAACTAGCCTGCATTTAAGTACTTCCAGTTAGAAAACATTTAAAAATAGTTCGAACAGCTTAATATCAGGTAAGTGCTTCTAAACTATCCTACTTTCAGCATATTCTAGAGGAAAACACATATGATAATCACAAAGAGAAATCTAGATCAGGCAAGTGCTTTTAAACCAACCTGCTTTAATATACTCTTCAAAGGGAACGTTCAAATGAAGAAAACATAGAAAATAAATCTTTCAGTAAGATTAGGGTACTGTTGAGAGTAAATCCTAGCTCTATGTTTGCTGCTCTTTATCAAAGAAAGTGGACAGAGTGAAAACATTAAAGAAAATAACAATTGACAGTGAGGAACACTTCACCAATGACATAAATTAGGATCCCATAAATCAGCAGCTTGTATTTGATGTTCAAACCGGTTACAGTCAGCAAGCCTGGTGGGTCTCTACAACTTCAAACTTCTCATATCATTTTATGTATCTTCAATTTGCACACAGGGCATCAGTAGCTTTAGAAAACTATTACATGCAATCAAATGTCGAGAGACCAACATTTTCTCATATTCTATAGAAGTATTTATAGAAGAAGGAGGAGGCGGGATCTGGTAAAAGATCTCCTGGGTCAATTAATAGAGATTGATGACTTCGTGACCTTTGAGAGCCTCGATGAAGAAATTTATAGGTGTTTATCTGCATTAATTGATTTACACTTAGGATTAAGCTCGGTGGGAGCCTTTTTTGACTTTTGAGGCTCTGTTTCATGTTGAAGTAACTCTGTTTCTTCTCCCCGAGGCCTAATGATCGAAAAGATTTGTTTCTGGGTTGTTCTTAACATAAAAATAGTTTTGCCGACAATTAAAGATAAGATATTTGATTTGTATTAATTGTTCAGCTGTCTTCGGGCAAACAACTCTTGTTTCAGATAATGACTAAGCCTTCTTTGATTACTATGAGGCTGCAGGTGCCTTTAGGAGCTGGAGAGGGTTTGATTAGCCTCTGCTTAGGGCGGTGGAAGCTTTCTCGGATCGACAGTTGTCTTCGTCTCTTCCCAAAACGCCTTTAAGTTACTTGAGATCTATGTTTTAGGTCTGATCAGGCTTATCCTATGTCTTCCGGTCTTTATGATGCTTTTATCTGTGGATTTAAGCTTTTGATTTGCTGAATGTATGCCTTAATCCTTCAAACTGTGCGAGGAAATCTTCAAACACTGATACTCTTTGTTTCTTTTATGCATTGCTGTGTCTTGTTGATGTGTAGGCCGCGCAGGGCTCATATGGCATCAATGCCTCATGACACATTGGTGTCGTGGATTTTGAGCTCATAAAATGGTTTCCTTTGATGAATCAAAGGCGTGGGAATCGTCATTCCCCGCCTTCGGCTTTTTCTTCTAATATAATGGAGAACCATTATCACCTGCAAAAAACAAAACCAATTAAGAAATCCTGCATTTTGGGTTAAATTACTTCAGAGGGTGAGGGGAGGAGCATACCCGTTAGATGGCATCATCCAACGGTCGGGATTTATTAGAGATAGTCAAAAAGGAGAGCAGAGGAAAAGAATAAATCAGATTTGTCGATCGCGTGGAGATCAACGGTGGGGATTAATTGAAAGACATAAAGTGGAAGGGAGAAAGGTGATGAAAGCATGCAATCGGAGGGGAAAAAAGAGAGGGTGTAATGAAAATCACCGATGTGATTGCGCGATCGGGAGGGCCGATGCGATTAAGCGTTGACCGTCGATCTTCAGATTAGATCAACGGCAGAGATGCTTTAATGACCGCGTCGTATCCTAGTTAACTGTCGGGCTTCTTCGGTGAGCGATCGTCGTCCAATGAGGAGCCTCATATCGGACGGTGGACGTCAATATCATGCCGGGTCCACGTCCGATCTTTAACGCACGATGAGCGGCATTTTTGTGAACAGTGGCGAGGCCACGCGTCAACCATTGTATGGAAACGCTGCCGGACAAAAAAAACCGCCCCGCTCTTAAAAGCAGTGTGATGGATACCGCTTGGTTTTGCAACGGTGAGTGGCTTGCGGGGACCACCAGGGCGAGAGACTGTGCAGGCCGTTCGATCGGCTCCAAATCGACGGTAGATATTGTTTTAACTGTGCCCCGGCGGAAAATCTTTGAAACATATGAAAAACCCAAATTTTCAAATAATACAAAGTTTTGGTGGATCAGGGCGGAATATATATATATGAAGTGGCTGGCGCCCGATTGCGAGGCCGCTGGATGTATGGAATATGATGGGCGTGGGTCTTATGCATATGAGGGCTAATCGGAATCGGAGTTCGGGCTCGAGCTTTTCAAACTAACCATTCGAAATCCTCCGATGCGATTAAGCACCTTGGGACTTTAACCTCTAGTCCCGGGCGTAGGTTATATGGAATGGAAAGTGGAGGGTGGGGTTTATACATACGGGACTTAATCGCATCGGAACTTTTGATGCGGTCTTTCAATCAACCCATTGTGGATTACTTCCGATGCGATAAGCGCCTGATGGGCATAGCGCCTGGTTCTTAGGGCGCGGGCACGTGGAGGGGAAGTTGTTTAGGCTTAGCCCAAGGGGGCTTAAGTCTTTAATACAAAAATCATTTTTTATGGATTTTCAATGGTTTTCAAAAGGATTTGAGGTTTTTGGCAGAGTTCAAAAAGGAGTTTCAAACTCTACAAGGGAGATTTTATGAAGGGGAGATGAGAAAAATGGAAAACAGAGGAATTTTATGGAAAAAAAGGGGAGCAAATGAAGGTTAGTTTCTGAGTGAAGGAAAGGGGAAAATTATGATTTTGCAGTAGTCTTTTCTCTTGAAATCACCAGAATTTCTGGGTATAAAAAGGGGAATAGTAGTGAAGATTTGGACAGAGGCATGAGGCCTTCAAGATTCTTCAAGAGCCAACACTTTTTAGTAATAAAATTTGTTCCTTGAAGGCTCAAAAATGTTTTAGCCACCTTTTGCTATAACAAATTTTATAAGGTGGCCAACACTAGACATGCCTTCTACTATCAGCTGATAAGAAATTTCCTATTCTAATAGTTTGTCTCGAACATACAAAGGAAGGATGTGTGGTTCTACAATACTTCCAAAAACTCTTATATATGTGAACTTTTCCTCTCTGAACCAATCTCCAATTGAGGACAAATCAACTCTAGCTTTGTTGGAAAGTCTAGGAGGGAATCGGCCAAAAATGATTTGGAAAATCGGAATAAGAAAACCATGACAGACTCTGTAAACATGAATTTTTAAATGCCCCTTCCATAAGAACTTGTGATATATATGAATTGGAACAGGTTCTTTAGGAGTCCATTTCCGTCCTAATAAGGGGAATTCAGAATTGAAACAAAGGGAATCTAGGATATAAGCATAAAAATAAAAAGGAGTGGAATTTCTTGAATTTTTTTCTTTCCTATACTCAAGAATTATGTTGGCTATCTTATCAGAAAGAATGACAGCCCAATCCATTATCTCGAAACTAACAGAAGAATGAATTAATGGCACCATTTGAATGGAAAACCTAGCCGAGTTATCATTTCCAAACAATCTACACATCATTGCTGTGGAATAACAGTATGGAGGAAAAAGAGACTCCACAGAGTACATACATGATGCCTCGTGTCTGTGTTTTTCAGGAGCCCTTCTCCAATCTTTAATTAGTTCCGACTAATTTTCATGATTCGTAGCAAATTCCTTGATAAAATCTTTGTTATAAATTTTCTGTGGGTCTGGAAGGTGGTACATCGCTTTGATGTCTTCTGGTTTGAATGACCCGAATATTGCTCTAGATGCAGAAACAAAGGTTCTATCTTTGATAGCCACATTATCAATTACCCATCTAATAACATCATAATATGGGAAAATGTTTGCCCGAGCTGCAACTCGGTGCAGAAATTAATTTTCTAATGCACCAAGAAGATTTTCAGAATCAGAGTCTCAATCGGCTTCATCAGGAACTGTAGCCTTAGCTTCAACAACTTTAGGGTTTTCCTTTTCAAGTAAGTTGTATACATTTTCCCATGTCATCTTACCAAGTCCGTGGCATGAGGTATCTGTAACCAGCTTAAGTTTTTCTGGTTTCTCTTTAGGCGGAATAGTGAACATAGGAGCTTTTGCAGCAATGGCGGCTTTTGATTTCCTGAATCTCTTCGACATTTCAGTATCGAGCAGTATTTCTCTTGTTCTTTGAAAGGAAAAATTGGATGTTCTATTGTTCTGCACAAAGAAAAGCTTTCAACCAAGGTGAAAACACAATAATGAAAATAGCTATACAAAAGGATTATTCATTGATTTGCATTTATTATATCCGCGGTTTAAAACTTAAATGCCCTCTAGGGAGTCACACTCATGCATTCAATAACAAAACAAATCATTGTTCTTAGTCTGATTTGTGAATTAATGTCAACGTACAATCAGAGATTGGCATATTTCGAAATAAGTGTAAATATATTGCCTTTTAAATCTTTGGAATGCTACGAATAATAATATATGGATATTTAAATTGTATTCGCATCGCGATTCGTTTAAAAGGAAAATGAAATAAAACTTATGCCAAATTCTGATTGCGAAGAGCGCATCGGGGATTTTTAAATGGAATGGATCGTTAAATATTTTTCCCGATAATGCGATTGCGATGAAGTGGGGTCCACCGCGTCGGAGTCTTTCAACCACATGAATATATTGTTTTAATTCTTCCGAAATGCGATTGTGATTAATCGCATCGCATTGGAAGTATGAAAAAGAAACATAACACTTTAAATTTTATCCGAAATGTGATTGCGATTGAGCGCAATCGCATCGAAATTTTACAAAGCGAAAATAAACTTTAAAGAATTCTCTGATTTTTCGATTTGCGATTACTGTATATATCGAATATTGTTAAATATAAAGCCTTTATATAATATTTTGATATGATTAAAATCTTTGTTTCTCATCGGATCGGAAAGTTTTTAAAGGTTTGTACACTTTGTAAATAAAATTATGCAGTGTATCCTTTTATCAATGAATCTTTTATTTCTATCTAGAAAGAAATATAAAAAGGGGACCTATTTCTAAATCGAATTTATTCTAAAATTTAAAAATGGGGAGGTTTGTTGTACAGTACAACAGGACCTTTCTCGGTTGCTTCAACAGCAAAACACAGGTATTATGTTATATTTTTTGATGACTATTCTCGTAGATGCTGGATCTTCGTCATGTAGAAGAAGAGAAAAACGTTCTCAAAGTTCTATGAGTTCAAAGCATTGGTGGAGAAGGAGTCAGGGAAGCAAGTGAAAGCTATATGGAGCAATAATGGTGGTGAATACATCTCGGGTGAATTCAAAGATTTTTGCAACAAAGAATGAATTCGAAGAGAACTCATAGTGCCTCATAACCCACAACAGAATGGGGTCGTGGAAAGAAAGAACAGAACGATCGTGGGTGCTGCACGAGAGATGTTGCATGATCAGGGCCTACCGATGCACTTGTGGGTGGAAGCATGCAATACTGTGGTTTATGTGCAAAACTGTTTTCCTCATAGAGTACTTTGAATGAGTACACCTGAAGAAGATTTTACTGTTAAGAAGCCTGATATTTCTCATTTGAAGATTTTTGGCTCATCTGTTTACATTCATGTGACAAAGGACGCCAGGAAGAAGCTAGAGCCGACTGCAGAATTTGGGATATTTTTTGGGTACACAGAAACACCCCATAATTATCGAGCGTATTTTCCAGACAGTCGAATGACTATGGTGCGACGGGATATAAAATTCAATGAGGTGAAAGCCATGAAGTTGTCGCTTGAGAGGGAGCTACACTTGCATGAAAAGGAGGAACTTCTTGTTCCCAAAGATGAGCCTCTAGATGTGTATCAGCCATAGGAGGAGATTCATGGAGTGGAGGAGCCCACTCATGCAGAACCAAACATCAGACAAGGCAGAAAGCGTACCACAAAATCTAAGAGACTGAAGGTTGATGTGACATAGAATGTAGGAGTCCCTACATCACAGCGCAGATAGAGATAGTCAAATAACTGTTATACTGGATACATGGCTCTTATGAGAACGTGTGTCATGACAGAGCAATCTTCTTTCTAAGAAGCAGTGCAGGAGCCCACAGAGGTAAATTCCATGGTGGAGAAGTATGACTCCATTGTCAGAAACAGTGCTTGGGAGATTGTTCCAAGGCTGGTGGGAAAATCAATTGTAGGATCAAGATGGATCTAAAAGGTAAAGAAAGCTATTGATGGGAGTGTCGAGAAGTATAATGCAAGATTTTTTTCCCGGGGCTTCTCACAAATCGAGGGGATTGACTATGAAGAAACATTTGTACCTGTCGCACGGTATTCTTCCATACGGACCATCCTTGCTCTCTCAGCGCAGATGGGTTGGCACATTCATCAGATGGATGTGAAGACTGTGTTACTTAATGGGATCATTGAGGAAGAGGTATAAATTGAGCAACCTAAAGGATTTGAGATCTTCAGCAGCGAGTCGCATGTGTGCAGGCTCAAAAGAGCGTTGTATGGGCTGAAACAAGCACCATGTGCTTGGTACACTCAGATCAACAGCTATTTCACTGGACTTGGCTTCACCAAGAGTGAGGTGGATGCATGTAGGTTTTAACCCTGAATAGAAATTATCTACACACTTATCTTATAACAGAAAATAAACAATAGCGAGAGCATAAAACATAAAACAGATAAACACAGAGATTTTCCCCTGGATCCCAAATCGGGACGACTAGCTTGATTTTTCATTATATTCCTTTTAGTGTTACAACACATATATATACATGCCAAAGCATACATGAACCCCAATCCATTAACCCTGGATTAGAACATAACCATAGTTCCCTTGACCAGATCTACAAAAATACCAGGGGCCGAAAACCATCGTATCCCAAAACCATGTGCAAAACCATGCACAAAACCATGGGTGCAGACTACCCACCGGAAATTAAGGACCAAAAATTTTCGTCGGGGTGCTGCCCTGGACCCCGACAGGGGAGCCTACTGCCCCCCCTGTGAACCCCCCGCACGTGCTTAGTCGTGGAAATAATATAACACATACACAACAATGCAAACCTGTACCAAATTGTGGTGGAGGATAAGCTTTTAATCATTGTTCTTTACGTTGATGATTTAATACTAACGAGTTATGAGCAGTTGATACACTCATGCAAGGTAGATCTTGAAAAGGAGTTTGAGATGAAGGATTTGGGCCTCCTTCATTATTTCCTTGGATTGGAAATATGGCAACAGGAAGGTGAACTATTTGTGTCTCAAGGCAAGTATGCCCGGGAGATACTGGAGAAGTTTCACATGCAAGGCTACAAGCCTATTGATACTCTTCTTCCAGGAAATTGGAGGAAATTGGAGGAAAGAGGATGCTACATCGGGAGAGGTAGTGGATGCCACTATTTATTGACAGTTGGTGGGTTCTCTCATGTATTTAGTTAATACAAGACTAGACATATGTTATGCGGTGAACCAGCTTTCACAAGCAATGGTTAAGCCTACCAAGCTCTTTTGGAAGGCAGGAAAGCATGTCCTGGGATATCTCAAGGGAAAATCTGAGTATGGTTTATGGTACAGACAAACGGATGAGGTGAAGTTGCATGGCTTCATGGATGCAGATTGGGCAGGCAGCCCAATAGACAGAAAAAGCACATCAGGAGGGATTTTCAGTATTGGATCTACGGCATTTTCTTTGTACAACAGGAAAAAAAGATCCATGGCACTCAGTTCAGCAAAAGAATAATACATGGCAGCAAGTCAAGCTGCATCTGAGGCTATATGGCTGAGGAAGATCCTGGTTTGTTTGCTCGGTTCACATTTAGATCATACAGTGATACATTGTGATAATCAGAGTTGCATTAGACTCTTGGTTAATCTTGTGTTTCATGATAGATCTAAACATATTGATATTCGGTATCATCATATCAGATATTGTGTGCAGCGAAAGATCATGTTGGCTCAGTACATTCCCACGGAGGATCAAGATGTAGATATTCTGACGAAGATGCTCACCAGGAGAAAATTAGAATACCATAGAGACAGGATTGGGGTGAAAGAAAATCCCTATCTTGTTGAGAGGGAGTTTTGAGATTCAACAAGAATATGAGCTTAGTGAAAAGAGTCGCCTTCACTAAGTGGGCCCGCAGGCTATTTTTGGCGCAAGTCTATTTTTATACTATGTCTATTTTTAGACATGGTGATCATATTTCAGAAGTTGCAGGATGCTATTTGTGGATGGTTGATCAAGTTGGAAAAATAGATAAAATTATATTTTTATAATATTGGGTGAAGTCTATTTATAGATCACCGATCTAAAAATAGATGCATGTCAATTATTATTAGCTCTTAATAATAATCAGACTCTAAACAGCAACTTATTCTCTTGGAGCACTTAATTTCAGTATACAGATTTTGCAAATCAGTGGGCTGAAGGAATTACGCAATTCCTAAGGGTTTACTAGAGTTCATGCATGGAGGACTCAGTTAGAAATGAAGTGGCAAAGTTATGACAGAGTTGGAAGAGCAGTTCATGGAGTTGTATTTAGTTTAACTCAGTTAGACCCAGTTGAGCTAGTTGTATCTAATCTAACTGAATGATACACTAGTGAGAGTGGAGTGAATTAATTAGTTAATGAGAGTGGAGTGAATTAATTAATGAGAGTGGAGCCAATGATAATCACGCATTCAAGGAGAGTGATATTGCATCGAATTGGTCTTTGTAATCGGCTTGGATTGCGCAATGGAGGCAGGCTAGCAGGAGGGTTGAGATTGGTGCATGGATTTGCAGATTTCTTCTATGTTAGTGTGTGATGATTGATTGTACTGAGAGCTTGATGTACTAAGCTTTGTATGAGATTGTTACATGATCTCCATGATATATAATATATGATATTTGGGGTTTTCAGCTTCAGGATTTCCCATTAAACAACTGTGTTATGATCGATTTTTTTTATTTATGCTTCACATGTGTTCGCAATTAATTTTCCTCAAAAGATTAACAGTGGAATGATTTTGTATTTTGAAAGAAGTTAAATATTGTGAGATCGGGGGAATCTAGGACATATGCATGCTTAATGTATATAATTTCTACATTGCATATAGTATTTCTTTTTAGCATCAGTGCATATTTGTAATCTATTTCATATTTCGTTACTTAAAAAATATTGCCCTGATGCTAATCATTTAATTGACTAGAATATGATTCAGGTGGATCTCGAGGGAGATTTTCCAATCTAGCAGTGGGAATTTTGGATAGGAAGGTCAAAGTGCTCAAGAATCAATCCATAACCTTGGTAAAGGTGTCCTGGACACATTTTATTCATGATGATGCCACATGGGAACATGAATATTACATGAGGAAGAGTACCCTCATCTTTTTGGATAGTTTTGGTTGTACATGATGCATTGAGTACAATGCATAACTAAGGGGAAAGGAAATGCAACACCCATAGGATTACCCTTATGTGTGTGAAATGTTAATATCATGTTTATTTTAGTGAACCACGAATTATTTTTAGGATGGCGAGCCCATGTACATATGTGTTTTAGGCTAATGTGTCTATGTTATATGTTTTGAGGCTAGTGATTCTAGTTTTGTAAATATGAAATAACAATGCATATTAATAAAATAAACTATTTTTTCACACCAAGGCATAAAAGAGAGTATGTGTGGCTAAGTGATAAGTAATGAAGTGCTTAATCCTAGGTGGCTAAATTATTCTTAATATAATCCCAAATAAAAAAGTGCACATATTTTCGGATAAGTCCATAAAGTGACTTCAGAGAGTGCCATTTGTCAAAGTGAGGGACATGCACATAAAATTGAAGTGTATTAAAGCCATTTCATCATCCATTACAAATAAGGGATCGCGTACCCATGTTTCAAAATTTCCTTTCCAACCCAAATGGAACAAATTACTAGAGGTCCAAAAAATGAACTTGAAACTAATTCTTGGGTGGATTAACTGCAAAACGTTTTTGTACAACTTCCAATACATATTTGACAATTTCGTTTGTCTTATTGCAGATGATGGCACAGAGTTACCTGATGCCTATTCCTCAAATACCGCCATTGTTTCTTCTCCAAGAAAAAAATTTCATGATTCGTGGGCCTTCAAAAAAAAAAATCCAAATTAACTATTTGTTCTTTTGTTAAAGGAGTTGTAGAAATACTTGAGCATGTACAAAAATATGGGAGAATTATCCTTTGTTGACATTATTACTAGTATTAATTATACAAGGAAAAATTTGATTGGACCCCCCAGAGGGAAATAAGGGGAAACATTGTGACTTTTTTTGGCTCCCTATAATACTAGATGGATTTTAGAAAAAGGGGATAGGTTCGATAACATGAGGCCAAATTGGTACCTAGATACCCCTGAGGAAAGTTTGAACTCCCCAAAACCATATGGCTTAAATACATCCCTAGCTGGCTTGATTTTGAAATATTGAAAGGGTGGTGGCACAACCCGATGGACTGTGGGTGAAAAGAAGGGGGTACACTAACTTGGGTTGTGTGGGGTCAATGGAATATGTTGGGTTGACAGAGAATGTGTGACTATTGATTCGATGTTGTTTGGGTTTAGTACCTATTGAGGCCTCGAAATTCCGTTTCCACAACATGGGGGAAAACCGCCCAGTCCGTACCTTAGAGAAAGTCCTTTTTTGTTTGGTGTGGTGGCTTCGACTGGGATGAAGGGACCAGTTTCCAAATAAGGATGATTTAGGGGTGTGTTTTGTTTATGTAACATGCAATGGGAGATGATTTTAATCTATCACATGCATTTATCTAACACTTATCTATTCTACTATATACCCGGGGTGTTTCTTCCTTCATGCGATCTTAAAAGATATCCTTGAACTATTAGTAATGAAGATTATTTAAGAGGTGAAAGAGATGAAAATTATGTAAAGATGATTCTTTTAATAAAATATTTTGATTAAAAGAATTGTGAAAAATGTATCACATTCATATGTGTGATTATATATCCAATAAGAAATCATAGACAAATATTTTTACAGAAGTGCATTTAACATTCATTTATGATAACAGTTCAAATATATAATGAAAATAAAAAGATAACTATCAATCTGGAAAGAAAAACTTAATATAAATGAATAGAAGTACCATATATACGAAGTACTACTCATATAAACTGACAGTATATTTTCTGCTCCTCTTCACTTTCAAGCAATTTAAAGAGTACAATAGTGCAACATCAGTTAAACAACTTCAAATTTCAAAAGATAACACATTCTGCTCCATTAATCCATCAAAGCATTTACAAACTTACAGAAGTGCATTCTTTGCAAATGTTTTTGATAAATTTCTAGACCCTTCTCTAAATGCATGAGAAGGTTTTAAATACTAAACTAAATATGTTTAAAAAAATATTATTACATAAAAATAGAGGAGGTTTCAAACAACCATCCTCGTAAAGAGAAAACTTCAACTACAATCTAGAAAAATAAAGTAACAACATAACTATGAGTTCTGATCCTCATTTTGGATTTGATCTCGAAGTTGACAAATATATAGCATGGGTTTAAGTTAAGCTGGCTATGAAATTCTCAATCTGACCTGGCCCTTGAATATTGCTTTTGAAAGTGTTGGCTGTGACATTTTTGTTGAATCGGTTAATGATTGCAGGGTTTGGTACTGATGATAAGGTTTGATCAGAAAATTCCAATAATTTTCTTGATAAAACTCATTTACTTTTTTTATCATTTCTTCATGCCTCTCTATCCTTTGTTTCCACTGTGCTTCTAATGGCTTGATTTCTGAGAGTACTTCAGATGTGGACTCTTTGATAAGCTCAACTTTCAAAAGTTGTTCATAAACAGATTCAGTAATTTCCTTTGTTAACTTTGATGCTTTCGTTGTTGCTTTGTTTTCTTGTCTTAACTGTGCTTCCCAATCTTTATATAAAATTTCCTTGTGAAATTTAACTACATGGGGTAGATCATCTCCTTTCTTGAGTCTGATGTTTTCCATTGAATGAATTCATTATTTTTCTTCTTAATTTTCTCACACTCAAGTTTCTTGATAGCCACTTGTTTGATTAGGATTTCACTTGAATCATAATAAGAGATAGTGATTGAAGCTTGTTGGAAAAATACTTCTTGTTGCTACTTTAGCTTATCATTCACTTCCGATGCTTATTTTTTTAATTTCTCTACCTATGGCTAGCTTTTTATTTTATCTATTACTACTTCCAGTTGCACTTCCTTTTTTGTAAGTTGCACCTGATGCTGCAAAGTTAACCTTTCAAAATCATTTTGAAATTGAGACATTTTTAATTCCATTTTCCTACTGGAGTTAGTCTTTTCTTGCTCTAACAAACTCTCTAAATCTTGTATTTTGTCTTCTCTTTGCTTTAGTAACAATTGAACTTTAGTAGCCTCGTCGGTAGTGGCAGTAGCATATGCCCCTACAAATTGTGATAGCTTAGCTAAATGTTCAGTAGGATCAGCTAGGGGATCCTTCCATAGAATGTCAACAGATTCATCTGTAAGATTTGAAACTCTATCATCCATTATTCTCCTTTTTCTTCTCTTGACTACATCCTTATGAATAGGACTGTAGAAGACATATACTGAAGGAATTTACTCAATTTGTAAAACTATTTGCTCTATTGGGTAGGCCAGAATTATCTCTCAGTCATGAGTTTCAAGTACACATTGTAACGGAGTTGTAGTTTCCACCAATTTCTGAGAATGCTCTGGCGTCTGAAAGCTGGTAGATTGATCAGTATTAGTATTTGGTTATGATGTTTGCAGTGCCTTAAAAAAATTATCCCATTCATTCTTCAAATCCTTTGGCTAAGATTTTTCTGCCTGATCATCTGTATTTTGGTTGTGTTGAATTTCTTGGGAAGAGGATTCAATTCCATTAATTCCTCCTTTCTCTTGCATTTCAATCTCTTCGATTGCTTTATCAATTACCTTTTTTGGGCTCTCATTTCTATTTTTGGATTCGTTATCAAAATGATATGAATTCTAGGAATTATGTTCTGATTGCGCTGACTCATCTTCAGACATATCTTTAGCTTCATTATTTAAGCTAAATCTTGGATTCGGTTTGTTGACATCTTCAATAATCAATAAGTCTAAACGAATCCTTTCTAGTCTCTTGTTTATGTATGCTTGGAAGGCTTCAAATTCATCTTGATTGAGTTGACTGGATGATTTTTTTAGTACATCTGTAAACTTGTCAATGCCTTGAAATAAATCATCAAATATATCTATATCTTTCATTAAAAAACTTCAATTTTAGCGTTGTGGTTAAATTCTTAATCACATAATTGGGGTCAAATGGTCATTTTGGCATTACAGCCAAATTCAATAAATTAACATTTGAAACTTCTTTGAAGGTATGACCAATATCAAAAAGTGAAAAAGTATCGCACTGCAAAGGGAAATTAGGCCAAATGGATTTCTTGTCATCTTTGAGTTGCTTCGAAATACCATTTACCACCAGTTGGTAAGCAATCTGTCTAGCAGGTAGTTTTTCAAGAACATAATAGGGCAGGACGTGGCGAGAAGCATAACTCCCGTAAACTCTGACATAGGTGAAATTTTATTCGGAAAACCATCTGGCAACAGGAAAAATGTTTGCACTAGCCTCTTTGGAAATCCTAAGGGCTTTATTGTTAAATATAATCTGGTGCATAAGTAGTATAACTCTATGGAAAATTTTGTTAAAAGGTAGATGAAAATCTAACTCCCAAAGGGCTCTGTGGTAAATGTGGATGGAGTGGGGTCTTGGGTAGTCCACTTCCATCCCATGGTAGGAAAACTCGAACAAAAGCAAATAGCATCCATGACATAGGCACTCACATAAAAGGGGGGTATTACCCTAGAGGAAACACTTCTTTTGCTTCTCTATTCCATGATATTTCTAGCCAAATTATCAGACAGGATATTTTCCCAATTCAGAATTAAAGAATTGACAATTGTGTCAATTAATGGGACCCAATCTACAGAAAACCTAGTAGTAGCATGATTTGCAAACAATCTACACAACATACTGGCAGCCTAGCAATAAGGGGAAGGAATTTGTGCTATCGGGTACATACTGAGTTTGTCCCGTTTCAGCTTGCCTTGGTCATCCTAACATTCCTTTATAACTTCCATTAGGTCTAGATGTTTCTTTGTAAAGATTTAGACAAAATATTTGTCATATTTCTACTGTGGGATGGGTAAGTGGTACATCTCTTCAAATCTTCTGCCCTGAATGAACCAATATTTTTTTTTTTTTTAAAACTGAAACGGGTATATTTTATTCATAAAAGGGTTTGGTTGGGCTGAAGCCTAATCAAACAACGTTACACAGCATTACAAAGAAGCTTGACTTCTTCCTGTTTACAAATATTTCATGGGTTATGGTATGCTTGTATGGAGTGGGATTTCATCATTAATGCTGAGATATCCCAGAGAGAGGAGGCATCCTTCATTTGCCATAGAGTCTGCTTCACTATTTGAGCTTCTGAGGATGTGGAAGAATTGGAAGGAAGTGAAGTCGAGCAGAATGATCTTTAATATTCGCAGAGACTTATTGAGGACG
Source organism: Pinus albicaulis (assembly GCA_034641835.2). Lineage (NCBI taxonomy): Eukaryota > Viridiplantae > Streptophyta > Pinopsida > Pinales > Pinaceae > Pinus > Pinus albicaulis. Next base: position 800,127,996 of record CM076579.1, read on the forward strand.
GCGTTGTTGAACTGATCCTCCAAGTTGAGCCTTTTAATAATAATTTATGAATCTCCGAATGCTTGAAAAACTTTGATACCTCTATTGTGAACAATATGGCAGGATTTTATGAAACCAAGTATTTCTACCTGATTGTTTGTGCGTTGACCAAGTCCAATAGAAGCTATATTTTCTTGAACCATCCGGAGAGTATATGACACCGCCTACACCCGCTGCCCCTGGATTTCCCTTGGATGCACCGTCAAAGAGGATTTTTGTTTTACTTTGCTTCCTCCACCATTCCTAAAATTTTTCATCCAGTTATCTTAATCTCCAATTTGGGTTGGAAAGGTGGGGGACCAAAGGTTTTTCCTTAGGTTGGGGGCCAAGGGAATTCACCCAGTTCTTTTCAGCGAGAAGGAGAGAAATGTCAGCTTTGTGAGGTTGTTGGAACACAGATTCAAGAAGGAGAGATTTAGCTTTTGCATCTACCTTTGCTGGTTGACATTGAGTGTCATTGAAAGTATGTTCATTTCGGGCAAGCCAAATTTTCCAGCACACAAATTTGGGGTTGGAGAGCCAAACTCGATGCCATAAAGATTTGCTAGGGATGTTGTGAGGATAGCTTTGGAACCATGAAGTGAAGAGCTCAGCCACAGAGCTTTGCTAGGGAGGACTAACCTGCAAACCGAGGAGAATAATTTCCCAAACCTCCTTTGTGAAGAGGCAGTCAATGAATAGATAAGTAGCAGTCTCACTGGCATTTCTGCACAACACGCATCTATAAGGTTCGGCTATGTTTCTTTTTTTCCAAGTTATTGCCAGTCAGCACCTTGTTGTGCATGAGGGTCCAGAAGAAAAAATTTACTTTGGGGAGCCCGGATGGATCCCAAACCTGCTTCCATATATTAAGGAATCGAATCCTATCTTTTTTTTGTTGCAGTGTTTTATATCCTGAGGTAGTAGTGTAAGTTCCAGAGCTTCCCCATCCCCATCTGTCTGGGTATCTTTATGGACAGGCACAGCATCGATGAGGATATTTTTTACTGTTGAATGTTGTTGGCGCAAATGCTCTGGCACGATTGGGAGGGTCCAGGCTTGCCAATTGCCTTTATTGTCCCATTCAAATATGTCGCATAGCCTACAGATACCTGTGTTGAGGATCCAACAGCGTAATTCGCTGATTTCTTCATGGATGTTGAGAGGGGCGCAATCCATGATGCAATATTCCCACAGGTAAATTTTCTTATTGTTCCCTGGAATTCGGTAGAGGTTGTCTTTGAACAGGCTTATACTCTTTCGACAGATGTTCTAGGTCTGCGTGCGAGGGGTTTTGTTACCAACTGACAAGAGTTTGAGTGGCACACCTGGCGCGTACTTGGATCTGAGCGTTTCATAGACTGGGTGTGTAGGATCAGCGTATAATTTCCAAAGGAGCTTGCAGCCCAGTGCTAGATTGGCAAGGGAGGATCTCTGATCTGGAGGCCTCCAAATTTAGTAGGTCACTTCACAAGGTCCCAGCTTGTCAAATGGATTTTTCATTGATTGCCTTTTCCTCCCTACCAAAGGAAATCTCTCATGAGACTAGAGATTTGATCCATTATGTTTTTTGGAGCAAGTAAGAAGGAAGCTTGGTAGATGGGAAGGGCGGACAGCACAGTTTTTATAAGGATTGTTTTCCCTCTGTTGGTTAGCCAGTAACCTCCCCAGGAGATTATCTTTGCTTTAATATTGCTAATTATTCCCTGCCATAGGGATCTTTTGTTGACACCAGATGTAAGAAACAGGCCAAGGTATTTCATGTTGTCCCATTAGGTGAAGCCCTCGAAGCCAAGGATCTGAGCGATGTTGTTGAGTTTGTGATGATCCACGTTCCAACCATATACATAGCTTTTCCTATCATTTATCAGATCTCCAGAGGCTCTGCAATAGCATTTTAAAGCAGAGTCAAAGGATTTATCTATTCTAGATGAGGCACCACCAAGAAGAAGGGAATCGTCTGCGAAAAGAGCATGATTTATAGGCTTCAAGCCATTTGAGGTTCAAATTCCGGGAAGGGCACCATAATTCATTTCAACTGCAAGTTTCCTACTGAGGGTATCCTCCATCAGGATGTACAAGAAAGGGGAGAGGGGGTATCCTTGCCTAAGGGCTCGCTGAGCTTGGAAGTAATATGCAGGGCGCCAATTGACCAGTGGGGCAATCCAGGGTTTTTTGATGCAGGATTTAATTAGGTTGACAAACTGAGAGGAGAAGCCGAAGGATTGAAGGACTTTGAAGAGGAAGTAGAGGTTGACACTGTCAAAAGCGTTGGCCATATCAAGTTTGATCAGCATCCCCTTCTCTTTCCGCTGCTTGCTAGAGTGAATTTCTTCCTGCACTTGGATAACATTGTCCAAGATATGCCTACCTTTAACGAACCCCCCTTGAGGGCTGGAAATTAGTTTTCCCAATAGATTTTTGATTCTATTTGCAAGGAATTTGGCCAAAATTTTGTAGGAGGTGTTGCAAAGAGAAATGGGTCTGAATCTGCCAAAGGTTTCAGGATTGACTTCTTTTGGGATTAAGGCGAGGAAGGTTGAGTTAATGCCTCCCCCAACCTTTGCTTTGATGAAGAAGCCTTTTATCATTTTCATCATATCAATTTTGAGAATGCCCCAGCATATTTTGTAGAAGTGTATCAAAAATCTATTAGGCCCAGGGTCCTTATCTTGTTCCATTACCCAAATTACTTTGATAATTTCTTCTTCAAAGAAGGCTTTCATGACAGCTTGGTTGTCATCTTGATTGAAAAGATGGGGGATGTTTGAGAGGAGATCTTCACTATCTTCTACTCTCCCTTCATTCCCAACCCTATAAATATTTTTGAAGTGATTTTATGCTGCTAATTTAATTTGATCGAACCTTTTGTATATTTTTCCATCTGCATTTTTTATCTCAGTGATATGATTGCGGGAGAGGTAGGCTTTGTATTGGCAGTGGAAGAAGGAAGTGTTTCGATCTCCATCCTTGAGCCACAAACTTCGGGATTTTATTCTCCATAATTCTTCTTCCATTCTGAAGGAGCGGTGAGTAGTGATTTTGACTTCTACCTCTTTATTTAGGACCTCGAGGGTGATGTTGATATCTTCCATACCCATTTGCAGAGTTTCCAGCGATTGCATTTCTTCTATTCTCTGATTAGTTGGAGTTTTGGAAGGTTTCCTTATCCACCCTTTCAAGGCTTTGTGACTTTTAATTTTTTCTCCCACACAAAGCTTGGGGACCCATTAATTGGTTTGGCCCAGGATGTTTGGACAGTGTCAAAAAATCCTTCTTTTTCAATCCAGAGGGGGTTGAACATGAAGGGGATTGGGCCCAAGTCTTCTTCGGGATCCATGAGGAGTTGTATGGGCTTGTGGTCCGAGGTGAGTTTGGGGAGGATTTTGGTTGAGATAAGAAGTTTCTCCATCAACATGGAACTTTGAACAAGAAATCTGTCCAACCGGGCAGAAATGTGGTCAACCCCTGTTCTATTGTTGGACCAAGTATAATGGCCTCTCACCGGATTAAAATCGAGAAGGTCCCACTGCTGCATTATCTCTTCTAACAACAGCAGCGTTTGGTCTCTATTACTGTTGCCTCCCCTTTTTTGTTTTCGTTTCATGACAATGTTGAGATCTCTGGCCAAAATGATGTTGTTGGGGGAGTGAAGATCTAGAAAGGTGGAGAGGGAGTTCCAGCACTCTCTTTTTTTCAGAATAAAGGACAGGAGCATAAAGATTGAATAAGGCAATAGTTAACTTACTTGCGATGTGCTTAAGCTCAGTGAAGATATAGTGTTGGGTCTCATGGGTGTTAAGCAGGTGGAAGTGTTCATCGAAACATAGAGTTTCTATGCCTCCTGAAGATCCCCTCAAGCTTACTGCTTTGCCTGCATTTTTCTTCCAATTTGACTTGCTGATTTCAAGAAGGGCTTGCCCTTTGATTTTAGTTTCTTGGAGCATGAGGATATCTAGGGGGTCTATTTTCGATAGATCTTTGACGGCTTCGATTTTTGGTTGGTTCCCCAAGCCTCTGCAATTCCAAGAGACTATCCGCATTATTTACCTGGAGAGGGGTTGGGGAGACCTCCCTTGGGAGGCCTTGCTCTAGTATTTCTCCCAATTGACATTTCTATTGTGGATTGGCTTCCTTGCATTTTTAGTCGTTCTGCCTCTTCTTCCTTGACTTCTTTGTGAGATTTCCTTCATGCCCTCTTCGTTCATCTCCCATAGGTCTCATCCTCTAAGGAGAAAAAGAGATCTGCCACCTTTTTCCTTGTTATTTCTTCGTATGAAGGGTTTATGGGGCTGCTTTGGGAGACACCGAGAGAGGTAGCTCCTCCTCCATATTTGTTTGAGGGAGGGACCTCATTCTATTTCGGAATGCCCAAAGCTGATTCTATAGGGTCTAGAAGAGTGCTTTCCTTGGGGGTGGGTGCTGGAGTCTCATTCGAGACAAGGGAAGAGCTCCTCTCTTCGTTTCCCTGATCTATGCCGATATTCCCCTTTGTGGATCCTTTCCCATTTGCTTTTGAGTGGCCTGCTTTTTTCACCGTAGTCTACTGATCGCCCTTCAATTTCTCGCTCTACTCCTCAGCCTTTTTCTTGTAGTATCTCGTGAAGTGCCCATAATCGTTGCAGTGTCTGCATTTGAAAGGGAGTTGTTCATAGTCCAGCGCTTGTATATGGGACCATCCAGAAACTGTAAGGTTTATTGCTTCCGGCAATCCTTCTTCCAAATCAACCTCGACGCATATTCGGGCACAGGAGTCTTGTTCTTTTCAAACAGCTTGGTCGATTTATTTTCCGAGGGTATTTCCAATGATTTGAAGGGATTTTTTATTCCAACAATGCAGTGGGAGATGGGGAAGTCGCACCCATATTGGAACGATAGTGGGCACGTCTTTCATGGGATCAAAATCTGGTGACCATTTATTTAAGTATAAACCTTGCGGCCCCATGAAATATGTCCCATTCCTGAAAATAAGACTCTGATCCTCAACATATTCGAACACAAACACGAAGAAGCCTTTGCCTATGAAGTAAGATTTGATGCCTTCCTTGATTAATGCGATCCAGTTTCTCTTGATCTAGTATTCTACCTATTTGGGGGAAGGCCAGAGGATTGTAAACTGCCCTATGAGGCCTCTATCTACAAGATTCAGGGTTGTTCGGCATGTTTCTTCCTCCGGGAGGGCCACCGAAGGGTTGATGTCCTTCTTTTTACGAATTTATGTTGTGATGCAGTTGGAGGTCGTTTGCAGCATGCAGCCACCAGTTTCTAGAACGCATAGACCTCAGGAGGGAGGGGGGGCTTAGATCCCCCACCATGAGCCATGGCTGCTTGAGATGGAGCTAGGTCACGCAGGCGCAGCAACAGGCTCGTGCAATTCTTCAAGAAGTCATAGAGTGTGTAAAAAAATAAAAATTCAATTCAATTCAATTTAAAAATTAAAAATTAAAAAAAATAGATAAAAATAATAATTTAAAAAATTTAAAAGAAAAAATCCAACACTGGGACTTCTTGGGAGGTCACCCATCCCAGTACTACCCTGAATGAACCAATATAATCGTCCTTTGAATTCTTAAATGCTCTATCTGCTATGTTCAAGTCGTCAATTACCCGCTTAATCATATCTTTATAGGGGATAATCTTCGGCCTTGTTGCTACTTTATGAAGGAATGAGCATGCAACGTGGAAATAAGACGATTCTGAAGAAACTGGCATGCCTGCTGTAGAAATTTTGGTTATTACCCCTGGATTTTCATTCTCGAAGAGTTCGTACATTGCCTCCCACGAGGAACTGTCGCAATCCTTGTTGCGGGTTGTATTTGAGAATAAGGCAGACATATGTGAGTCTTCAGTAGATGATGGTTGGGCAATTACCTTGCTTTTCTTGTTCATCCCTGTTATCCTTGCTCCGTTAAGCGGTTCCCTGAATTCAAGTGAACAGAGAAAACTTTAGATTTGAGGTAAATGGAGAGAAGGATAGAGTTAAAGCGATATAATCACAAATCCAGCATTCAATCATTTAAAACATGCTTGAAGTAGATATGAATCTTTCAAACCTTTACTCTCATTAAATGATGTTAATCGCCCATAATTTTTCCAATCAAATCCCTTACACACCTTTACGTGAAATTTCTATTCAATCAATTTAAGACGTTACATCTTATATCCAATTGACTAGATATGAAACATTTCGTGCACTTGAGCAATAAATATCAATATCACATATCGCAACTCAAAACTATTTATATTAGTTATGTTTTCTGTTACCGATGAATTTCGTGAAATGTGATATGAGCAAATCGTAGATCACAATTTTCATACAGTAATAAAACTTACAGTTGGTTATTTGTTGTGAAATGCAAAGTGCCCTAAGGAATCATGTCGATGCGCTTTATCGGACATTTGAATTTTATGATTGTTGTTTTATTAATTCGACGGGTCCAGTTTATCACTACTCTTACCGAATTGTCATAAGTTGATCGTTTTACAAGGTGCGATGCGGTTTCTTTTTTAAAGAAGTGTTTAAAGCTTTTGTGACGGAAGTTTTATATGACTTGAAAAAAGGTTTAGTGCATATCACAACTCGCATCACTTAATACGTTTTAAGTTGTTAGGCCTGTAAGTTATGAAATTTGCGATGAGCGCTAAGAAATCGAAGCGAAAAAAGAAAAAAAGAAAAAAAAACAAAACAAAACAAAAAAACAAAACAAAACAAAAAAAAAAACAAAAAAAAAACAAAAAAAAAAAACAAAACAAAACAAAAACAAAAACAAAAACAAAAAAACAAAAAAAAAACAAAAACAAAAAAACAAAAAAACAAAAAAAACAAAAAAAAAAAACAAAAAAAACTTTAGGACTTAAGTTAAGATAAAATCAAACAAATAAATATCTTGTTTATTTTAAAGGGTCCCCATTTAGTGAAAATAAATGGGGGGTGTTGTATAGTACAACAAATTATGATTCACTTGGGAGAACCAACTATCTATGATTTTTTATTTTTATTTTTTTATTTATTATTATTATTATTATTATTATTTTTATTTTTATTATTATTATTATTATCATTTTATTTTTTTAATTCGAAATAAAAATAGTTGCAGGAATGAATTTCAATAAATAATATCTCACTAAGCATAACTAGTGAGGCTGCTGCAAGGACAAGGTATGTAGCCTTCACCAGGGTGGCTTATCTACCCAAATCAATGGAATAAACTTTCAAATATTTTCCATTTTTTTAGCAATTGAGCACCAAACCACCATCATCCCTTGAATTAAGGATTGGTTCTTCTTCTCTGTAGGGAATGGCTATGACGTTCTCTTTCTTACCTGGCTCTCATTCCCGATTGAGAGGTGGGAATTTTGAATTAGGGCCAAAACTATCCATGGTGGTGGCGGAATATATGGAAGGTGGGGGCCCTACTTAAGTGCAGACTCTTCATGTGGATGGCCCTATTAAACAAAGTTCTCACGTGGGATAATTTACAGAAAATGAGGTTTGAAGGCAGCCCGAATAGGTTCCAGGCATTTGATAAATGCCTCTCACTAGCCATCATGAACTAAGAAAGTGATATGACCTCTATCGTAGTCATACAAGATCATGCAGTTAATTCCTACTAAATGGAATGAATCAGACCGAGCTTTGGTAGTTCCCAAAAATGCTCCAGTGGAATGGATTTGTGTGCTACACTTTCTTTTTCGCCTTGGTCGCCTTCCTTTCGATCAAGGATCGGATCGGACCAATCGAACGTGAAGTTTACCTTACTTAAAGAAACCTTCCGATCGAGAAAGGGAGCTAATCAAATCCATTCTATTATGGTCGAGCCTGCTTGCGCACCCTTGGCTACTCGACCACAGTCTATATTTGCCTTGCTAGTATCAATCTGAGGAGGAGTAGACGAACCCCAAAGCGCATAAGACATTAAGGTCGTCCATAATGGCCTGCCTTACTCTCCCTATCTTAATGAAGGCATTGAGTTCATTAACTGATGTGGATCTTCTTGGCTTCCTCTCACATCTTCATGGGCCTGAGGGGTGAAGGTCATGTTATACATAGGGAATTAACTAGTAGTATGGATTTCACCTCCCCCATACGGTCGAGCGTGCTGCCACATCCTCAGCATCTTACTCATATAAAGCTTGTACAAGGTTGACCCGGGGAATATTCACGGTGGCATGCACAAAAAACGAACCGACTTCGTCGTTCGGGTAAAATCTCTCTTAACTATAATTCATAAGAATTCCTCTTTAAAAATAAAATTATGAGTATCTATATCAGTCTTTACTCAGTTCAAAAAGATGAATTAGGTGGCTCTTTCATATTAGGTTTATAAATATATGCTATTTTATCACAAGTAGAGCCTTTGATCCAATAGGAAATTTAAGATTTTCGCAGGGATACCTTTTACCCAGAAATGATTCATTGTCCCATCCAGCCTTTCTTACAATCTTTAAAAAAAAATTCCAACTTTATATACTTGATCTCTTTTTTGTAGATATTTTCTATTGTATTTTTGTTTACTTAAAAGCCATTGCCTTGGATTGGTAACCAAATATTGACAATGCCATTCACTGGTTGTAATTAAACTGATCAAGCTGGCTCTTGATGAGACCCCTTGTCCTCTTGATATAATCTCAATTCATTACCCTATTTTGGTAGGCAATATTGGTAATCTCAGTTCAACTATTTCCCTATGAACATGGTAAACAAGCTCTCAATGAGACTTATTATCTTCGAAGCTTTTTAGCATAATTTTTTGAACTTTTTTTCTAAAAATTGATCATTTTTCCTGGATGAGGTGAATCATTGGTCCTTTTGAGGATTCTAGATGATAATATTTTGAGTTTTAAGATTGCTTCTCTATAAAAGAGTCTTTACTATGTTACAGATTTTTTTCTTAATTGATAACAGAATATCCATGCTTTATAAAGATGAGAGTTCATCAGAGAATAAATAACTTTAGTGAAATTTCATCTTTCAGTAAAATAGAATCTATTTGATGTTCAAATCTTTCGATTATTTCCTTAACATTTCTTATTTCTATAAGCGATAAATCAAAAATATTTTCTGAGATGTTTATTTGAAAAACCAAAAGTCAATACTGTGCAACTTTTATTTTCCTCAGGAAAATAAAAGACAATAATATACAGGGAATAGAAGGGGTTACCTCCCTTGAAAAGTATTTCTTTAAAACCTGCCCATTAACAGGCAAAGAATCTCTTTTGCCTGATAGATCTTGTAATAAAAATGTTGATGGGCCTATTTGCTCAATGATTTGAAATGGACCTAGCCACATTCTTTGAAATTTGGTGTGTTTACCTTTTTCCTTGTGTGCTTTGTCCCATTTTAATACCATATCACCAATTTGAAATTTTTCAAGAGTAACAAAAGTTGAATCAAATGAATCTTTTACTATCTGTTGATGATGTGCATGAGTAACTTTAGCTATTTATATTTCTTCTTCAAGTTTGAGAATTTGAAATTGTCTTAGTTGCAAGAAAGAAGAAGGAGATTCTTCAATAAATTGAACTAAGGCAAGAGAAGGAATAACTACATTGGTAGGATGAACAACTTATTTTCCATAAACAAGATTAAATGGAGAAGTGCCAATGGAGGCCTTCTGAGTTATTCGATTTGCCCAAAGAGAAAATGTTAATTACTTGTGCCAAATTCGTTGGTTTTGATCAACAGTTCGTTTGATGATTCTAATAAAGTTTTTATTTGTGGATTCTGCTGAACCATTTCCTTGCGGATAATAATTTTCAGAATACATAAGTTTAAAACCTATTTTGATTGCAAATTCTATCATAGCAGTTCCTGAGAAATAAGATGCATTATCGAAAATTAAAGCAGTAGGTAAACCAAACCTAGTTATGATAAATTGATCAATGAATTCAATAATATTGTCGAAGTTGGCTAACTTTAGTGGAATTGCTTAAACCCATTTAGTAAAATAATCCGTAGCAATGAAAATATATTTGTGTTGTTTGGAAGAGTTAGGAACAATCTCACCGATTATATCTAATCCCCACTGCTCAAATGGTTGCTTGATATTAACTAACTGTAATGGGAAGGCTGGTTTCCTTTGTCTTCCAGGTGCACTTTGACAAATTTTTCATGTCCTTGCATATTCATGGGCATATTTGAAAATTTTAGGCCAATAGTAACCTGCATGCGGGATTTTATGTGTTGTTGTATTTCCTCCAAAATATCCTCCAGCTGGTCCATCATGGAGTTCCTGCAAAAATTTATCTGCTTCGGTTTTCTCTAAGCATCTTAATAACACAGAATCAAAGTTTCTTCTAAATAATACAACATTTATTATTTCATATTGCTTAGCCTTTGATATCAAAGCACGTTTTGTTTTATAATTGATTTGGGTTGGGGCATATCCATTTTTCAAATAAAACTTGAGATCAGCGTATTGAGATTGCACATCGTTGAGGCTTACCTATGATATTTGAACATTATTACTCGAATATTCCTCTGATGATAAATGGGATGCTCCTGTTATCATTTTGCAAAAACCTTGACCTCTAACAATTTTATAAGGTCTAATTTCTACATCATATTTGTGTAAAGCAGTAACCCAATTAGCCCTTTTCTCTCCTAATTCTCTCTGCATCAATAATTGTCTCATTGCAGAGAATGGAACTATTATTTTGGTGTGAGTTTTAAGGAGAAACGATATAAAACGATTTATAGCTTTAAAGACAGCATATTTTCAACAAATGAATAATTTAGTTCTATGCCTTGCAAATTGGAACTGAAAAATGATATTAGTGCTCCAATTTGTTGGTCGTTAAGCTGTGTTAGAACAACAGCATAAGATGTATCTAATGAGAAGGTGTATAAAGTAAAAGGATTAAGAAAATTGGGGGTAGTCAGGAATGTAGCATTGATAATAGATTTTTTGATTAAATCAAATGCTTCTCTTTCATTATGTCCCTGAATTTTTGTTAATCATGGTTTGCAATGGTAAAACTATTTGTGAAAAGTCGGGGACAAATCTTTTTACAAAATTTATCTATCCAAGAAACGACTGCATAATTTTCTTGTTATGAGGGAAATTAATTCTTTTAATTTCTTCAATTCTTTCAGGATCAATATAGATACCTCTCCTTGACACAATGAATCCTAAAAATTTTCCTTCATCTAAAGAAAAATATGACTTCTTTGGGTTTAATGAAATTCCATACTTTTTACATCGCTCAAAGACTTGCTTTAGGTCATTTGCATGATTGGTTGCTTGTTTAGGAAAGACTCTAATGTCATTTAGATAAATAACCACTGATTTGTTGATGATTCCTCTAAAATTTGTGTCCATGGCTCTTTGAAAAGTGGCACCTACATTAATTAACCCAAATGGTATCTTTTGATAGGTGTAAGCTCCCCACTTAGTCCTAAATGTAGTCTTTAATCTGTTATCTGGACGTACGAGGATTTGGTTATATCGTGAAAATCCATTTAGGAAAGACATAAGTTCAAAACCAACTACTGTTTGCAGTGCTTGTTCCATGGTTGGTAATGGAAAGTTTTCTTTTTTACATACTTTGTTTAAATTCCTAAAATCAATACAAATCCTAATATCACCAATTTTCTTCCTGACAGGAACCAAATTTGAAACCCACTTATAATGTCTAACTGGAAAGATGATCTTTGCTTTGAGGAGTTTATTCAACTCTGTTTTTATTTTATTTTCAAGATTCTGGTGAATTTTCCTCATATTTTGTTGTATAGGTTTGTCATCTGAAGTCATAGGAATAGTGTGTTGAATAATAGAAGTGTCATTTGTTTTAAGATCAGTGTAATCCCAAGAAAAAACACTGTTGTACATCCTTAATAACTTGATAAATGATAATCTTTCATCAAAAGATAGACCAAGTTCTAAATTGACATTTTGAGGTTTATCATCAGTTCAAAGATTTACTAACTCGAATATTAAGGTAGAACTTTGAGTTTTAGAGTTAGTAACTCTTTTAAACCTATCTTTTAGATCATAAAGGTCCTCTAATTTGACAACTAACTTAGGAATTGGATTTTCATCTTTCTCGTCCTTTATCTGAGTGTCATGTTCATTTTCATCTAAAATCATAAGATCCTTCAGATGTAAGGAATATCTGAATCATTTAAATACTCTCTAATTGGTAATATTGTCAGGAACAGATGGTTTAAAAATAAATTCAATGGAAAATCTATTAGGACTAAATTCTTGAGATGGGATTAATTTGGATGCTACATTAGCCAATAAATCGGCACTAGCATTCAGTATTCTAGGTACGAAAGAAATATTGAAAGCTAAGAAATGAATGGTCAATTCTTGGACTAATGATTGGTAATGCTTTAAATGTCCAGAATGACAATGGATGGTATTTCTTACCTGTTTAACAATGATCTCTGAATCTCCTAGGACTTTCATTTATTTGATGTCAAGATCAATTGCTTTGTACAAACCTTGGATTAATGCTTTGTATTTTGCTATATTGTTTGTGCAATCGAATTCAAGTATGTAGGCTAACATGGTTTTTTCTCCATTTGGGCTTATTAAAATACAACCAGCTCCTGCACTATCTTCTGATTTAGAGCCATCAAAATAAAGAATCCAAAATAAAGAATTAACTGTTGGTTTATCTACAAAATTTTTACATTTCGAAGTGTTTGTCTGCGAAAAATTCTCGATTTGAGAGATAACTGCATTATCCAAAAATGGTGATGTTTGAGTGTTAAAACTTCCAAGAAATGATTTTGTCGAGTAGTTTCCAATAATATTATTATTGAATGTTACTGGTTCGTTTATCCCTTCAAGATTAGTGATTGTATTCTTCATGAATTTCTTTCGGTCTACCCAGATTTGATTTGGCTTTCCATTCTGTGGTAGCCACATATGTGACCAGTATGTTGCAAAATATTCATGAAGTTTTTCAGACCAGTGTCTAATTAACACTAAACCATAAAACCCAGGAACATTAACCACCAATATATCAATTATCTGAGCAACCTTAGGGTTTGATGACAATATGATGGAGACATTATTTATTTCTCCTACAAAATCTACTTTAGTTCTATCAAGTTGTACTATATGAATAGGGGAACTCTAAGGATTTATGTTCAACTTAGCACAAACTGATTTCGGCATGATATTAGAGGAAGCCCCTGATTCTATTAAACAATTATGGACATTTTTATTATAGATCTCATAGGTTAAAATAAATGGAGGAGTATGAGAGATGGATTGGACCCCTATCATAATGAAATCTGTAGCATCTATTTTAGTTGAAGGAGAAGGAGGTTTTTCCATTTGATTAGCAGCTTGGACTATTACTGGGGTAGGTAAGGCTGAAGGAGGAACTACATTTAAATCTCTAAGTAAAATTTTATGTTGCTTCTTTAACTTAGTAAGTTTGTGAATTGAAATATTAGCCTTGGCCTTTTTTATGCCCTCAGCTACATTATACTCAATAGTTTCAGAGACTACCATTGTCTTTGATGTAGGTGGAACATCTGAAGTAAGAGGGTTTGTTAGTGTAGTCTTAGATGTAGACTTTTTACTTACTATTTTATCTTTAGCAGGTGTTGAATTATTCTATTTTTTATTTTTCTGCATTGCTTCAACAATATTTTTGCTCCTTGTACTCACAGGTAAAGCTTCTTGTTGTTCCTCATTTGATAGGATAAAATCCCACATTCCATTTAGTTCAACTTCTTCTTCTTCTTCATATTCTTCTTCTTTTGTTTTCTCTTCATCTGTATCTTGATCAGACTCAGCATTAGATATGATATTTGGCGGTTGAGAATTAGAAGACTGATTTTTCTTGAAGGGTCTGAAATTATTTTTTGAGCTAGAACTTTCAGCAACTTGTTTCATGACATCTGCCTTCTCATTTTTCATAGTCTTTAAAAAAAAATTAAGACCTTCTACATCAAAAAGGTCTTTAGATGGTTTCTTTTTTGAATCATCTTGGAAGGATACTTTCTTTGATTTCCTATCTTCTTGGGAATTCTTCTTTTCAAGAGCGATTATGCATTTCTCTACAATAAAGATTCCTTCATAATTTCTACTAATGTAGGCAGTTTTGCTCTATCAACAAAAATGGCTATATTAGATGGGAGAGATGAAATATACCACTCAATTTTAACTTATGCACCAGGAACTGCTGTAGCAGGAATTTTATTGAGAAATTTATTAAATCTTGAATTAAAATCTTTTATTTTTTCCCATATTTTAGCCTTTAGATTTGAAAAATCATTGATGAGCGATGCATTGGTTCTGTCATCTCCAAACTTAGCTAAAAATTGTTCTTCGAACATATTCCAGCTAGTTATAGAGCAAGAAGGTAATGAAAAATACCAGGATCCTGTAGATCCTGTGAGAGTATATGGAAATAATCTTACAACACAATCTTCTTCAACTACCTATTTTAGATTAATGGCTAACATGTAATTATGAATGTGTTCTTCAGCTGTAAGACCATCATCAAGATTAAATTTAGGTAACCATGTTTCGGGGTATTTTGGGAGAGGATGAAGAACAGCAGGCATTTGTATAGCCCATGGATTTTTCCATGGTTGTACATTTGGTGGAAGTACTTGGACTGCCATTGGACCTTGGTTGGATGTGATGGATTGAGTTTGAGTTGAAGAAGATGTAGGCTGAGTGCTAGAACTAGTTGAAGGAATAGTATTCTGAGTACTGGAACTAGTTAAAGTAACATTGATTGTTGGAATGGAAGTTGTGCAAGTGAGTGGAGGTAATGGAGGTAATGGAGGTGAATGGGGTGGATTATTAGATAAGACCTCGCTGGTGATTGACTATGATTCAGTCTTCTTTATCTTCCTTCGAGAAGTATCGATGGGAAATTCAAAATGAGGAATTCCTATATTTTGAGTTTCTAATCGAGTTAAAATTATTCTGGGTTGTAAAGAGGATGAAATACTAATCTCGGGTTGTTGGACACCTAATCCTTTATGGATAGGTGTGGAAGGAGAATAGTCAAAGAGGAGCCCAAGTGACCTTGGAATGTGGAATCCAAGAGTCACGCCAATGTAATATAAATACACATTTATGGTTAATAAAATGATATCTCATGCTTATATTTCTCCTTGTGTGTGTTCACAATGCCATTTTTTAACATGGTATCAAAGTGGGCGATTGTTGGCCCTGCTCCAATTTGAGCCAATCTGTGTGGCCATCTCAGATCTGCAATTTTGAAACCTTTATCAGCTATATTTGAGCTAGGTTCTCTCCATAAAACTGCTAACAAAAGTGTTGTGAGCTCGATTATATGTGGGTGCCATCCACTGGTTTTCTTTGCGGCATCAAAGAGAGCATAAACCCTCCTTTCTCAAACCTACCATCTCTGCCCTTGCAAAAACAAAAACAAAAAATGTGCCAATCTGTGCGAGTGAATGTTGGAGCCAATTCTTGTGTGTCAGGCCTGTCAGTAACGTATCCATGGTAGTTTTCAACTCTGTGAGAATTTTTTATTTTGATGATTGCTCAGTGTTGTTGGATATCCTAAGTCTGAAATCATAACAGCTTCTATAAGTTAGACTAAGAGAGACGTTTGGCATTTCTCAAATACTCAAATTTCAGTTGGCGTGGAGAGGATAGATATGAATGTCCTGAAGCTCGCGTTGATGTTCTCTGGCTACCAACCCTTCATCTTGCATTGCCTCTCGGCCCCTCGGCTCTGGTCTCCTCACAGACTCTCCACCTGTGCCCTCAATACACAGTCTCCATATACCTGCACTCCCCACTGCATGGCACCGATGCTCCCATACAACACTCCGTTGTGGCAACCAATAGTCCCCGAGTCCTACGCTACCCCGGTCCACATACCACTATATCATCGGTACATATACCACTCATTAACATAGTAAACTCCCAATTTGAAACTCCCCCGTCCCCCTCCCCCTCACCACCTCTCGGCCCCTCACTCCCTGTGCCCTCCCACTGCACCCTCAGTGGCTCCCCTCATGCTTCGGCTCACCTCCTCCGCCTCCTGCTACTCAGGCATCCCTCCTCTCTCTGCCTTCACCCTCCTGCACCCCTCCACCTCCCACCTCTGCTACCTCCTCCAGCATGGCCCCTCCCCCCTCCCGCACCTGTTGCTGCTCACCGCAACCTCCCTCCTCGATCATCGGCCCTCTTTCCAGCTCGCATAGATCCCCACTCACCTCCCTTCCTCGTAGTTCCCCTCCATTGACCGCTTCCTCTCCCTACCCCCACTCCCCTCCATTGACCGTTGCCTCGCCCTACTCCCAACCCCTCACCTCACTCCCCATCCCCACACCTGTTGCCCCTCCCCCTCACCGCTCACCCACACTGCCACCTCCTCTGTACTTCAGCCCTCTGCTCCCCTCATGCTTCCAACTCCTCTGCTCCCTCCACTTTAATTTTGGATGATAATAGGGGTGGAAGATTTATTGACAATAGGCATGGAATATTTAATGATATAATTTGTAGGACATGCAACGAGCCAGGGCATACCAATAAGGAGTGCACTGGAATTCTCATCTACCACAACTATGGTGGTCATGGACATGTTGCATATGAATGCCCCTCTCTTCATGTGATATTGCAGGATATGTGGGACATGCACAGATGTTGATGCTACAGCTTCTGCCTCACCTTTACTTTTTATATTATCTCTGCAGAAGTGCATCCCGATTTTGACTAATCTAGAATGAATTTAGAAGTGCATTTTTTGAGTAGTTAGTTAGATCAATAGACTTGTTGTAATAGATATTATACAGTTCTCTTATATTGGTATTTTTACTTCACTAACTGATATACTTTTTTATATGAAACCATCCTTTGCAAACAAGGATATGGTGTGATTATTTTTGCACAAAAAAAAAAGATTATTTTTGCAAAAAAAAAAATGGTTAAACTTGAAAGAATATTATAGTTATTGAGAACTCTAATCATATCCACTACTGATGGCATAGTTAAAATCAGTAAAGACACTCTTTTTGACATCCATATCTATCTACATAATGCACAAGAAAAGATATATTTTTTGCAGCTTGAGTCTCAACTTCCACAAGATGAGCTTCAGCAAAAAAGTTTTCATTATGCACTTGTTCCTATTCAGAACATGAAGACAACCTCTCATCAAGAACAAGAAACTATTCATATCATTGAGCCCAATAAAAGAGAAAATTTGCACGCAAGTGTCGAAATTTAGCATGCGCTTCCCAAGCCCATCATCAGACCTTGGGAAGAGCCTGTACATAAAAAGCACATAATAGGTATTGGATATGACAAGGAATTGTCCTTTCATATTCCGGACTACTCCAAGCCCATCAAATTTCAGAGTGTCGGATTTCTTCATGATAGCTTACCTTCAGCTATTCCAGATTCTGCTCCTCTTCCACAACAGCAACAATAGATTCAAAAATGCCAACACTGTGATCAAGTTGGCCATATGAAAGATCATTGTTTCGATTTTCACCCATGCAAGAAATATGGTCGGCACACCCATTCTCCACAAAAATTCTTCAGAACAAGCCTCCTATAAGAACAAATATTCATCTTGGATGGATCACCTCTTGGCAATAAGATGTTTAAGTCATATGTCAGAACTTGCTCTAGAATATTGAACAATCTTGCAGTTGATTTTTCGCCATCATCTCACCTTGTACGTAACATGGGGGGGAATGGTGTTCATATAGAAGCTTCTAAGCCACTTCAAGCGGCTTGAGCCACAATCTCTCATTCCAGATTTAGAGTTGTAGCCAAAGACACAACGATTCAAGCGAGCCTGAGCCACAACTTGTCATTCCATATTCAGAGTTGTAGGCAGATACATAACAATTCAAGCGAGCCTGGGCCACAACTTGTCATTTTAGATTCATATTTATATCCAGAGACATAGATGCATATGATCATGCCTTTGGTTGGTGGAAAGCCTTAAACCATCTATGTGAGGTTGATATTCTTCCTTTTCAAAGAATTCGAGATACTTCCTCTAGCAGAAGACTTCAGCTTCTTTTCATTTTTGGTAGAGTTCCAGGAAATGCATCAAGCATTCCAGAGTTGGTGGTAATCCTTAAACCATCATAGTTTCTATACCTCCCTTCTTCTAGGTTGAAGGTCTCCCTCTTCAAAATTAGGATCACTTCCTCTAGCAGAAGACCTCGACTTCTTGTGAGATTTGGAAGAGTTCTGGAAACTGCACTAAGCATTCCAGTGTTTGTGGTCATCCATAAACCACCTCTTTATGCCAAAATTTCAAAGATATCATTCAACCTAAGTGTTTACATGCATACTTTGCATATTTTTATTACAACTCTCTCCTTGGACTCACACATACCCCTTTCGGATTAAGGGGGGAATGTTGAACACCTAATCCTCTATGGGTAGGTGTGGAAGGCAAACAATCAAAGAGGAGTCTAAGTTTACTTGGAATGTGGAATCCAAGAGTCATGCTAATGTAATATAAATACACATCTATGGTTCTGTTGAAGCCCCAAAAATCCTAGCTTCAAACATTGGGTAAAATCACCCGGTCTGGACCTTAGTACAACTCCTTTTCCGTTTGAGATGGTGGCTCCGACTGGATAGTATGGGACCATTTTCCTAATAATATATGGGATGGTGATTAGTTGGTTGATATAATGGGTAATGGAATTAATTATTAATTTATTCTATAACTTTGAATAAATACAAATATTACTAGTAAAACCCGGGTATCATATAATAAATGTGATTCTGGATTTGTTCTGATTAAATGAATAACCATATATATGGCCTATTCATCCAAAAGAAAGATGTATACACATATAATAATTACTTTGTTTAAGAAATTAAACAAAGTAATGATGATAACATATCACATTTATATACTTATATTGCTCACATATATTTTGAAATATGACAATTCTAAATCTTCAGAAATGATATAATAAAGAATTGTTTCACAAACATATATATATAAACAATAGAAATTTTCATAACGAATGTTTCATTGCATAAATAAAATTGCACAGCATAATTATGATAAAAATACCAGATACATGTGTAACCTCTTGATGCAAATAACACGCTGATCCCACTTTTTCACTTAGAACAGCTTTCAGGAAGAACAAAAATGCATATTCTTGAAAACAATTTCCTCATAAAATCACAGAATGTGATCCACCATTAATAAAAATAATGTATTTAGAAGTACAGAAGTGTAACTTCTCAAGTCAAAAATTTATACAAATTGAGGACCCCTTTCTAAATGCATGAAATGGGTTTAAATAATAATAAACTTAAACAAACTATCTAAAATATCGCTAAAATAAATGAAGGGTCGGAGATCCGATTTCATAAATAGGATTACAATCTCCAAGAAAATAGGTTCCTTGTATTTCTTTCATGTATGTTGTGCGTAGCTAGCAGATTGATAACATATCTTTTACTTCAGGAGGATGACTCAACCGGGAATGCAGCTGGCTGGTATATGTGGCATCTAACAGTTCTGGAATCATATAAATGATGGCATCGGAAAGGAATTTTGTATTCATTTGTTGCCTATGTGGCTTAACCAAATAGAACAAGAATGCGTCACATTTGATTCCTTGTATTGCACTGCTCCGTTGGTATTTATTGGCCAAGTCCTGCTTCCATTATTTCTCTATTTCCTTGACCTTTGGGAGTTTTCCTGGGATACAATCTAAAATTAGGTTGGCTGCATACAGACTGTCATTAATTAATTCCACTAAATTGTTCATTATTGCTCTTGCTCTAGGGGTAGCCCGTTCTCCTTTAATCAACTGTGTCTCCCATTGTGCAAACAAAATTTCTTTGTGTGATTCTTGAATCTTAGGAAGATTGGTAGCGATGCCTTGATCTGTGTCATGCCATGTGAGGAATCCTGAAATCTTCTCATCGGCATCTTCAAATTCAAGTCTTGTATTTACTGCCTTTTTGTTGTGGAGGTAAATACCCTCTGCGGACAGAGGCGATCCCTACTAGCCCAGACCGAGTCTAGCAACAATCGTTCACGCTATAGTGCAGGTTCCTAATTTCAAATAAACCAACTACGAATGAAGGCTTACCTGGAATCCAACATTGTCACTTGTAGAGAAAGTAGCGTTCCTATTCCTTAGCTCTGGCAGATCACAATCCTCGCGATCTCCATGATCGGACACCTGCACACGCAAAAAACAAAACAAACGCAAGCGTAAAATCCAGTATATGAAACTATATGTCAGTCAGAGAAGACATAACTCATTATCATAATCATCAACAAGAGTGGAACCATAACCAATAGTCGCTTATCATTAATCAATCAAAGGAGGATACAACCTAGCTCTGACGCTGAATTCTCCTTCGGAGGGTCGCCAGCGGAACACGTCTTGAAAAAGCCTGTCGGGGATGGGACAAACCTCTCTCTCCAGATAATTCGACAATAATCTCCTTGCTTGGATTTGGCCTTAAGGGAAAGAATCAAGGCTCTTGCAACATAAGGCTCTGATGGCTCTTGGGAACTTGGATATTTTAGCCATTCAGCCTTTCAGCCCCTTCATCAATGGATGAAGGCTATATTTATAGAGGAGAGGAGGAGGCTGGGATCCCTACAATAGTGGAAGGGAGGCCTTATCCCTTGAGAGGTTCCCCATAAGGTGGAAACAAGAGGCCAAAGGAGGAATGTCATGGTTATTTAGTCGAAACCACTCCTGATGACTCATCCACGAAGTTGTTGTAATCGAAACTTCACCTCTCTTTTTTTTAAACTTTCCAAAAAAAAATTGACGCAGATGCTTAACTGGGACAAAGCACCAATTGGCATGGGCTCAGTGTTAATTTTCTTCATTGGCGCGAGTACATAACGGTCTACCAGTGCCAAGGCAAAAACAGGTGTTTTTAGGGGTCTGCTCAGGAAATGATCAACAGAAGAAATGTTTTCCTCATGGAAAGGGATGCAATGATGGTATTTTCAGGGCATGACACTACTTATTGGTCACAAAAATGACCCTCCAATGAGCGATATGGGGATTTCAGGGACGGTGACAAATTACTGTGTAACAGATGCCCCCTAAAGCATGAGGCCCGAAAGAGAGAGAGGGGTGAAATGCTTTACGAGAACGTGTCCAACTGAAAACACCACCGTCAGAAAACCTGCGTAGAGAAATACAACTGATATCTCAAATACATGATATATATGTGATATGGGTGCAGCCATCCATAACAGAGTATGCAATAATCTAGATCCAAGGTATGGATGCAGTCATCCAGTAAGGATCGATAAATAGACTCAGGTATGGTCGCAGCCATCCAATCAGTGGGTCATGTAACTAATCATAAGAATCCACAAAATCGCAGCCTGGATTATAACAGACAGGAATCCAGGGTCTTTTGCTCCATCTCGACCCGAACAAAGTACAAGTTCAAGCATGAAAATATGTGAGCTGAAGTCAAACATGCAAGAACATCGTCTCATTACCAGCCAATAATGAAAGTTGTTAACAGACGTGAGAGGTACCACCAATAATGACAATGGTCCTCAAGGTACTATAGGTACAATCCACAGCATGTGAATCAATGAGCTGGCGTCGAACACCCGTAGAATCACTCGATCAGAGGCCAATGATGAAAACCTCACGTCGAATGCGAAATACCTGCCATTGAGGCATGCAGGCTCCAAGGTACCAAAAGGGAGTCTCTAGATCAGCTTCCTGGATAATGAGCTGAAGTCGACAGGAAGTGACCTTGATCGAAGGTGGGCCATAGTGTTTCCCACATCATCGACACGAGGCAGAGGAACATAATTTCTTTGTGAATCAGGATCATATGAGAATCAGAGGAAGGTTAAAATCTGCAGAGGTCAACTTCTCTTGAACATATCGGCGGCACGACAGTGGATTTGGCAGTATTTGACATCAAAATATCAAGGTTCATGATGACAAGGCAAAGAGCATATGAGAGGTCAAAATGGATCACCCAAACCCACGGAGGCAAGTGAAAAAATGAGATGAGATATCCCCAACCCGACACGAATGCAGACAAGTGCCATGTTCAAGAGCGACATACTGCCAACACGACAATGATGTTGGTTCCATTTTCCCCACCATTTCCGGTGAGTACCTCTTTATTTTTACACAAGCTTGAAGAGGATACCATATGCTTGTCATATAAGTCTATCCTTCGGATGAATCCATCCTGGTACATTTAACGAGCCCTAGGAAGGAGGAACTCGAATAACGTCATAACGACTGAATCCAATGTCATCAGGGTTTAACGAGTTTGACAAAGGAAGAACTCGACGTCTTTTCATGTTTAGAGAGTCTGAAAAGACAGAAAAAAGTGAACTCCACAGGTCCCTTTTCGTAAATAGTTCCTCAGATCCGAAAAGGTAGAAAACTTTGTCTAAGAAAACCTCCTAGTTGCGATAGGCTAGGGTATTCCTTTTTCATAAATAATCTATCCCAGCCCAAAAAAGGGGTAAACGTATACTGGGTAGATGTCGTTTCGTGGCCACTTTAATGAGATCAAAACGACAAGGGACTCGGAAATATTTTCATGTTTAGAGAATCAGAAAAGAGTTGAAAGTTGACTCCTCCTGGAGGAACGAGTGGTATAAAGGGTAGAAACTGGTTTCGGTAATGGTGGAACTTCTCTGAACAAATAAAGGTTAAGAGGCTGGCTAACAAGACCACTCATCGCAGCGGTTCCTCAGGAACGGGTAAAACATCCAAGTGAAGGCATATGATTGGCCAAGCAGATAGTGACAATGGAGTGAGAAAACCAAGGCTGATCTGGCAAAAACAGACTGATAAAAATGACAATCACAAGAGGTAAAATGGGAATGGTTTCATTTTTAAACAAGCTTGAAATCAAGAAACTCTGCTTGAAGTTGGTTTCATTTTTACACAAGCTTGAAACAGAAACAAACTATGCTTGAAAAAGTAAGCATGCCCCCAGCATGGTGACTCAATTTGAGGTACATGCCCCCCAAGATTCAGTCCATATGAAAGTCAAATGGAGTGAAGGTTCAAGTTACGAGATCAAGAGAAAGACTCGACTGGGATTTTACGAGATCTTAGCAAAGACTCGAATTGAACATGAAAGTGTTTCATTATTTTAACGAGGTTGACACATTAAAAGAACTATCCTCAGGACACCTTGTTTCATGGTTTAAGGAGCTTGGCACAAGACAAGGAACTTTGCTCCGACAACCTTGTTTCATTTTTTAAGGAGCTTGACACAGGAAAAGGAACTGTGCTCCGGACACCTTGTTTCATTTTTTAAGGAGCTTGACACAAGAAAACGAACTCTGCTCCGAAAACCTTGCTTCATTTTTTAAGGAGCTTGACACAAGGAAACGAACTCTGCTCCGACCAGCTTGTTTCATTTTTTAAGGAGCTTGACACAGGAAAAGAACCATGCTCCGACAACCTTGTTTCATTTTTTAAGGAGCTTGACACAAGACAAGGAACTCTGCTCTGATCGACCTCATCATAATGAACAAGAAGTCATTGCTTCCAATATTTCCACTCCCGATGGAAGGAAAACATCCTAGAAGTCAGGACCCAATGCCCCCAGCACCTAATGCACAATGGCACTATCACTGGGTACAGGCATGGGGTAGGTAGCCACATATTTGACTTGCGGTGGGGTAGATACAACGGGTGGATAAAAACCAGGTAGGGATGATGGCGAGCCAAATTCCACTTCAGAACCAAAGAACGAAAGCTGATCAATGGTCACAATCCGTCCTTCATGCGGAAAACAGACCACACGAAAAAGGGAGGAGACAAGCGCTCCCATGGCATAGGTGTAATCGCGCCCCAAAATTAGATTGAAATCCAAGGGGCCTGGAACAACCATCACGTCCATATGGACAGTTTTACCTCCAAAAGCAACAGGTAACCTTGGAAGGATCCCTAACGGTTGACTAGTTTTTCTGTTAAATGCCAACAGATTCTGTGTAACAGGCGCAAGCGGCGGCGAACCAAAAGCTTGCCAAGTAGTTGAGGATAGAACACTAACAGATGTGCCTTCATCTATAATGGTGCTAGGTACGACCAAACCAAAAGCTTGTACTGTGATCTCAAAAGGCACATAAGACAGAAGGCGGTATCCTGAAAATCGATTCCAATCAAAGGAAGCGACTAAACTACTCGGAGGGGCTACCATCGAATCGAGATGGTCTTCCCCTAGTGTTACGGAAGAAGAAGGAGAATCCCCCATGACCTCCATCTCGAAGGCGGGAGGAGTATCCTCTGGGACCTCCATCACGGGAGGCGGAGGAGCAGCTTCTTAAGATATAGAGACAGGAGAATCTTTCTCCAAGTCCGAGGAATCTGAAGAAACAAGAAGAACATGAGGGGTGTGAGATCCACTCTCAACGGAAAAGACCTGGTGCACCGCAGAAGGGACCAGCTCAACCGATCCCACGACCAATGGTTGGTCAGGAATGGATTGCTGAATTTGAATTTCCGAGGGAGCGGGATCGACCAAGGATGACTCTTGACCAATCGTAGGATCAGCTGGTGGAAGACTCAAAGAAATCTGTTTGTAACCATTTGGAAGGCACAGCGCAGAAACAGCCGAGTTGTACAAAACTCGCTTGGCTTCATACATATATGGATAAAGGTGAATGGCATGGTGCCCTTCACACAACTTACAGGGATTGGTGAGCTTACCCTGCTTCTTAGGAGCCTTACCAGCACTAGTTGAAGACGTGCCCCCAACCTAACTCCCAGAAGCCAAAGGCAACGGCGGGCAACAGTTGGACCATACTTCGAGCACCTTGGGAATGCCAGGGCAATCTCGAAGAAGATGGTCTCCCGTGCACAACATGCACTGGAACTTGACTTTCCACGGAGGGTTGGAAGGTTTATCAAGAGGAGATTGTTTAGGCGCAATAGCCACAGAGCTAGCCTCTCCTTTATCGGCCTTCTTCTTCTTTGTATTCTTCTTCTTATTCTTAGCCACCTGGTTACTCGAATCCAGACTTTCACTAGGCAAAGTAGAAGAGAAGGACGCAGAAATAGGCAAAGAAGGGGAGAGGTCCACCTTAGAATCAACATGATGTTGTTCAGGTGGAGGAACTGATTGACCAGTAGCTGAGACATTCGGGACCACAGAGGTTGAAAACAACCAAACAGGCAACCCAACAATTAACCCAGGAAGGGACAACCTTGCCATATAAGAAGCGCCAACATTTCCAAAAGGAGGAAAATGACCAGGATTCCCATCGGAGGGGATTCCTTGGTTGGTGAACTCCGGAAAAGTCGCCATCAAAAACGATCTTCAGAACAACACCCTAAGGAAACTAACTTTAACCAGGAATATTTCGTGGGCAGTTAATTTTTAAAACATTGAAACAAAACTCTACCGTTTCATATTTTAAGAGTCAAGAAACAGGCAAAAGGTGACTCTATCACTTTCAGATTGGAAACAAGCGTGAAAGGACAAGCGCTTGATGACCTTTTCAAATTTAAAGAGTCAGAAAAGATCGAAATGACTACTCAGGAATTCTAAGCAAAGGGTGTACCAAATAACCGTGAACTGCAATATACACCTTGGTTTCAAAAATGAAGGAGAAATCAACCAAGGACTTAACGTACATGCAGGCAATCTCCCCGAATGCTGTGTCCGGTGTATCACGGGTATAGGTCGGTAGACTCAGCTTCCTATGGATAAAGGATAGAAACCTAGTGGGGTCTCCCTTTATATACGCGACGGTACGGGGAGCACAAGTCCGTACTAGTGCTGTCTAAATCCAAGAGGCGAACGACAACTACTAGGTTTAAAGACGCCGGAACACGTCTCTAGCCTAGACCTCTAAATGTTTCGTTATTGTTTCAATGCTTCCTTAGGTAAATTGAGTAAATTTTATGGTTAATCTTCAATTATGTTTCAGTTTTCAGGCCCTAGTGAGTGTTATCTGATAATCTCCTATATGCAGCTATATGAGAAAAGAAAACTTTTCAATTCAATGAATGCTATCTAGTTAAGGGAAGAGCTTCAAACAATGATGCAACAAATAGAAATACTGAAAACGAAACTTTTTCCAAACTAGATTACTTTCACTATCCAAAGTAATTTCAAACATTCAACGATGCGAATAATGCAATGTAATCTATGCAAAATCCTCTTTTTCGAAAACTATGCAATTGTAATCTATGCACAATTTCCTTTTTTTTTTTCAAATTATAAGAATGCACTCAATGCACTTTTCGATGAAATGAGAATCTACTTAATGCATGCTTTTAATGAAAGAGAATGCACTCAAAGCGATTTCTAGTCTTCGATCATTAAACAATGTAATCTAAGTTCAATGATGGATCTCAAAAAAAAATACTTTTCAATGCAATGTTATCTAATGCATTTTAACGAAAATAAAACTATGAGACGAAAACTAAAAGAACGCAAATCTTCTTAATGGAAGGATGAATGCAAAAGGGATGCAAAAAAACACTAAGAATGCAATCGTTGTTTCAAACACTTTGTAACGAAATCTCTCAAAAGGCGACAAGACATATGAGGTCAAACACAAAGAGGACTTCCAAAGTAAGAGATCAAAACAAGGCATTCATTCCCTTTTACATCAAACAATCATGGAAAGAAGACATTTCAAACAATGAGCAATGTAATCTATGCTCATACAGTGAAAAGACCAGAAGGGAAAGACACACTGGTGAAGGATTTAGGGAAAAAATCTCAATTTTCACACATCCTGAAATTGGCCCGACTTTGTCATTGACAACTAGCGCCAACTGGCATGACCTGCTCACTGACAACTAGTGCCAATGCCCAATTGGCGCGGGTTTCTAACTGACAACTAGCGCCAACGCCTGAAAATGAAAAAACAAAGAATTTCTCCCAGACTCACCACTTCAAGCATAATCCAAAACAAACACAGATGCAAAGTACTGACCAAAAGAAGCTTCCGAACAAGGGTAAACCCTAGCACCTATAGAAGATGGCGTGACTGTCTAGCTGTAATCTGCGCCAGACAGGGGATGGCGTGAGTGATGAATTGGCAACCCGCGCCAATTGGCGCGACTGTCAGGGTGGAAACCGCGCCAATCAAGCCAACTATGAAAAGGTGAGAATTCGGAAAAGAAAAGGTCAGATATGATCCTATGGGGCTGAACCAAAAGCCAAACACTCAGAAAAGAGCCAGCCAAAAGAGTTGATCAAGCAAGAAAAGTCAAGAATAGACCGAAAGACAAGACAATACTCCAAGTGTTTAGTTCATAAACTAGACTGGAGATTAATCTACTTTCGCTAATGCAGAGCAAGAGCGTTTCAAAGGCTATCTGGCTAAATTCAGGCTCCATCTATAGCTTATAAAACAAACAACAACAAGCTAGATGATCCCCAGTGGAGTCGCCAATTTGTTGTGGAGGTAAATCCCCTCTGCGGACAGAGGCAATCCCTACTAGCCCATACCGAGTCTAGCAACAATCGTTCACGCTATAGTGTTGGTTCCTCATTGCAAATAAACCAACTAGCGATGAAGGCTTACCTGGAATCCAACGTTGTCGCTTGTAGAGAAATTAGCGCTCTCGTTCCTTAGCTCTGGCAGATCACAATCCTCGTGATCTCCGTGATCGGACACCTGCACACGCAAGAAACAAAACAAACGCAAGCATAAAATCCAGTATATGCAACTATATGTCAGTCAGAGAAGACATAACTCATTATCATAATCATCAACAAGAGTGGAACCATAACCAATAGTCTCTTATCATTAATCAATCAAAGGAGGATACAACCTGGCTCTGACGCTAAATTCTCCTTCGAAGGGTCGCCAGCGGAACACGTCTCGAAAAAGCCTGTCGGGGATGGGACAAACCTCTCTCTCCGGATGATTCAATGATAATCTCCTTGATTGGATTTTTCCTTAAGGGAATGAATCAAGGCTCTTCCAGCATAAGGCTCTGATGGCTCTTGGGAACTTGGAGATTTCAGCCATTTAGCCTTTCAGCCCCTTCATCAATGGATGAAGGCTATATTTATAGAGGAGAGGAGGAGGCTGGGATCCCTACAATAGTGGAAGGGAGGCCTTATCCCTTGGGAGGTTCCCCATAAGGTGGAAACAAGAGGCCAAAGGAGGAAGGTCGTGGTTATTCAGTTGAAACCACTCCTGATGACTCATCCACGAAGTTGTTGTAATCGAAACTTCACCTCTTTTTTTAAAAACTTTCCAAAAACAGATTGGCGCGGGTGCTTAACTGGGACAAAGCGCCAATTGGTGCGGGCTTAGTGTTAATTTTCCTCATTGACGCGAGTACATAACGGGCTACCAGCACCAAGGCAAAAACAGGTGTTTTTAGGGGTCTGCTCAAGAAATGATCAACAGAAGAAATGTTGTCCTCATGGAAAGGGATGCAATGATGGTATTTGCAGGGCATGACACTACTTATTGGTCACAGAAATGACCCCCCAATGAGAGAGATGGGGATTGCAGGGACGGTGACAAATTACTCTGTAACACTTTTCTATGAGTGATGATGTTATTTCACATAAAGGGTCAGCTAGAGATATCTTATGACATAAAACATCAAGTTGTTGTGACAGTTTTTTGCTTAATTCAAGAGCCTCCATTTTAAATTGATCAAGTCCAAGATAATATTTAAATATTTGTATTTGTGCTTGTAACAAAGCACTCTATTCTTCTTTGGCCATCTTTTCTTGTTGAAGCATCCCCTATAATTTATTTAATTCTTGAGACAACTGTTGTTCTTTATGTATAGCTTGTTGGTCAAGCTTTTTTTTTTCAATATTCAATTGCTCTTTGAGTTGCTTAGTCTTTTGACTTTCTTCAATGAGATGTTGTTCTAGCTGTGTTATCCTTTGTTGATCCATTGTTGCCTTTTCTTCTGACAGAACTATCTTTTGATCTTTTTCCTTCATCAATTGACTGACCTCAGAGGCTTTGTCTATTGTAGCTGCCGTATAAGCCCCCGCATATTGAGATAATTTAGTTAAATCCTCTGAGGGATTAACTTTGGAATCCTTCCAGACAACATTCATTAATTCAACTTGGGAGATGAAAATATACCTTGATAAATTTTCCTTTTCTTTCTCTGCTTTTTAACTACAGCCCTATGCTTTGGACTATAAAATACATCCAGAGGTGGTATATCTTCAATCTTTAATGCAATTTCTTCAGAAGGATTTTCAGGAATAATCTCAATATCTTGTCTATTAGTATAGCTGACTGTTCCTTCATTTGTAACATTGGTGACCAAAGGCTGTTGTGTTGCGGTCGTTTGCACTGTAGAGACATTTTGAGAATATTTTTGGCCCTTGATCTTCTGATCAAATTGTTCCCATTCCTTCAATAATTTTGAATGATCATCTATATCCATTTTAGAGGAATCACCGTATTTTCCTTTTCCTACTATGTTTCGGTATTATTTTCTTCTCTGTATTCTTCATGTTGCAGAGGAGTAGTTCTCAATTGATCCAGAGGTATTGTTAGTAGTCTGTTGTTTCTTAACTGTAAGAATTCTTCCATGCCTCTTGCTCCAAACTTTAATTTTTCTAAATGTTTAATTTGTGAAAATACTTCGGCCGAGGAAAATAGATCATCAAAATCGGCATATTCATGTTCAAATTTTGAAATTTGTACCATAGATGTAAAATTGAAGGCAACCTTCTTCGGATCATACTGTCTTTTGGGAATGGTTGCCAATCTGAGCTCTTTTATCTTTTGGGCTTCTTTATCTGCATGTTTGAAATCATGCAGAGAAAAAGATCCACATCGGAGGGGAAATGTCGACCACATCAACTTCTTAGAATTTTTTAGGTTTTTGGACATTCCTTTCTCCGTTATTTGATAAGCTATTTCTCGGCCTACTAGTTTGTCAGGAACGTACAAGGGAAAAACATGAGGATCAGTGATACTTCTTAATATTCAGATATAAGTGAATTTTCCTTCCCCAAACCAGCTTCTGACTGAGGTTAGGTCAGTGCTGGTCTCATCAGATAACCTCGGAGCGAGTTTATTGAATATAAATTGATGAACTGGTAGAATGAATCCATGACAAATTTTATATATGTGATATTTATAATAGGATTTCCACAGATATTTGTGATAAATGTGGATAGGAATTGGACTTTGAGGAGTCC
This sequence comes from Pinus albicaulis, assembly GCA_034641835.2. Classification (NCBI taxonomy): domain Eukaryota; kingdom Viridiplantae; phylum Streptophyta; class Pinopsida; order Pinales; family Pinaceae; genus Pinus; species Pinus albicaulis. The sequence continues at coordinate 800,158,094 of CM076579.1, forward strand.
ATTTCCAACCTAAAATAGGGAACTTAGAATTGAAACAGATGGTATCAATGATATAGGAACTCGTAAAAAATGGGGGTATTATATGGGTGGTTACAAACCTATTTTTCCTATAATCAAAGATTTTACTTGCTATTTTATCAGATAAAATAGTTGCCCAATCCATAATGTAGGAATTAACAGCAGCTTCAATCAAGGGTACCAACCCAATAGAAAAATTTTCAGAGTTGACAATTCCAAATAATCTACACATCATAGCCGCAGCATGACAGTAAAGAGATGCCAAAGATTCTATGGAGTACATACCCAAAGATTCATGCTTATGTTTCTCAGGAAAATGTCTACAATGTCTAATGGGATCTGACTCCACTTCATTTTCCTTGGCGAAGTCTTCCAGAAATGCTTTGTTGTAGATTTCTTGAGGGTCTAGTAAGTGATACATATTTTTGATATTCTCTACTTTGAAAGACCCGAACATCCTTCCATCTGATGTAAATAATGCTCTGTCCATTATATTGATGCTTTCTATAACCCATCTTACCAAGTCATTATATGGGAGAAAATTTGCACGAGATGCTATTTTATGAAGATAGGAGCTTGCCAATTCTTTGAGAGTGCTCTCAGAATTTTTATCTGAATCTGCTTCCAGCTCTTCTTCTGAAATTATCGTTGGATCCTCTGCTTCCAGTAAATTATAAACTCCTTCCCACAAATTTTTAACAAGACCCAGACAGGTTGTATCAGTCATTAACACTAATTTAGCTGGTTGCTCTTTTGGAATAACAGGGACCTTCTCTCTCTTAGATTTCTTAGACATTTTCATGACTCATAGGTTTTCCTCAGGTCTGCACAATGGAACAGATTAGCAGAATGACGGAAAAATTCTTTTAAGAATGTATATCAAATAGAGAGGAGCTAATGGCATTTAATCACAATAAAGATGACGGTTTAAAGAAATGTTATTCCATTGAATATGAAATCAACGAAGGACTTTAACCATGATTATTCATTAATGATTTCTTCGTATAATGTGAGATTTTTAATGCCATTGTAAGTTGTCTCGTCGCGCATTCATAACGGTCCTTTTAAATCGTTCATACCATAACTTTTTAAGATTTTCCGATCAACAATAATCGTATATCAGAGATCGGAAGTTTCAAATATCAGGTTTAAGTATCTCCATTTTACATTTGTGATGTGCGATTATTGCTGAGCTGGCAAGGATGGCACGATACCTTTTAAATCATAAAAATGGTTTATTTTATTTTTTCATTGAGGAGCACTTTTATGAAATAATGATATCGCATCGCAGATTTTAAGCAAAGTATTTTTGGATATGAGTTATGTATTTTGGCGATGAGCGATTTGTGATTTGACGTATTGCATCGGAAAAAGGATGCATGAAGATGTGATATGACTTTGCCAATTCGCGATTGCGATCGGGCTTATCACATCGGAGCTTTTCAAAAGGGACTTATAATCAAAAATTGACTTTGCCGATTCGCGATTGCGATCAGTCTTATCGCATCGAAACTTTTCAAAGTATGTACAAGAATGTGATTTTCCCGATTTGCGATTGCGATTAGGATTATCGCATCGGAACTTTTCCAAGTGAAAGACTTGAACTTATGTTCGACGCGACATGCGCTTTTGCAATTGATTAATCGCATTGAGGTTAAAGGATAACACTTTTGATTAAAACTTTGAATATGCAAAATGCGATAAGGCCCTTTTATGTGTTTTCTTTATTTTTCATTAAATAATTCCTTTTTCATTGGGGTTTGATTCTATTTCATGATAGATCGGATTTCTTCAAAACATTTATTTATTCTATATCTACCCTAAAAATAAAAGGGGACCCATTTCTTATTAAAAATTAATATAAAAATTTGAAATGGGGAGGGTTGTTTGTACAGCACAACAGGTTCATAAAATGATATCTCATGCTTATCTTTCTCCTTGTGTGTGTTCACTATGCCATTGTTTAACACAAATGATTGATTAGTTTCAGAATTTTCAGCAGAAATGGATACCCTATCTAACTTTTCTATCAAAGACTGAACTTCAATGGAATTTTGATGAAAATCAAGAGATAGTATGGGTTTAGTATCACTAGGAGACTCAGGACAAGGATGTTCAACTTCAGATCTTAAATATTTAGATCTAGCTAATGTCATGTAAGTTGAAGGGGATCTAGAGGGAGAGAGACTCTTAGATTGACTTTTAGATTGATCATATCATATTTCCATTCACAATTGGCCCTCCTTCTAGTGCCAAAATGTTGAGGCCAAGGTTCGGACTGGGTGGGGGAAAAACCACCCAGTCCGAACCTTGGAACAAGTCCTTTTCTGTTTGGTGTGGCGGCTCTGATTGGGGATGAAGGGACCAATTTCCCAATAAGGATGATTTTGGGGTGTGTTTTTTTTTATATAACATGCAATGGGAGATGATTTTAATCTATCACATGCATTTATCTAACACTTATCTATTCTAAAATACACCCGGGGTGTTTCTTCCTTTATTCGATCTTAAAATATATCCTCCAACTATTAGTAATGAAGATTATTTAACAGTTGAAAGAGATGAAAATTATGTAAGCATGATTCTTTTAAATCAATAGTTTGATTAAATGAATTGTGAAAAGTGTATCGCATTCATATGTGTGATTATACATCCAATAATGAATCATAGACAAATATTAGTACAGAAGTGCAATTAACATTCATTTATGATAACATTTCAAATATATAATGAAAATAAAAAGATAACTGTCAATCTAGAAAGCAAAACTTATATAAATGAATAGAAGTACCATATATACAAAGTCCTACTCATATAAACTAACAGTAGATTTTCTGCTCCTCTTCACTTTCAAGAAATTTAAAGAGTACAATAGTGCAACATCAGTTAAACAGTTTCAAATGTCAAAAGATAACAGATTTTGTTCCATTAATCCATCAAAGCATTTACAAACTTACAAAAGTGCATTCTTTGCAAATGTTTTTGATAAATTTATAGACCCTTCTCTAAATGCATGTGAAGGGTTTAAATACTAAACTAAATATGTTTAAAAATAGATTATTACATAAAAATAGAGGAGGTTTTAAACAACTATCCTCGTAAAGAGCAAACTTCAACTACAATCTAGAAAAATAAAGTAACAGCATAACTATGAGTTATGATCCTCCTTTTGGATTTGATCCCGAAGTTGAAAAATATATATATCATGGGTTTTAGTTGAGTTGGCTGCAAAACTATTGATCTGACCTGGCCCTTGAATACTGCATTTGAAAGTGTTGGTTGTGACCTTTTTGTTGAATCGGTTAATGATTGCAGGATTTGGTACTAAAGATAAGGTTTGATCAGAAAATTCCAATAATTTTCTTGATCAAACTCATTTACTTTTTTAATCATTTCTTCTTACATATTTGTCCTTTGTTTCCACTGTGCTTCTAATGGCTTGATTTATGAAAACACTTCAGATGTGGACTCTTTGATAAGCTCAGCTTTCAAAAGTTGTTCATAAACAAATTCAGTAATTTTCTTTCTTAAATTTGATGCTTTCGCTGCTACTTGTCTGCTTGTCTTAGTTGTGCTTCCCAATCTTTAAATAAAATTTCCTTGTGAAATTTATCTACCTGGGGTAGATCAGCTTCCTTTCCCGAGTCTAATGTTTTCCATTGAATTAATTCATTAATTTTCTTCCCAATTTTCTCACACTCAAGTTTCTTGATAGCCACTTATTGGATTAGGATTTCACTTGAATCATAATAAGAGCTAGTAATTGAAGCTTGATGGCAAGATACTTCGTGTTGTTGATTTAGCTTATCATTCACTTCTAATGCTTGTTTTTTGAATTTCTCTACTTGTGGCTGGATTTTTATTTTATCCATTTCTGCTTCCAGTTGCGCTTCCTTTTCTTTAAGTTGCACCTGATGCTGCAAAGCTAACCTTTAAAAATAATTTTGAGATTGAGACATTTTTAATTCCATTTGCCTATTGGATTTAGTCTTTTGTATCTCTAACAGTCTCTCTAAATATTTTATTTTGTCTTCTCTTTGCTTCGGTAAAAATTTAACTTCAGTAGCCTTATCGATAGTGGCCTTAGCATATGCCCCTGCAAACTGTGATAACTTAGTTAAATGTTCAATAGCATCAGCTAGGGGATCCTTCCATAGAACATCAAGAGATTCATTTGTAAGATTTGAAAATGTATCATCCATTCTTATCCTTTTTCTTCTCTTGACTATAGCCTTATGACTAAGACTATAGAAGACATCTAGTGAATGAATTTCCTCAATTTGTAAAACTATCTGCTCTGTTGGGTAGGCCGGAATGATCTCTCGATCATGAGTTTCAGGTACCTGTTGTAGTGGAGTTGCAGTTTCCACCAATTTATGAGAATGCTCTGGCATCTGAAAGCTGGTATATTGATCATTATTAGGATTTGGTTGTGATGTTTACAGTGCCTTGAAAAACTTATCTCATTCATTCTTCAAATCCTTTAGCTATATTTTTTCTGCCTGATCAGATGTATTTTGGTTGTGCTAAATTTCTTGGGAAGAGGATTCAATTCCATTAATTCCATTATTTCAATCTCTTTGATTACTTTATCAATTACCTTTTTTGTGCTCTTATTTCTGTTTTCGGATTCATTATCAGAATGATCCGAATTTTTGGAATTATGTTCTGATTTCCCTGACTCATCTTCAGACATGTCTTTAGCTTCATTATCCAAGCTAATACTTGGGGTCGGTCTGTCGACATCTTCAATAATCAATAAGTCCAAAAGTATCATTTCCATACTCTTGTTTCTGTATGCTTGGAAGGCTTCAAAGTCATCTTGATTGATTTGACTGGATGCAATTTTTAGTACATCTGTAAACTTTTCAATGCCTTGAAAGAAATCATCGAATCTATCTATCTCTTTCAGAAAAGGCTTCAATTTCAGCTCTGTGGTGAAATTTTTAATCACATCGTTGGGGTCATATGGTCATTTTGGCATTATAGCCAAATTCAATAAATTAACATTTGAAACTTCCTTGAAGGTATCACCAATATCAAAAAGTGAAAAAGTACCGCACTGCAAAGGGAAATTAGGCCAAATGGCTTTCTTGGCATCTTTGAGTTGCTTCGAAATACCATTTACCACGAGTTGGTAAGAAATCTCTCTAGCAAGTATTTTTTCATGAACATAATAGGGTAGGATGTGGAGAGAATAATAACTCCCAAAAGCTCTGACATAGGTGAAATTTTCTTTGGAAAACCATCTGGAAACAGGAAAAATGTCTGCACTAGCCTAGTCGGAAATCCTAGGGGCTTTCTTGTTAAATATAATCTGGTGGATAGGTAGTATGAATCTATGGAAAATTTTGTAAAAATGTAGATGAAAATATGACTCCCAAAGAGCTCTATGGTAAATGTGGATTGGAGTGGGGTCTTAGGTCGTCCACTTCCATCCACAAAAGCAAATAGCATCCATGACATAGGAACTCATGTAAAAGGGGGGTATTACCCTAGAGGAAACACTTATTTTACTTCTATATTCCATGATATTTCTGGCCAAATTATCAGACAATATATTTTCCCAATTCAGAATTAAAGAATTGATGATTACATCAATTAATGGGACCCAATCTATAGAAAACCTGGTCGTATCAAGCTTTGCAAACAATCTACACAACATACCGGCAACATAGCAACAAGGGTAAGGAATTTGTGTTGACATGTCAAGTTTATCCCGTTTCAGCTTGCATTGGTCATCCTTCCATTCCTTTATAACTTTCATTAAGTTTGGATGTTTCTTTGTAAAGCTTTGGAAAAAAACTTTGTCATAGTTCTGTTGCGGGATGGGTAAGTGGTACATTGTCTTCAAATCTTCTACCCTGAATGAACCAATATCCTTGTCCTTTGAATTCTTAAATGTTATATATGTTATGTTCAAGTGGTCAATTACCCGCTTAATTATATTTGTATAGGGGAGTATCTTCGGCCTTGTTTCTACTTTATAAAGGAATGAGAATGCAACGTCGAAATAAGACGAGTCTAAAGAAACTGATGTGCCTGTTGTACCAATTTTGGTTATTATCCTTGGATTTTCATTCTCGGAGAGTTGGTACATTTCCTCCCACGTGGAACTATCACAGTCCTTGTTGCAGGTAGTATCTGAGAATAAGGAAGACATATTTGAGTCTTCAGTAGATGATGGTCAGGAAATTTCCTTGCTTTTCTTGTTCATCCATGTTATCCTCGCACCGTTAAGCGGTTTCCTGAATTCAATTGAGTAGAGAAAACTTTATATTTGAGGTAAATGGAGAGAAGGATAGATTTAAAGCGATATAATCACAAATATGGTGTTCAATCATTCAAAACATGCTTGAAGTAGATATGAATCTTTCAAACCTTTACTCTCATTAAATGTTGTTAATCACCCATAATTCTTCCAATCAAATCTCTTACACACATTTACGTGAAATGTATTTTCGATCACTTTAAGACATTAGATCTTATATTCAGTTGATTATATATGAAACATTTCATGCACTTGAGCAATAAGTATCAATATCGCATATCGCAACTCAAAACTATTTCTATTAGTTATGTTCTCTATTACTGATGAATTTCGTGAAATGCAATATGCACAAATCGCAGATCGAAATTTTCATATGGTAATAAAACTTGCAGTTGGTTATTTGCTGGGAAATGTGAAGTGCACTAAGGAATCACACCGATGCGCTTTATCAGACATTTGAATTTTATGATTGTTTTTTTATTAATTCGTTGAGTCTGGTTTATCGTGACTCTTACCAAAATGTCATAAGTTAATAGTTTTACAAGGTGCGATGCGATTAATTTTTTTTTAAGCGGTGTTTAAAGCTTTTGTGACGGGAGTTTTATATGACTTGAAAAAAGGTTTACCGCATATCGTAGCTCGCATCACTTAATATGTTTTAAGTTGTTAGGCTTTTAAGTCATGCGATTTGCAATGAGCGCTAAGAAATCAAAGCGAAAAAAAAGGAAAGAACTTTATTTCCTAAAGTTTTTAGACTTAGGCTAAGATAAAATCAAACAAATAAATATTCTATTTATTTTAAAGGGACCCCATTTAGTGAAAATAAATGGGGGTGTTGTACGGTAAAACAGTACCTAGGCCCGTTTATGATTTGTATTGGTTATGTACCATAGTTAGCTTAGGAAATCCTCCATGCTTGTGGAGTCATGCCCCTGATTCTGGGATGACGTGTTGTTAAGGATGGGCAGAACATCTAAGGTTGTAGCCAATCATTGCTTTCTTTAACGGAAAAGTGTTTATTATTATATTTATATGCTTTCCGATGTGAGTATTCAAATATTTTCATGTGTTGCATGTGAATAGCAACTAAACAATGTAATTATTTTCAATTACATTCATGTACATGAATGAAATACATGGTAGAATTCATTAAACATGTTTGAAGAATCAAATTAAAGGTGAAATTTCATAAATATTAGGTTACAAAGGTAGTGATATGCCTCATTGGGTGACTATAATTGTTACAAAACTTGCACATTCATTTTAGCGATTCCTCAAAAATCTTGGTTATGTTTATATATGCATAATTTAATTAGACTTAGAGATACAAAGGTTGATTTGTAAGAAAACGAATTACAACAATCGAATCAAACCCCCCACTATTAATTTAACTTTAAGAATTGATGTGGTACAAGAAAAATCATCAATAGAAGGACAAATAAAACAACCATTGGTTGAGGATGAAATAAGAGAAGGATGAATCGAAACAAGTTCATCCAGTGAAACATTGGAGGAAAATCGTAAGAATTGGACAAGCAAGTTTTTCATTCTCTTGTCTTCATTCTCTAGGAAGACAAGATGACAAAACATGAGGAAGGAGAACTCAACATGGATGATGAAATAACAAGAGAGAGGGAAATAGTTGAAAGAGAAAAAAAAAAAAAAAGGAGAAAGAAAGCAATGATGAAAGAGTATCTAATATTGAGAAAATAAAAGAGAGTGTGAGAAATGAAAGAGGAGAAGGATATAGATCACAAGAAGCAGAAAATGAAGTTACTTTTGTATTTCCTATTTTGGATGTACATGCGGCCTTTGGTATTAAGGTAAAAATGAAGCATATTCCACCATTTATCCTTCCAAAATTTTATTGTATGTCAGGGGAAGACACCAATGTTTTTCTTTTACAATTTGATATTTTGTGACACACTCATGGATATATGGATGACATTCATAAAATTTGTTTATTTCCAGCCACATTAAAAGGGGTAGCTTTAATTTATTGGGTTAGGTTTACAAACTATCACATATTGGGATAAGATGAGTAAAATCTCTTTCAAGATATTCCAACCTATTGTATACCTAGAGATTCCAAAGAATATATCCTTAGGATGTCTCAACAGGAGGATGAAAACTTACAGGATCATTTAGATATTCTTAATTATAATTTACATAATCTAAATAAAATGCATTACATTCATATTTATTCGTACAATTTTCTTAAAAGGAATTATTGATGAATTCATTGATATACTTAATCTAGTGGGAGCAAAGGATATTTCTTATTTACCTTTTAATCCAATTTTTGAATTGTATAAAAAGTATTAACGAAGAAGAGATAAAGTTGGATAGGAACAAAGAGACGCTCTTTCCAAAATCATCAAGTGAATTGCAGGAATTTTGATAAGGGTAGAACTAGGCAATCTATATCAGAGAATTTTAAAACTAACCTCTTAAGTACACTTGGATCTTAGGCACACAGATTGAATTCCAATAAGAGGCAAGAAGAACAAATTGAAGCATTTGTATTTTTTTTCCCCTAATTTTAGGAAAATGCATTCATTAAGATATTATCCATTAGATAGCATTCAACTTTGTGGAATATATGTAGGAAATAATTCAATAGAAAATTGTCCAACACTATCGTAGTTAAAAGAAGTCTACAAAATAGAAACTAAAGTAGTGGAATCTTTATCCTATGTTGCACCTAGAATTCCTTTACAACCTAGAGAAAAAAATATTACTTAAGAGCCAACACAACAATTTCCTCTTATGCCTTGGTAGGTGTGGCCTTGAGAAAGAAAAAAACTAACCCTATCAGTAGTATTGACAATGACTTACTTATGGAAATCGGCTTCGTTACAATCCTCAAACACAATATGAACCACCCTTCTCTACACAATCACTCCAAAAACAACCTTTCTCTCAACAACCATACAAACAATAAGCTTTGTCCCAACCATATCAAGAACAACAATATCCATAACATCAACAATTTCCTTTTACCCAATATTTTCAGCCTATGAAACTAATATATCATGTACCTTAATAACAACAAATAATCCAACGTCATCAACTATAGTTTCTTTCTAACTAATCACATACGAGATGTACTTAATTTCTAGCTCAACTAGTATCAAATCCCAATAACAAAGTTGATAAATGTGTTATAATGTTGAAGTAAAAAATATTACTACTTATTCAATTGTTTTTGTACAAAATATTCACTTTATGTCTAGAAAATTAATTCAAAATAAATACCCAGTAATAAAAGAATAAGAAGAAAAAGAGATTGCTAATAAAACTGAAACAAAGGTCACACAAAAGTCTCAACAAGATCAATCGCAAGTAACCAAATCGACTTCTTTTCTAAAGATTTATTTTGGAAAAATCAATGGTCCCTCATAAATATGATTCATTAGATTAGTTATAAAATATTTGTGTTAAAATTATATATATACATAAACATATATATGTGTGTGTGTGTCTTCAGAAATCATGACAGAAAATAAAAGATCCACGAACATTGTAAGACATTGAAAAATTAGCTAGCCTAACGTCAACAAAAATCACAACAGCAAAAATATGTTGATCTAGCTATACAAATGGTTGCAATTCTTATCAACAAATATTTATATTCCATATACTTTAATTGACATAGGCACAACTATTAATGTAGTGACTTCGGAAATAATTCAAAATTCAAACATATGAAATCTTTGATTTACACCCACGACACTAGAATTAGAAGATAGATCTAAAGTAATATTTAAGGGTGTAATATATGATATTATTGCATCCTTGGATTTTGAGGAGTATATTTTGTAATTTTTCAACCCAAATTTAGTTTGGAAGGACATCCCCTAACCCTTGGAACAACTTAGTTAGCCATAACCTATGCTTTCATTAGTTGTAGATGAAGGAACATGACTATTTCAAAAGGTAATAAAAGCAAGCAAGTTACATTCTATCCCCTTGCCAAATCTTTAAATGAATTGGAGCAAATGTCATGGTTTGAAGAGATAGACTATAAAGAAGAAGTTATTCAACCTCTCTTAACTATTGCTCAAGCCATCAGATTTAAAGGAGATAATGATCAAACTCTTCTTAATCATCTTAGTTCCAATCTAGATTATGTAGAACAAATGGAATCTTCTTAGCAAATTTTCACTAATCAACTCTTAGACCAAAGTATTTAGGAAACTTGCACAATATATTCTTTATAATATTTATTTCAAACCATATTTTTGTAAACACAATGTTCGATTCTTGTAGAAAAATCAATGGAATATATACTTTGGGAAATGTTTAAATATTAGTTATAGTTTGGAAAATTTTCAAGAAGAACAATTAATTCAATTGTTACAAAAATATACTAAAGCATTTGCTTGGAATTATATAGATATAAAAGGTATCCATTTGGAAACATGTACGCATCAAATTTATACAAATGATAGTGACAAACCTATAAGACAATCACGAGGAAGGATGGATCCAATGTTAAAAGAGATAGTAAAAGAAGGGCTTAAAAAATTGTCCAAGTATACTTTACATATCCTATCTCAAATAGCTAGTGGGTTTCTCCTTTTGTTACAATTCATAAAAAGAATGGAAAATGGTGAATTCGTCTTTACTATTGAGAATTAAATAAAGAAACTCTAAAGGAATACTTTCATTTAACTTTCACTAATCAAGTCCTAAAGACATTAGCAAAAAAATAATTTTCTTTTGTCAATGGATTTAACAACTATAATTAGATTAAAATAGCTCTAAAGGGCTAGGATAAAACAACATTTACATGTTATTGTGGGACATGTGCCAATAAAGTACTACCTTTTAAATTATGTAATGCACTTGCAACATCTCATAGGGCAACCCTAACAATTTTTGTTGATTTAATACATGATTGTGTAGATGTTTACATGGATGAATTTTCAGTGTATGGAATTTCTTTTAAAGAAGCTTTAAATAATCTAGAAAAGGTTTGATTAAGATGCCTAGAGGAAAATCTAGCACTTAGCAATAAAAAATTATTTATGTTATTAACTTAGGGAATTGTCCTTAGTCATCACATGTCTATTGTAGAAAAAAAGTAGATCAAGGAAACATATAAATAATTGTCAAATTACCAATTCTATCAACACAATGAGATGGTAGAAGTTTCTTGGATTATGTAGACTATAATCGAAGAATTATAGAAAATCTTAGTAGAATAGTTTTGTCAAAATTACTTGTAAAGATGTTGATTTTTTTTGGAATACAAACTACCAAACTCTTTGAAACACAAAAAGAAAAAAATTCAATAACACCAATATTTAGAGGTCCAAATTGCAAGCCCTATTCCAAGATTGACATTGTTAATATAATAATAGGATGATAATAATATATATCATATATCATATGTTAGTATTATATGATATTGTATCTTTAATACTAATGAGTTAAGTATATAATATAATATATAAAACTATTAATAATTATTATATAGTATAACCCTTGTAGTAGCTCAATTGGTGATCACCATAGTGTGAAGTATTGTGTAAATTATAAGATTCAAGGTTCAAATCCTTATGATTGTCTTGTGACTACCAGATGGACATATGTAAATACCTAGAAGTTATAGTGGTAGCAAGCGCTCTCTCTCTCTCACACACACACACACACACACACTCACTCACTCATTCACACACACACACACACACATATAATATCTTTGTTGTGATTAATTGTGGACTTGTATGGAAAGTTGTCAACAAAGAAATATTCAGAATAGGATTGGACCCCTAGTCGAGTTGCTCCAGAAATTACAGGCTTGCGCAAGAACTTGTGGCTAATTTGAATGATCAAGGGGTCACCTTCCTTAATTAGATTATAGACAAGGATGGGTTAACTTTTTGAGTTCAAGGATATAAATATGTTGAGAAACTAAACTTATAAGGTGAATTTGTTGAACTATTGATCAAAAAAAAAAAAAAAAAATTCCCTCAAACTGTTGCATATTAGAATTAGGGACAAAGAGGATTCTTTGTGTTAGGTATATTCCCCTTCTGGGATATATACTCCAAAAATAGGTTGTGTTCTAGATTGCTAATAAAGAGAAGGTTAACCCAAAGTGGTGGTGGAAGCATAGATGGAAAGTCAATTGCCCAACAAAGTCGATACTTTTTCTCTGGTGTCTTATCAAAAATAAGGTGCCAACGTGGGGAAATTTGCAAAAGCGACATAAGGAAGGTCCAAATTGGTGCATATTATGTAATGATGCAGGAGAGTTGGTTCCTCATTTTTTCTTGCACTGTCTTTTTACTTTGAGCATATGGTCCAAAACTAAACAACTTATGGGATGTAATTTGGAATGGAGGGGTGGCTCTTTTCTTGAATCATGGAAGTCTTGGTGGGATTCTTCAAATGACGAAAATATCATAAATATTATACCCCTTATCTACTAGGGGGTGTATTTGGACATGAACAAGGCCACATTCAAAGATAATTTATTTTCTCCTGATCTTATCTCTGTGAAAAATGGTGCATCTTCCAAGGAGTCACACCATGTTCCTTATTATTCTTCAGAAGAGGCGATTGATCGTCAAATTCGTTAGTCCTAGTTTGATGGTACATTTAATGAAGACGCTATATGTGGGAGTGGTATACTTCTTTTCTCTAATGATCACCATTTCTTATAGTCAAATATTGGCTTAGGCAAAGGCTCCAACAACTTTGCAAAAGTTCTTTCTCTCAAAATTCTTCTTTGTTGGGCTCTTCAAAAAATTATTGTTCTCTTCGGGGTAGGCAGAAGCGGGAGGGGTGATTTATTTCCCCGACGAAAAAATAGAGATTAAATAGGCATGGGGATTGTGTATTTCCACCAATAACCAGATGGTTAGGTTTGAAGTTAGCTATAGACAGAGGTATTTGTCAGATAACTGCCATGGGAGATTCAATGCTAAACATTCAAAAATTCTATAAAATCAAGTAACAAAATGAACAATACTAGATTCCCTTGGACCTTAGAATAAGAGAGAAAAATATATTTTATGCTATTGATTTCTTCCATATAAATAAGGAATATAATTCTATTACAAATGAGCAAGTAAATATTGGCTCCAGTTATGATCAAGGTGATTGGTTCTCAACTAAGGAGGTAACACTTATTTTGGTTTACCATGATATATAAAACATCGGAGCAATTTGGGATAAGATTCATAAATTATTGGAATATGGGAGGGCATGGGAATGACTCGAGGCCTGAGCGGGCATTAAATATTGGTATGTTATCGAAACCAAAGGAAGCAGGAAAGTGGCGTCTCTTGGGAGTAGAATCGAAGGCAGGTGGATCGGTAAGGTGGAGAATTTCATTAGCACTTGCCATCTATAAAAACATAAGTAAATATTCCCCATGCGACTGAGCTATTAACCATCAAGACTCATGCTAATTCCTTAACACTGCAAAGAAGAATTAAATGCGGTAAGGTTGCAAGTTGGAGAATGGAAATTACGCAGTACAACCACAGTTTAATCAGGCGAATGAGCAACACAACCATTAAATGTCGATCAATGAAGGAAGAACATGAAATATGTACGTGGAATTTTTATAAGTGGAGTTCAACCATAGAGGAATTGCGTCAAATATCAATCAAGTATCGTCTTAAGGCAAGAATGGATTTCCCTGGTTAGGTAATTGAAGAGCAGTTGAGAGAGGTGTAGGATGCAGTCACGTTGGAGGAGAAACTAGTTAGAATGGAGTGTATCGAAGAGTTATTATTGGTGGAGGCTCGAACCCATTTATAATTACTAGTGTATGAAGTTGATTTACTGAAGGATGATGTGGAGAGGTTAAGGACCAATGTGGAAAACATGGCCATAAAAACTAACAAATTCTCGACCAAAGTGGAGGGGACAAAAGTGACAGTGGAAGCAACAATTGTGGGGGTCCTTAAAGAATTCTTCGGCTTGCAGGATCCTCCACCTCCCGTCGAGGACAATTCAGGCGAGCCTGTGGAGTTGGTGGAAACTGAGCTCCCAGTGCATGTTGTCCAGGTAAATCCCCTCTAACTAAAGAACTAAGGTTGTAGAGCTGAAGGACGTCTCCTTATATAACAATGGAGGAGGAGGTTATGGGCCCTCAAATAATGGGTAAAATAGCGTATCATTTGGAGTAGTTCCTATTTCTTGGGAACAAGAAGCCCAAAGGGGAATTCCTCGGCCATATCCTCATAAAAAAATTTCAGCTCGCCGCCTCACGAAGCTTCTAGTCGCAGAAGCTTCCTTTCTATTTTTAAAAATTTTCCAAAACAGGATCGGCATGGGTCCAACATTAACACAGAGTGTCGATTGGCGTGGGCCTCAGTGTAAATCTCTGCTATCGGCGTGTGTCAAACACTGAGGAACAGCACCAACCTTGAAAATCCAGCTTTTACAAGGAATCTTCTGAAAATTTGTAAAGGGAGATGATTTGGCAGACAAATGTGGTTCAAGGGTATGTATTCCATGCTTGGAAAGTACACAAGGGTCACTATATGGGTCCTCCAGGATAAAGGAACGGGGAATACAAGGACATTGACAAATTACTGTGTAACAGATTCCCCCTAAAGTATGAAGTCCAAACATGAGTGAGGGGTGAAATGCTTTATAAGTACGTGCAAGGAACCAGATGCTGCTATCGAGAGACCTGCAAATCAAGCATAGATACATATACATAACTGAAATCTCTGATGAAAATACATGAATCCATGGTATAGTCGCAACTATCCATCAATAAAATGATCATGTACATGGATCCTCGGCATGGACGCAGCCATCTGAATGAAGGGATCATATGAAATAGATCCTCAGTATGGGCACAGCCATCCGTATAGAGAATCATGTAAATAATCATGAATGACTCATCACTCCTCGCAACCCGGACTTTTGTGATCGAAGCCTAGGGTCTTGCACTCCAACACCACCTTATCAAAGTACAAATTCCAGCATGTGAATAGACGTGTTGAAGTCAAACATGCTAGAAAATCACTTGATTACCATCAATTATGTGAACTGTTAACAAGTGCGAGAGAAACCACCCATAATGTAAATGGCTCTCAAGGTACTACTAGTACAATCCATGGAATGTGAACAGTGAGCTGAAGTCGAACATCCGTGAAATCACTCGATCGAAGGCCAATGATGTGAACCTTTCGTCGAATGCAAATAAATTTCCATTAGGGCATGCAAGCTCTAAGGTACCAGAAAGGAGTTTGTTATCACTCAGTAATTTCTCTAGGTTCAAGAGAGAACTCACCCGAGGTAACCACAAACCTACTTTGGAAATTTAGGATCTAGCCTTCCTAAATTTCAAAGAGGGCTCTCTCTTTATGATTTAACTTTGTTTTTGTTTAACGTTTTAGGCTAGTTATGATAGAACAATTAGTTTTGGTTTTGAAATGTTTGGTGGAAAATAAGATTACTTAAAGACAAAATAAAGAGGGATCTACTAGTCCATTGGGCTATGGAGTCAAAATCTAGCAAGTAGAACTAGAAGGCAAGGCCAAAAGGATGCTAATGTATTCAGGGCAAGGTAGATAACCCTTAGAGATTTGGATAGATTGTTTTGATGAAATGGATTGCTTCGGGATAAAGGGCAATGAAGGATCCTTTGATTTGGAAAAAGAGGAAGGAGGCAGGGGTCAAACGGGACTAGGAGCAATTAAGAATTCCTAAATCCAGAAATCAGCAGAAAACATTTAAATGATTAAGTAGTTAAGACAGGGAGTTTTTACACTAATCCTGAAGTAATACTCCTAATTAATCATTAAGATTGAACAACATATATGAAATTGTATGTAACTCAGAATGGAAACAATGACAAGATAGATGCACTTTTGATTTTCAAATTATCACATGAATCCTGAATTATGAAGTCCAATTGGCTATTTTCCATACTACTGCTTTGAAATCAACACATGTGAGCCTCCAAAGTACCAGCAAAATGTCTATTATGTTCTTAGAAATTTTATTCCACCCTAAACACTTCACAAACTCAAGTATTTATACAAATGTTTATTACAAATATCCTAGAGAGATCTAGGAATAAATCTAGGAAATATAAAATATCTTTACACATTAAGAGGGACAATTGCTTAACAAATTTAGCAAGTTGTCCTCTTATCTAGAAATATAGAACTAATATTATCACACAAAAACTGTTTGTTGAATAGTTGTCCATGCTTGCTGCCATATTGAAAAATATCTTTTGGAAGACAACTTCACTGATACTCTTTCCACTTATACTCTTTGACATTGTACTGCATCCCTGAGGTTCTTTCACACTATTTATTTATCATGTTACTGTTGTAAAAAGGGAAATTACAATAGACAAAATAAGTTGATTATTTCTTTTCTTTCTTATACACTTTGACTCTGTTCTTTCATTCGGATACTCTTTAAACTGATATTTTAACCTGTAATTGTTGTAAAAAGAGACTTCTCAACAGTAAAAAAAAATCAAAATCAAATAACTGTTTGTATGTGTTTCCTTCTCAAATTGACTGCTTCATTGTTTTGCTTCTTTGCTGCTACAATAAATCTGTAAAAGTCTGCCATTGTTCAGCATCTGGTATTTTTACACTTTTTAATTTTCTGAAGTTCTCATCAGTATCAGTATACTTGGGAAAATTTGGTTTGATAACAAATAGATGCTTGATTTCACGTTGAAGGAAAAACAAGTCTTCAATATACTGGAGAACAACTTTCCCTGTTGGAGAGCCCTATGGCAGAGGCTTATTAACATGTTCTTTGGCATGTTCCCTTATCTTTTTGTCATATTCCTTTTGGTCCATCAACTTATCATTGAAGACATGGATGTCTGGAATACCAGCTTGTCTTAGCATAGTGTACTTTGCTAAAAACTTGGTAATGGAAAAATTCATGGCATCACATTTTTCTTTCAAGTTGTTCATTAGATTTTTCTTTGTAAAAACTTTCTTGATTTGCAATATAGTCTCTGTCCTGTCTTGTATCTTCAATTCTTCTAGCTCTGTCCTGTTCTTACTGTTTAAGAAAGTGATTAGCTTCAATGCTTGTGCTGGTTTATCTGTTAATTCTTCTGTTGTCCTTTGTATTTCAACTTGAGCTGCTAGAAGGAGGTCTCTCTGTTCATATATTATTTGGATTGATGGCCACTAAATATGTATAGCCTCAATTATATTGGTCCATAGATAATTTCTTATATAATAAATTTGTGTAGTGAAACTTAAATATTTTTGAAGGCTTTTGATTTTCTCTTCAAGTCTCTTGGCCTTTTGTTCATAATTATTGGCATTAATCAATGTTGCTTTGTTAGATACCTCCATATTTTGAATCTTTTTCTTCAAACTGTTAATTTCATTATTTTTCAGAGACATTTCCTCCATTACTATGACTATATGCCCTGCCTCATTTGTCTGTTGTACCTGTGATGTTGAGGATTCTGTATTGGAGGTAGTAGTTGATTGCACTGACACTGCAGTTGCCAGTGGCTCCTTTGGTGCTAACTTTTCTCCCAATGTAGAAGGAATAGCAGCAGCAATAATAGGTATGGCTATAGGAATGGTGGAATTATCAGTTTCCTTCACAGTTTCTTTTTCTTTCATAAGTATATCCATTTGACTTTCCATATCTTTGATTTGGGCAGTTAGCTTTATGATCAACTGCATCATATCCTCTTTTTCCTTATGTTCTTGAAGTATCTCCTTACTCTGTGGGGTGCTCACTTTGAGGAAGTTTTAATTGTTTCCTTAAAGCAGCAATATCATCATTTTTTTTCTTTATTAATACTTCAGCAGCTTGTACATTTGATGGGTCAACTCCTATTTGTAAAATCAAATCTTCTAAGGCCTTGATCCTTAGATCTTTTTCATATAAAGAGCCTTTGTCAAGTTTCATTTGGTCTTGCAGGTTGATAATGGTATTCTGCAAATTTTTCACACTCATAGCTTTGGTCACCACAGTAGAATATAGCATCTCAGAGCTATGTCTGTGGAATTCTATCTTATCTAATTCATGCACCTTTTCAGTATCTACTTCAAATTCAACATTTTTGTAGTCAGCCACTGTTTTTTGGAGTTGAAGTAGTTGGTTGTAAATAGGACATGATCATCTTATTTGAGGAGTAATCAAAGGCTGTAAGCAACCTATCCTAATTCCCTGGCTTCTGTTTGAGAAATTGAGAATAAATCTCACTTTTTATTTCCTCATTCCTTTGTTTGATTTGCTTATATCTTTCCTTGATGTCCAAATATTTTTCTTCTGCTGTTTGAGAAGAAGAAGTTTCCATATTTACCTTCTTTTCAATCATCTAGGTGTCTGATCTTTTACTTGTTGCTTGTTCTCTTTCTATCTCTGTCAAAGTCTCCTTTATTATTGTAGTGGCCTCATCATTGCCGACCTATGGTTCATCTTCAACCTCAATAAGTTTTTCTTTTCATATGGAACCAAATATGAGTCTTTTGTTGTATATGATCTTGAAGTTAGTATCTGTAGTAGTTTCTGCTGTGTAGGCTCCCTCATCTCTACCTCTTTTATTTGAAGATTCTGGTTGTTTAGAAGTTACCATAGCAAGTGTGGTAACTTTTTTCTTGTTGGCTTTTCATTTTCAGTTGCATCTACCAATTCATTTTCTGCCCATTCTGTCTGATTAGAAAACTTTTCAATATCAGGCTTTGGCTCATGTATGAAAGGGGCAGGGAAAATTTTAAGAACCCCCCTAAATTTATATATATAATAAATGGGCGAATCCCCATGATACATAGGAAAAACAGAAGGTGATTTTATTAATAATATAATATGTATACATAATTTTTTGGCGAATTTCTCATGAGATTATATTATCTTGTAAAATCATGGTGAATCACCAGTACAAATGGCGAATCACTACTACAAAATGGTGAATCGTTGTCTAGTGGAGTTCGGGGTGTTGGTTCCAATGAAGATATGGTAGTTGAACCAAGAGTAGAAGGAAGAGAACCACCGAGACCAGGCATGGCACATGGTGACTTGTGAGGGAAGTAGTTCTCATGCAGTTTGGAAAACGCGTTCTTCTAGTTCTGCTAAGCGTAGTGTTGTTGCTCATGCTACTACTAGCACTGATATTGAGGTTGGAGAGGAGTTTGAGGAGAAATTAACAACAACGGGAAGAAAAGAAAACATGCTATTAAAAAAGTGTTGATAAACATTGGATCCGATCCAGGTGCCATGGTACAATAACAATATCGCAAAATACTTCAGATGTTCAACTATGAAAACATAATTTACATTACAACACCATCACGACTCTTACACAACCATATTTATGGAAATGATTTGATGTGGGAATCTCTTAAAGGAAGACCTAGCATGGTAACTATAATAAGGTGAAGTGCTTCTCACTTCTTCAAAATATTATTCCTTCTCGTGCCTTCAAAATCTGGATATTGAAAGCAATATGTGCCACTTGCAACCACCCTGTTGAATCTGTTAAAATTATAACCATCAACATGAAGAGAACCATTAGAAAAACTCCATTCGGAATTCCCCATGTCATGCCCATGCCATGCCATGAATCTGTTTGTAGCAGAATCCCACAAGTAGTAGCAGTGGCACCCTGTATTTACCTGATAGCTCCATTGATTGGAGAGGAGGTCCACTCTAGAACTTTCCAATGCTCTCCTAGTATTGTTGTACAAATGATGTCTTGTTTTAAATTTGTACAAGGATAGATACATTTTCAGTATATGCGTCTTTTCAAATCTGGTAGTTATAACTTATAAGTCCAAATAAAATATAACCCAAAGAACCATCTTGTTCTATAGGCATGAAAAATCTGGCCAGATATCAATTACTGGCAAGTTGTTCGTGGATGCGATGAAGTCAATTATGACTGAAACAGATTTCACCCTGGATGAACCTTGACCTAATCTTACTTTCAATCATGAAATGTGGCCAGAATGGACAAGATAAAAGGATAAATTGGCTCTAGATTATAAAAAAATCTAAGCATTGAACTGTGTATTAAACTCAATCCCAGTTCAGTGCCACACACAATTCACAACAGTAATAAACACATGCACAACAAGGAAACCTATTTTGGTTAAGTTGTGTGTGAATTAACTAATCAGTGGGTTGTAAATTTATTTTTTGATTGCCTTAAAGAGAACATAACTAATTATTAGATATATGGCCAAAAATAAAGTGCATAAGGGTTAAAGTTAAGTGTTTTCTCGTAGGAAGTCTGTGTAGAGTTTAACAGTAATACACCAATTGAATCCAATTTAATATCTGACTTACATTAAATATGAAGCATGTAATAAAACATGCCATATAGACACAATCTTCAGTGACAAAATGAAAATTACTCAACGTTATTCTACTTCATACAATTCTTGGAGGTATCTTCACACTCTGGTAGGTTGTTTGTATATCCTCCTTTGATAGCTACTACTTTTTTTGGTTACAATTCTTCATCTGCAGATGCCTAATTAAAGGTTAAAATAAACTGCAATTCTCAATACAATAACCAGACAGCAAAGCCTCATGACTACCTTTAAATGATAGAAGAGATTTAGTGAATTTACTGTCAATCATTCATCCATGATGTACCGCATTGTTCTACATCTATTCCTTTGTCATCATCTCTTTGATAGAAAAATCTCAAAAAGGTTACCCTGCATATGATGTTTCACAGTTGTGCTGCAAAAATTCCCTATTATATACACTAAAGGGAATGTTAAACTCAACTTGATTCTTGTTTTGAAGACTATGCTATAGAACAACAGCCCATATGCGTGTTGCTATTGAGAGAGTGAGATTCTAGTTGTGTTATGACTTGTTACCAAATCTGGCTGGTGGATCTCCCGATGTCTTTGCTGAATACCCAACAGGTTCATTATTTGTCTGCAACTTTGTTCTTGGTGATTTGGGGGATAACAACTGCTTCTTTGCAAGGGATTGGTGAAATTTTTCCACAGGGATAGATGTATCTCTTGTTTGAAACAAACTAATAAAGCCAATATAAGATAGAGATCTAGTACTTCTATGTGAATCAAATTCTCCTGCAGTTCAGGAAGGTAAAGAGCATCACTGAACAGTGCTTTTAATATCGGCTATAAATTAAGGTAAAGGTCACAAGTCTATGCCACATTTATTGTCATTAAATGGAAATGTGCTAGTGCATATAGAAGGGCAAGCATATCTAAAAGCACTGGGATTCCTCTTGAGATGGGGAGACAAAGTGGTAGTTGCTTCCTTTCTAATTCGTTCATCTTTGCTGCAGGAAAGCAGCATTTCCACAACTTTCCTCATGGAAGGCCTGTTGATGGGCAGAGTGCTAGTGCATAACAGAGCCACCCTTAACACCTGCATCATTTCTTCTTTATATGAGTTTGCTACTTGTGCATCCAGGACGTTATTGATATCGATCTGAATCTGATTCCGAACCCACCTAACAATGTCTGAGTAATCTCCAAATTCTAAATGATTGGGCTTCTTGCCAGTCACAAGCTCCAACAGGACCACACCAAATTTGTATATGTCACTTTTCTCATTCACGTTGTGGGTGTATGCATACTCTGCACACATGTCCACCAATTGAATCAGTTCATATAAAAAATTTTATTTTCTGTTGTCTGAGGCATATATATACACACATATATTCACAAGCATTAACAATTCGGTTGTAAATTCTTACATGAGGCAATATATCCATATGTTTCAGTAACCCATGACATTACATTCATTTGACCCAGCTTCTCTACAATTATAGCTAAACCAAAATCAGCAATATGGGCCTCCAATTCATAATTCGGCAATATATTATATGATTTAACATCCCTATGTATTATTGGAGGGGAACAGCCATGATGCAGGTAGGACAGTCCCTTAGCAGCACCAAAAGCAATCTTATAACAAGTAGGCCAATCCAACGTTTCCACTTGAGAAATATGAAGTTGTTCATACAGGCTCCCATTTGGCATGTATTCATACACTAACAGATTAGAATCTGAACTAGATATGCAACAGAGTAGCTTGACCATGTTGGCATGCCTGATCTTCCCTAGAGTCTCCACCTCTGCTTGAAATCCCTTGTCTTGGGCAGACCGCAGTTTCCTGTTGTTCCAGATCTATTTCATAGCAATAATATTATCATTTCCTAGTGTTGCCTTGTACACTTTCCCTGCACCTCCACTTCCAGTAACATTATATTTTGTCAATCTCTTCGGAATGTCTGACTCATCAAATTCTACCCTGTGAAAGGCTGTGAGATTCCATGACTTTGTACTTGATTTAACCCGAACAAAATTCTTGTATGTATTATACAAGAAATATATACCAATCAAGCAAAGTACTACTATCACAGCAAGAACCGAAATTAATACCCTATATAGATGGCTTTCAGATCTTCCTTTCTGTTGGAAACATGAAGGTAGGATTAATGGCCCGCCTTCACAAAGGCCTGGATTGTCAAGAAAATTTTTATCATAGGCCAGATTATTGTAACCAAAAGGAACAAAGCCAGACAAAAGGTTGTCAAACACATTCAGAAAACTCAACTTGAGATTGTCTAACTCAGGAGGTATTTTCCCTGAAAGCAAATTGTTTGAGAGGTCAATGCTGTTAAGAACAGGCAACAACCCAAGTGATGCAGGAATTGATCCGGTGATGCGGTTGTTGGCAAGGTTAAGCTGAGAAATACCTTTCCATGATATTATTGTCTCAGGAAGCTCCCGATACAACATATTGTGATCAAGAGAAAGCCTTGATAGTGAGGATAAACTAGTGAGTTCCACTGAAATAGTCCCTGATATATTGTTGTGACTGGCCAGAAAGCTGCTGAGATTCCACAATGTCCAATGCCAGAGGGAATAGTTCCACTGAATTGATTTTTTGATATCTCCAACGCCCATAGGTTGGCTGCTTTAGTTATTTGAGCAGGAATTTGGCCAGTGATTTGAACATAAACAACTTGTCATGCAATTGATATCCCATTTCCTAAAAGCACCATAGAAGCACTTATCAACACGTTTGCCAAAGACTTGAATGCCCCATCTTAAATAATTTTGGAGATTAATATATTTTCTTAGAAATACTCTGACACAAATTTCTGCATGGCCAATGACCATGCAGCCCTCTCTAACAGTGTCTTGGCTAATGCGTACCATAATTGTGAACAAGAAATATTGCATAATTAGAACAAGAATACCACAAATCACTTCAAGGCTCAGAATACTGCTTTGAACTCCACAATCTTTCAGAAACACCCAAATTTTATACATATACACCTTAAAAAAATGTTCAATAACCCACCACGATGTATTTAGCTTATCTATGTAAAAATATATATACTTAACACAAATCCATTTTAGCCCTACTTCAGTATGCACCAAAGATTTAGACAAAGGTTACATATGTAGACTTTCTCAGTATTTGATGCATTTATAACCTGGGAAAATTCAAGGACAAAAATGAATTGGATATAGATTGTTGCAAATAGAGAAGATGTATGCACTATGTTCTCTTTGCATGTTCATGATCCATCCTTTTTTCCGACTCCAATACTTCCAATCCAAATTTTCTTTGGTGTCAGGACTTTATTTTTTCATGCTCATAATCCATATTTTTTGTTGTCTCCAGTACTTCAAATCCAAAATTATAAACTGAGATCATTTTGGCTTGGCAATGTTTTGACTTCTTGGTAAAAATCAGAAGGAACCATGTTGTAATTATTTTAAATATTTCGAGGTATGAAGCATGAATCATTTGGATATATTTCAATAAAAATGTTAATGAAGTAGATGATGAGATATGTCCCTTGGTTGAAGGAATTTGTTAGTTAAGCACTGCAAAACTCACATAGATTCTTTCATATCTTGAATTCTATGTTTGCAAGCTTTTAATTCTCTGGATTATTTGACACAGTCATATGGACTTAGATTATTCATTATGCATGTTGGGCTTGTAAAGTCCTCAAAGAATAGCCTCACAACTTGACATTTAAACGGCTTAGTGTATATTAAAATCCACAATATCCATTTGTAATTTCTTAATACAATTTATTTCTCACATATAAAAAAATTATGAACTAGATTGTGTTTATTATGAAAGTGCAACTCTTTGTGAAGTCATTCACCAATATTAGACTAAGACTAAGGCTTAGAAGACAATATCAAAGAACTTATTCTGGAAGATCTTTTGAGAATAGAAGCATATTTAGTTTCCTCAGAACTCTGATTTCCTCTGAATTAATTCAGCGTTTACAACTCAAAACTTTGAAAATGAGAATACAAAAGTACAACTCTTAAAATTTTGAAAGTTTTCAAAGGAATTGTCTACATTTTTGCTATAAACATTACAGATAATACGTCATGACATTGTACTCAAGCAGTTAGACTGATGACCTGACCATATTATTCTTCATTTTATTTTATCTTCTACATCCCTAACATTTCCATCCTCTTTGTTTCTTGCACCTCAGAAAATTTGTTGTGCAAGATTTAGGGTGCAAGACTTACTTGAATTTAAGGCTATTGCTTCAAATATTTGGACTGGTTTTGGCCATGAAAACTAGAGAAAGAAGTGGGTTGTGGTCAGGAACTTGCCATCTATGTAATGTCTATAATACTTGCCAGTCATAGTGCTACTGCGACAAATCCCATGATAGGAATTGGGGAGTTGGTTCCACGTTAATGCTCTCCTAGCATTTCATTCTTGGTAACAACAACCTCACTTAATCTACGTGTCCAAAAGTAGACATTAGGCACAACCAAGAACCCTGATAAAAACTTCCTGGTTATTGGGTGTCAGATTGTGAAGAAAAAATACAATGGAAAACACAATCAGTCAATAGTATAACATGATAAAATCAGTATGTGGCATGTGCTACCTAAAATATACATCAATATTTCATTATTAAGTTACAATGAAAATAATCAAGTGAAACTATGAGTGGAGTCACTCTTATCCCTCATAAGGGAAGGGAGACCAAGTATTGTGCAATGAGAGGGGAAGACATTAAGAATTTGTTGAATTTGTTTGCCAAGCATACAAGAGAGTACAAACTGCCGAGAGCCAAGAAGAAATTAGAACAACAATTTATATAGAAGCAATCAGTTACATTCAGTTATGCCCAGTATCAATTGCTTGTGCATCTGTAACAACTACATTTTGTCTTGCCAAAAAGATTTCAGATCCTGAAATGGGTATGACTGTGGATCCTACTATTGATAGTTGGTGTCATCTATTGGTAGTTGTCACTTCCAATGTGTCCATTAATGGCAAGTTAGATATCTATTTTCAGATGTCAAACCTAGTACCATTGTTAATGAGGGTTCTGACATGAGAGTTGATAGTGGTCATGTCAAGTATCTTATGCCAGAGATGCTCCAATCCGGGCTAAGTCAAACTGCTAGCACAGTTCTACTAAGATTTTGACAGGCAGACTTATTCATGTCAATGGTATTTCTAATTGGAATAATCGTAGAGGAGGAAAGCACTAAGTTTCCAATATACTAGATCGGTTTATAGTTTCACAGGCCATTCTAGAACAAGAGATTTGTTTCAAATCCTCCATCCTTCCCAGTATTGGCTCAGAATTTAATACTATGCATAATAAAATAGAGAAAATTAAGGCATTACATGGTATATAATTTATTTTATCATTACAAAAGATTGATGAGAAAAGGCCAAAATAAAATGTCTTAATGTCAAAATAGATGTTGGCTTTCTACAGTTTGGCTTCTATTGTCACACATTCTACTTTAATAATCAGTGTCAATGTGTGGATTAGTATTGATATTTGTTGGGTTAATTCTAGTGCTCTGTCCATTTAATGAATGAAGAGAAATGCACAATTCATTAGGTTTTTCATTCTTGAGAAATTGATTGGGAATCCTCTTTGAATGCAAAACCCAATCTTAGTACCCTTCTAGAAAAGTGGAAGAACCAACATGAGTCATGCAATGTTTATCAATCCCTTATCATGATAATGTTGTCTCACAAACTGTATCTTATTTTATATTTTTAAGAGGATTATATATTGATCCAAATTACAAAAACAATGTTTTTGCATTCATCTACTCAGATGAGCTTCCACCCATCCCAAGCAGGAAAAAGGTTAACAGTCCAAAATCTTCCTACTGCAAATATACACTTTGAGAAAGGACAACAATTGTAGATATCATATAAAATTGAGGGGATAAAGTATCATGCATTCAACAATTTTGTCATGCTTAAAGAACTTCTTGAGTCTTTTCTAAAACATTGTCCTTAATCTCATAATAATCAAGTGTGAGAGAGTTAGTCTTGTGTATCATTCTCCAAAAATTTGAAGCACTCTACAATTAAATTGTTTAGACTCTTCCCATGGTTGAGGATAGGACAGCGAACCTTGAACTGTCCACATAGGAAAATCAAACCATGCAACATACAGCCTACAACATCTAAGAAAAAGGAAGAGGTTGAAAACCACAGCCAGCCTAAACAGAGGGGAGGCAGCAACTCATCTAGAGATAAAAACAATGAGAGCAACACAAAAACAAAGGATGAGCCAAAGGAGGTTGAAACATGGGATAGTTCTTATTTGTTAGTAAAGGACCAAGTAAGCAATAATAACCTTGAAACAACTTCAGTAAATTCGTTGTCCAAAAACAATAAGGTCGAAACCAAGCAAATGAATCCTCAGGGTCTTAGAGTCTCTGCAATTTCAGAGGAAGGAAAATTCAATAGCAATTATAAAATAAAGGGAAAGGTCACTTTATCTTCAAAGGGAGCGAAAGACAGAAAATTAAATATCAAGGCCGAAATAAGGTGAAAACATACATCAAGGAAGGTAAATTGGAAGAGAGTTATGAAGATGAAAGAAAGCTTTATTTGCCATTTCTCATGAATTGGCATTGTGACAGCTCTCAAACACATAACTGCAAAATATGTGTCATTATTACATATGTTCAGTTTTTGTACCAAATATAAAATGTAACCAAGTTCAATTTAATCTAGATAAATATATAGCTTGTATTAGGAAATTCACCTACGTGTGTTTTTGGGGGCAATGATTCGTCTGATCTACTATCACTAAATTTGTGGTACAGAACAGCCTATGGATCCACCAAAATTTTGAACTTAAGCAATACATGAATTTTGGAGGGATGTTCCCAATTTTTCAATTAATAATTTGAATTTTTCCAATTATCACTCAGGCAACCTGCCAATCAATGTCAAGTTTCAGATTAAATTATAAGCCCATGCTGCAGGATTCTCTTGTAGAGTGATCATATATAATGTCCTAAAATGATGAATAAGCATTACCTCTATGCAAATTTTCCTATGCAGTTCAGAATGCAACTGACTCGAATATAACCCAGAAATCACAAATAGCTTTGATTTTCTTTTAATCTGCAGACCCAAAACTAATCTCAGAGCTTAGATAGATAAAAAGAAAAATAAATACAGAAAATCCCATTAAGAAAAGAACCAACAAGTGATTCAGGTATAGGGAAGAGCAAGTTACCTACAGCTAAAAAGTGGTCAAAGGACACTACATGCCCCTAAAAAGAGTCCACGGGCCTCCTCTACTGTCAGATCTAAGAACTGAGGTTGGTCATGCCTTCACCATAGGCTGCTGCAAATAAATATTGACAATATCAAGTGAGTGACCTGCAATAACACCCACCCTCCCTAACAATCTACTCCCACCCCCATTTCTTTGCAAATAACTCCAGCCAGAATTCCAGTTTTCTTTCGTCAAGCACACCAATTTCATTCCCTGTATATGTTCTTTACTCCAAAATACAATCCCAAGCTACAATTGTATCTCGCTTTGGAAAAACTTATTTGTAATTTCAGTTAGAATTTGGAATAAAGACTTTTCTAACAGAATTAAGAGTAGCCCCAATTTCTAAGGCTTGTAAAATAAAAAAATTCAATTTTATGTTCTATGCATTGGTTTTGATTGTTCACAGTGCAGATTTGGATTTTGAAAAAAATTGCAGAGTGTATTTCATGTTCTGGGAAATCTTGTAAGGTAGGGTCTTCCAGTATAGGATCTCTTTAGATGGTAAATTTGAGCATTGCAAAACCAAAAGAGGCTAAATCAAACAGCCATAAATTAAGAACAGGTAATGTTAATTTTCGGAGAATATAAAATTTTAAAAAAATTACATATCAGGCCTTTATGGAAAATTCACAACCTTTATATGATGAATAAATTCATAGATGACCTTTGAACACTAATCTTTCAGTTGATACTCGACTTATGAAAAAGGTAATGGAACTCCCTCCTTGAAGAATTCCAGGACCACGTCTGAAGCTTCTATAAGATCCCCCATCTGAAAATATATTGTTTTTGTTTCCTTTTTGGAAAATGCATCAGATATTTCATTCTTAAACAATATGAAAGTACAAGAATTTACATTACTAACTCAAAGGATGGTCACACAGGTAACGAATACACTGTATTCCATACACTGATTATCATTCTTCCCCATGAAGATCATTTGAAATTTAGTATTTTTGTCCCTCGTAGAACTAACCTGCAGTATTAAGCACCTGATCCGGTGTCTCTGGGAAGAAACAACACAATGCGAGTTCATATGCTGAAAATGTAGCTCCATTTACCTAAAAATCACGTGACACAGCTGTTCCAAGACCTCGCCAAAGGATTGCAAGTCCTTCTTCTTGTACACTCTTTTTGAAGCAGTCAACAATGCCACTGTACTTGGGAGATGCATCTCCTTGTCCTTGAAGTCTGGATTTAACCACATCCAATGGATAGCAAACTACCCAACTTGCCACACCTGCGCAACCGCCTGCTGTGAGCATTGTTAATAGACTTTCCTCTGCACTTTTCCGACAACCTAGGTGAAGCCATTCTCTACTATATTCATATGTCCAAAAGTAGACACCATGAGCAGGAGCATCGTGAAGTACAGTAATACCAAGTCCTCTATAAAGGCCTTTCAAACCTTCTCTTTCTATGATGCCCTTTGCCTCCTTAATTGGACCAATCTTATCAGAGCTTGAAGTAGGCTTTCGAGCTGTGTTAACGTGTAAGCGAATCTTGACCAGCTCCACTGGTGTAAGAATTGGAGTTTGTATAGTCCCTGCTCCTATACCTGCCAGTGCTACACTTTTATATGATGGTGGCTCATTCTTCTTGTAATTACCATCAAAAGCACAAGATAAAACGACATAAACTTGGAATGTTATAGCATTCTGCACCCGCATGTAGAGAACAAATGAAGATTAATGCTTCAAAATTCAAACAGAACAGGGGATGCAGGTATGTTCTAAAATATAATTATGATTGCAACACAAGGGCAAACAGCACTGCCCAAACTCCTCCTCGCCCATGGGTTTAGCTCCATGGCACCGTGGAAATGGGCTATCCTGGACCTTGAAACTCTAAATCCAGCTACCGTGGAACCAGTTTCCCTCGTCAATGCATGCAAATGAGCAGATCCACCACATCTGAGCCCAAGGCGCCTATCCCTTGGTGAATCCAACCACCCCGCCGCTCATGCGTCATCATTCAATTTTCCATTTTTTGAACAGTGAAAATATCAAATAAAACCATAGGTCAAAAACGACTTTGAAATATGGGAGGGTCCTAACGAACCAGAGAGGGTCGGTCAAGTCCCTCGCTCAGCTAACAAGAATGTCGACGAGCCTGTGCACAAAGCCCCAGCCACCTCTCCTAAATTCCAGCGAACTAGTGAAAAAATGGGGCGAATCACTCTAACCCCTCCCTCTGACCATGTAAATCCAGGCGAATGCCATGGAAATCTGCTCCAACCAAAGAAAATCGGGGGCAAATTTCATTTTTTCAGTTTTAAGCTCATTTTTTTTGGTGGGCTAATATTTAATAATTAATTATTTTTAAAATAATTATTGGGCTAACTTTATTAAACTATAGAAAATGTATTTTATATAAAAATTTCTCCCTATTAAAATTTAAAATCCCTTAAAATTTGCCTTTGGGCTAAAATTCGCCCCTAAAATTTTCCCTGGAAAGGGGGTAGTCTGAGAAGACCTTGAGGATCATAATTCCAAGGGAAACTCACTTGAAATTTGAGCTCTAAAAATTCTTTTTTCTATCTCTTTCTCAGCATTTCTATTATTCACTATGACAGGACCAATTTTATTTTTTAGTTTGAACTGTGTCTTCTTTTTGGAAGCCATGAAATTGATAGCATCAACATTCAAAACCTATCTCAAATACTCTAGAGCAAAGACTCTGATAGTCAAAAACTTAGGTAATTTGTATGGAATCAGATTGGTTCTAAGGATTCTTAATTTAGTGTGTTTCTCATACAAGTACCAATCTCCCATTTCGCATTCCTCTGACAGTTGTAATATCCTTTTTCATTTCTTCACTTACTCTAGGTTGTTCTGATTTATTTAGCAAATTCATTAGCTAGCTTGATGAACAAATCTGTGAAATCTGTGTAGCTATATTCACTTCCTTCTTTTCTCAACAGTGATGTCCAAAAGACGGTTGATAGAGGCTAGCCCTCTACATTCATTTTTTGCAATGCTATTGGAAAGTGATCATCTTGTGAGAATAAGAACAAGTGAAGTAAATAAGAAGAATACTTGAGTCCCCTTTAGTGGGTAACTTTGTCAATTGATAATGTATGGAATCAGCTATAAACCTGGAAAAGTCAAAGATCAAGTAGGAGGTTGACCAGGAGACAAGGTAGACAAAAACCCAAGGACGGACTCATCAGTAAACTCATCAGTGAAATAGCCCAATATGAAGGATAACATAGAAATTACATGCCTAGAACCCTCTGGAAACTTAGAAGTAGAATAGGGAGGATTCAGCTTTGGAATATCCACATGAATAGGCATGAAGTTCTGAAAAATCATGAATCTTTTGGGGAAATCTAATCCCAAATATAACTACATTAATGCTTCAATGGATAGGGGAACTGCCCTAGGGTCAAACTGAAGTTGTAACATCTCATTAATAGACTCTGCAGTGATAGAAAATGAAATCTCCCTATCATCATTCACAATTGATCTTTGGTCTGGAACATAGTACTTTTGACACATTCTTACCAAGTCTTGACCAGGATGTGTTACTCGGACTACATATTTGGGTAAATTTGTATCCCAGAGAGGCATTTCTTCTTTCTCTAGGAACTTTTCATGACACCAATTGTAAACTTCTAATAAGTTAAATTATACTACTGGGTCTACAATTTTATAATCTACAACAACCAATGGGATGATTTCTTCAGTAGACACTGGTGGTTGAAGAGGATTAACAGTCACAGTGGTATTTGCAGTGATAGTAGGAGTAGATTTTGGGGCTTTAGCTACTTCAGACTTGGGAGGTTTGGATCCTCCAGGTTTGACAGGTTTGGAGCCTCCAGCTTTAGGTGTCATTTGTTTTTTTTTCTTTTTGAGATAACTAAAGAAAGATTATACTGTTTCCTATAGTTGATTTTTATTCAGCAAAGGGTAATTGAGCAATTTTATAGGCAAGGATGATGGCAGTGGCCAATTCAGTGCTCAATTTAGGAATTTGGGACACAGGCAACAAGTTTGAGACATAAAACGCAGCTTTTCTAAATGACTGGGGTTGTAAAAGGGGTTTTTGAGGTATTCTGTAGGTTTAAAACCTTTCGGAGTCATGTAATTAATCTTTCAAGGGTCTCGGACTGAGAATTTGGCTTAAAAATGAGGTTTTCTGTAAACAACAATTTCTGGGAAAAATTTGCGAGGGTTTGCCCTCTTTTTTCAAGGTTTTGGACAAAATGGGATGGACAATTTCAATCTCTATAGCTTAATTGGTTTAAATTGGTGGTTCAAATTGTGAAATTGCAAGTTGAAATTTCGAAAAATACCTTAAATGCAGGTATTTTGGTGGTCGAAAAGGCTTCTGCAATTTGTTGTAAGTTGAAGTCAAGCTCAGGTTCAGTGGTTGGATCCGAGCATGTGTTTATCAGTCTTGAATCGGGAAATTTACGGTGAAATAAGGTTTAGAATGGGAATTCAAGGCTTCAAAATGTAGTGGGAAGATTTGATAATAGCGGGAATATGTATAATCAGTCGGGTGCGACTTTTAATTCTCAGAATACACATATAATTCTCAATAAAACATATAACAAAGGTTTTAACCTTTGTCATAAATCTTAAAAATGCAATCACTGTGTGTCAAATCACTAGAGGGAGTAGTTTTTTGTTTGTGAACGCGAAAAACCAGAGGTGGGTTTCACGCTGACATTGGGCAGTAAGTGGTTTTTATCAAAATGAACGCAATCGAATCAAATTTGGACACATCACAGGAGGCGGTAACAAGAAAACTGCCCATTTTGCGCTCGTCTCGGCTTTGATTGATCGATTGGTTTCCAAGCGCGAAACACATCATTCACCGTTAGATTTGAGAAGTGGAATCGAACGATCGGGATGAGTTTAAAAGTTATGGTCGAAAATTGTGGGACCGGGCGGCTTTATGCGTTGGGCAATGAAATAAAACCTTTATATTATATGGCGAAGGTTTTTTATATATATAATGGGTTTATTGGTATATATGGGAAGCATGTGAGGCGGGTTTATTAACCAAGGGTTTAACTTATGCAAAGCTTGGGGCTTTACATATTGGGGAATGAGTGATAAACCTTAGTTTCACAGTGATTAGAACTTTGGTTTAAAAAGGTGATGCGAGAAAAGATTGATAAGTATATTGCAAAGGCATAGGGGTCTCGAAAGTCATATTTACATTTTTCATTTTATTATATAGTTTTTAGACCATGGAGGGGTCTAATAACTATATGGGGCAGGATTATTTATATAATGTTAGTCCTGTGCAAAAGGGGGTAAAATTGGGGTTTTTTATTTAAACATGTAAATAATTAACTTTAGAAAAAAAGCTTATAATAGTGGGTTTTTGGGAATATTTAAATACTAGGGGTTATATTAATATGATAAGGTATTTTATAAGGGATTAATAAATAAGTTAGAAGTTAATATGACCAAGGACAATGAAAAACACCAAAATATATTTATATGACTAAGTAAAGTGATAATGTAAAAAGCAAAGCTTTATCATTTATAATTTGACCACTTTGACCTAGAATATAATATTTTTGGAGGGTTTTTATGTTTTTATGAATGAAGGAGATTAATCAAAAGGCGATTTTCTTTTTCCTTAAGTAAAAGTTCTTTACTTATGAAGGTGTAATGGATGAATGTAGGGTAAATGATGATAATTTGGGATTTTTATAGGAATTCAACACTTTTAACTTAACAGTCATTGAACCTTGGGTTCGGTCCCAACAGAAGTCAGAGAAATACTCTGAGCCTCTTTGACTGAAAGTCTAGAATGTAGAATAACTATAGGGGGTGGGAAATTAGCTATTTTTACCTGGTGATGAATGTTACAATGATTTTCCCACTTCTCTCTACCTACCCAACTTTATTCTAACATTTTTTCTTCCATTTTGTAGGTGCATTTAAGCTAGCAATCTTGAACATTCTATTCTTTTGAAAGCAATAAAAACTATCTAACTCTACCTTATTTCATCCGAGGGCTCAGATGAAACTGATAAGCTCCTCTTTATTATTTACCTATCTAGTAATTAGTCAGGATTAAATTGTCTGACTAATCTTTATTCACTATCTACAACAATAAAATTGAAACATGACAAGTCAAGAATGAACAGTTCAACTCATCATGGATTATAGCATTTATTGACACTCTGCCATAACCATCAGTAACAAAGTAAAAAGGAGTGGCATTTGGACTTGCACACTTTCACGTTTTATTTCTTTTTTCTTTGGGGTATATTATTTTTTCCAAGTCCTTTGATTTTTCTTTTAGGACTTTACCCTCTTTTTGATTTTCTATTTTTTTTATTTTTTACAAAATATGGGAAAACAACTTGCAGAAAGCAAGGTGTGTACATATTTTTATAAGAATATCATAAGTCAATTCCAAATTATGAACCCTATACTTATAGGACCCTAACAAAGTCTCTAGATCAACTTCTCGGATAATGAGCTGAAGTCGACAGGAAGTGATTTGTCGAAGGAGGGTCATAATGAATCCCACATCATCGACACGAAATAGAGAAGGTAATATGAGTGTGAATCAAGACTGAAACAGTGGATCAGGGAATGTACAAACTGCAGAAGGATTTTCTCTTGAACATATCAATGACATGACTCTGGAATTTGGCAGCATTTGATTCAAATAGGATCAGAGGTCATATTGACAAGATTTTTAATCAAATGAGAGGTAAACGGATTTCCCAAACCCATGGAGGCAAAGTGAGAGAATGAAGATATCCCAACCCGACACGAACTACAGACAAGTGTCATGTTCAAGAGTGACATACTGCCGACACAACTGATGAATAACTTCCATTTCCCCCACCATTTCTGGCGAGTACCTCTTTATTTTTACACAATATTGAAGAGGATACCATATGCTTGTCATATAAGTTTGTCCTTCGGACAAATCCAACCTAGTACATTTTACGAGCCCTAGGAAGGAGGAACTCGGTTAACGTCATGATGACTATATCCGATGTCATTTAATTTTAATGAGTCTGACAAAGGAAGAACTCGACAACTTTTCATGTTTAGAGAGTTTGAAAAGAAAGTGGAAAAGAAAACTCCAACAAGGCCCTTTTCGTAAATATTCTCTTAGATCCGAAAAGGTAGAAAACAATATCTGAGAGAACCTCTTAGTCACGATAGGCTAAAGTATTCATTTTTCGTAAATAATCTATCCCAACCCGAAAAATGGGTAAACGTATACTAGGTAGATATCGTTTCGCAGCCATTTAATGAGTTCAAAACGACAAGAGTCTCGGCAATATTTTCAATTTTTAAGAGTCAAAAAAGAGCTAAAATTTGACTCCTCCTAGAGGAACGAGTGGTATAAAGGGTAGCAACTGGTTCCAATAATGGTGGAACTACTCTAAACAAATAAAGGTCAAGAGGTTGGCTAACAAGACCACTCATCGCAGCGGTTCCTCAGAAATGGGTAAAACAACCAAGTGAAGGCATCTGATCGGCCAAGCAGATGGTAACGATGGAATGAGAAAACGAAGGGTCATCTGGAAAAACAAGATGATAAAATGGAAATCACGAGAGGTAAAATGGGAATGGTTTCATTTTTACACAAGCTTGAAATCAGGAAACTCTGCTTGAAGTTGGTTTCATTTTTACGCAAGCTTGAAAAAAAGATAAAATATGCTTTAAAACCGAGCATGCCCCCAGCATGGTGACTCAATTTGAGGTACATGCCCCCCAAGCTTTAGTCCATATGTAATGAACAAAAATCAGATGGAGTGAAGGTTCAAATTAGGAGATCAAGAGAAAGACTCAACTGGGATTTTACGAAAAACCAACATTGGAATAGACGTGTTGAAGTCAAACATGCTAGAAAATCACTTGGTTACTGGTCAATGATGTGAACCGTTAAGAAGTGTGAGAGAAACCACACATAATGTCATTGGCTCTCAAGGTACTACTAGTACAATCCACGAAATGCGAAAAGTGAGCTGAAGTCGAACACCTGTGAAATCACTCTATCGAAGGGTGATGATGTGAACCTGTCGTCGAATGTGAAGAACTTGCCATTAGGGGATGCAAGCTCTAAGTTACCAAAAAGGAGTCTCTAGATCAACTTCCCAGATAATGAGTTGAAGTCTAAAAGAAGCGATCCGTCGAAGGATGGTCATAATGAATCCCACATCATCGACACGAAACAGAGAATGCAATATGAGTGTGAATCAAGACTAAAACAAAGGATCAGGGAATGTACAAACTACAGAAGGATTTTCTCTTGAACATATCAATGACACGACTCTCGAATTTGGTAGCATTTGACTCAAATAGGATCAGAGGTCATGTTGACAAGATTTATAATCGAATGAGAGGCAAACGGATTTCCCAAACCCATGGAGGCAAAGTGAGAGAATGAAGATATCCCAACCCGACACAAACTGCAGACAAGTGTCATGTTCAAGAGTGACATACTGCTGACACAACTGATGAATAACTTCCAATTTCCCCCACCATTTCTAGCGAGTACCTCTTTATTTTTACACAAGCTTGAAGAGGATACCATATGTTTGTCATATAAGTTTGTCATTCGAACAAATCCAACCTAGTACATTTTACGAGCCCTAGGAAGGAGGAACTTGGTTAATGTCATGATGACTATATCCATTGTCATTTAGTTTTAACGAGTCTGACAAAGGAAGAACTCAGCAACTTTTCATGTTTAGAGAGTTTGAAAAGAAAGCGAAAAATAAAACTCCAACAAGTCCCTTTTCGTAAATAGTCTCTCAGATCCAAAAAGGTAGAAAACAATATCCAAGAGAACCTCTTAGTCGCGATAGGCTAAGGTATTCCTTTTTCATAAATAATCTATCCAGCCCGAAAAATGGGTAAACGTGTACTGGGTAGATATCATTTCACAGCCATTTAACGAGTTCAAAACGACAAGAGTCTCGGCAATCTTTTCATTTTTTAAGAGTCAGAAAAGAGCTGAAAGTTGACTCCTCCTAGAGGAACGAGTGGTATAAAGGGTAGCAACTGGCTTCGGTAATGGTGGAACTACTCTAAACAAATAAAGGTCAAGAGGCTGGCTAACAAGACCATTCATCGCAGTGGTTCCTCATAAATGGGTAAAATAACCAAGTGAAGGCATATGATCAGCCAAGCAGATGGTAACGATGGAATGAGAAAACCAAGGGTCATCTGGAAAAACAGGCTAATAAAATGGAAATCACAAGAGGTAAAATGGGAATGGTTTCATTTTTACACAAGCTTGAAATCATGAAACTCTGCTTGAAGTTGGTTTCATTTTTACACAAGCTTGAAACAAAGATAAACTATGCTTGAAAATCGGGCATGCCCCCAGCATGGTGACTAAATTCGAGGTACATGCCCCCCAAGCTTTAGTCCATATGTAGTGAACAAAAAGTAGATGGAGTGAAGGTTCAAATTACGAGATCAAGAGAAAGACTCGACTGGGATTTTACGAGATCTTAGCAAAGACTCGAGAGAGCTTGTTTCATTTTTTAAGGAGCTTGACACAAGAAAACGAACTCTACTCCGACGACGTTGTTTCATTTTTTAAGAAGCTTGACACAAGAAAACGAACTCTGCTCCAAGAGAGCTTGTTTCATTTTTTAAGGAGCTTAACACAAGAAAAAAAACTCTGCTCCGACAACCTTTCATTATGATGAATAAGAAGTCATGGATTCCAAGAGGTTCACATTTGATGGGAGAACAACATCTTGGAAATCAGGACACAATGCCCCCAGCACACGATGCACAGTGGCACTATCACTGAATGAGGGTACGGGACAGGTAGCCACATAATTAACCTGTGGCAACGAAGATACAACTGGTGGATAAATACCCAGAAGGGATGATGGTGAACCGGATGTCACGCCATGACCAAAGAACGAAAGCTTATCAATGGTCACGATCTGACCTTTATGTGGGAAATAGATCACACGAAAGAGGGAAGAAACAACTGCCCCCATGACATAATTATAGTCACGCCCCAACAATAAATTGAAATATAAGGGGCCTGGAACAACCATCACGTCTATATAGACTGTTTTCCCTCCCAAAGTAACAGGCAACTTCGGAAGGATCCCTAACAGTTGACTGGTTCGTCTGTTAAAAGCCAACAGATTCTGGGTAACAGGCATAAGCGGTGGAGAACCAAAAGCTTTCCAAGTAGTGGAAGACATAATACTAATAGACACGCCTTCATCTATAATAGTGTTGGGTATTACCATATCAAAGGTTTGTACCGTTATCTCGAAAGGCACATAAGACGGAAGGCGGTATCCAGAAAATCAACTCCAATCAAAGGAAGCAACCAAACTACTTGGAGGGGATACCATCGAACTGAGATGGTTTTCCCCTGGTGTTACCAGAGCAAGAGGAGCACTCTCCTGGACTTTCACCATGGGAGTAGGAGGAGTAACTTCCTAAACTACAAAGACGAAAGAATCTTTCTCCAAGCCTGAAGAATTTGATGAAACAAGAAGAACATGAGGGGGAAAAGACCCACTCTCAACAGAAAATACCTGATGAACCATAGATGGGGTCAGATCAACTAATTCCACGATCATAGGTTGGTCGGGAACATATTCATGAATTTGAATTTCCAGGGGAGGGGGACCAATCAAGGATGACGCTTGACCGATCGTGGAATCAACTAGTGGGGGACTTGAAGAAAGCTTCTTGTAACCAGCCAGAAGGCAGGGTGCAGAAATAACACTCTCTTGGATTCATCCATGTACAGACAAAGGTTAATGGGATGATGCCCTTCACACAACTTACAGGTATTGGTAATCTTACCATGTTTCTTATGAGTCCTATCAGCACTAGTTGAAGGTGTTATCAATATGACATCCAGAAGCCAAAAGCAACGGCGGACGCCCGTCAGACCATGCGTCAAGTACCCTGGGGATGCTAGGGAAATCTTGAAGCAGATGGTTACCTTTGCAAACCATGCAATGGAATTTGAATTTCCGTGGAAGTTTGGATGGTTCTGCAAGGGAAGGTCTCTTAAGCGCAATAGTTGTAGCATTAGCCCCTCGCTTATGTGACTTCTTCTTCTTTGTCTTCTTCTTCTTCTTCTTGGCCACCTGGTTACCGAAATCCATACTTTCACTAGGTGAAGTAGAAGAGGAGGATGAAGAAATAGGCGAAGAAGGGGAGAGGTCCACCTTAGAAGCAACGTGATGTTTTTCTGGTGGAGGAGATGGTTGAACAGAGATCGGGGCGTTAGGGACCACCAAGGTCGAAAACAACCATACGGGTAAACCAAAACTTAACCCTAGAAGGGACAATGTTGCCATATAAGGAGCACCAACATTCCCAAAAGAAGGAAAAGGACCAGGATTCCCTTCGGAGGGGATTCCTTGGTTGGTAAACTCAGGAAATGTTGCCATTGGAAACAACCGTAAAACAAAATGTTAAGGAAAATAACTTTAACCAGGAATATTTCATGGGCAGTTAATATTTTAAGAAACTGAAACAAAACTCTATCGTTTCATATTTTAAGAGTCAAGAAACAGGCAAAAGACGACTCTATCACTTTCAGGTTGAAACGAGCATGAAAGGACAAGAGCTCGATGATCTTTTCACTTTTAAAGAGTCACGAAAAGACTAAAATGACTACTCAGGTAATCTAAGAAAGAGGGTGTACCAAGTTCCCGTGAACTTCCATATACACCTTGGTAATCAAATGAAAGAAGAATTGACCAAGGACTTGATGTACGTGCAGGTAGTATCCCTGAATGTTGTGTTCGGTGTATCATGGTTATAGGATGGCAGACTTTGCTTCCTATGGATAAAGGATTGCAACCTAGAAGGGTCTCCCTTTATATACTCAACGGTACGGGGAGCGGAAGTCCGTGCTAGTGCTGTCTGGAGCCAAATGGCGAGCGACAGCTGCTAGGTTTAAAGACGTCGGAACACGTCTCTGACTTAGACCACTAGATGTTTCTTTAAGTTTCAATGCTTCTTTAGGTCAATTAAATAAATTTTAAAGTTGATCTTGAATTATGTCTTGGTTTCAAGGCCCTATCGAATGTCATCTGGCAATCTCCTATATGCAGCTATATCAGAAAAGAAATCTTTCAATTCGATGAATGCTATCTAGTTAAGGGAAGAGTTCCAAACAATGATGCAACAAACAACAATACTGAAAACGAAACTTTTGCCAAACTAGATGACTTTCACTATCCAAAAGTAATCTAAAACATTTAACGATGCGAATAATGCAATGTGATCTATGCAAAATTCTCTTTTTTGAAAACTATGCAATTGTAATCTATGCACAATTTCCTTTTCTTTTCAAAGAATAAGAATGCACTCAATGCATTTTTCGATGAAATGAGAATCTACTTAATGCATGTTTTTAATGAAAGAGAATGCACTCAATGTGATTTTTAGCTTTCAATCATTAAAAAATGTAATCTAAGCTCAATGATAAATCTCAAAAAATACTCTTCAATGCAATGTGATCTAATGCATTCTAACGAAAAGAAAAATTTGAGACGAAAACTAAATGAACGAAAATTTTCTTAATGAAGGATGAATGCAAAAGAGATGCAAACAAACACTAAGAATGCAATCGTTGTTTTAAACACTTTGTAATGAAATTCCTCAAAAGGCTACAAGACATATGAGGTCAGGCACAAAAAGGACTTCCAAAGCATGAGCTCCAAACAAGGCATTCATTCCCTTTTACATCAAGCAATCAAAGAAAGAAGACTTTTCAACTGCACAATGAGCAATGTAATCTATGCTCACAAGTGAAAAAATAGAGTAGAGAACGTGTAAAGCATACAGAGAAAAAGACCGGAAGGGAAAGACACACTGGTGAAGGATTTAGGGAAAAAATCTCAATTTTTCACACACCCTGAAATTGGCATGACTTTGGTGGGTGAAACTAGCGCCAACTGGCGCGACTTGCTCACTGACAACTAGCGCCAATCAACGCTACTGTCAGAAAAATAAAAGCGCCAATGCCTGAACAGGAAAAAAAAATATATATATATTTCAACCAAGACCAGACTCACCACTTCAAGCAAAAACTAAAAGATCGTAATTGATGAAAAACATAGGAACAAACAAGGAAATGGTCGTTCGACTAAATCCGTCGAATGGCTAAGACCTAAAAGAGTAACAAACTCAAAGGAAAATTCCCAACGAAGTCGCCAATCTGTTGTCCAGGTAAATCCCCTCTAACTAAAGAAATAAGGTTGTAGAACTAAAGGAGGTCTCCTTATATAACAATGGAGGAGGAGGTTATAGGCCCTCAAATAATGGGTAAAAGAGCTTATCCTTTGGAGTAGTTCCTATTTCTTAGGAACAAGAAGCCCAAAGAGGAATTCCTCAGCCATATCCTCATAAAAAAATTCCAGCTCGTCACCTCACGAAGCTTGTAGTCGTGGAAGCTTCCTTTCTATTTTAAAAAACTTTCAAAAACAGGATCGGTGCGGGTCCAACATTAAGACAGAGTGCTGATCGACGCGGGCCTCAGTGTAAATCTCTACTATCGGCACGGGTCAAACACTGAGAAACGGCGCCAACCTTGAAAATCTAGCTTTTACAAGGAATATTCGGAAAATTTGTAAAGGGAGATAAGATAAAATGTGGTTCAGGGTATGTATTCCATGCTTGGAAAGTACACAAGGGTCATTATATGGGTCCTCCAGGATCAAGGAACGGGGAGTACAAGGATAGTGACAAATTACTGTGTAACGGTGCAGGAAGAGGTAGCAAATGAAAATGTCATGGAAAATGGTGAATCTCCAGGAATGTATTTAATTAAGTCTTCTTCTTTTTTTATCGATGTATTGTAAATCAATGTTATATAATCGCTTGTTTTGGAGATTATATAAGATAATTCAGTCATACAAAAGATAGGATATAAACAAAGTAGAGGTAGAATCCATTCTAACCAATTTTGGTTTGCAATTGCTAAAGAATAGTCTGTGAATGTGAATGTAAGGGTTTTGGCTCGTGTTCCAATTTGATAATATATAAAACTACCCATCCGTTTTAAAAAAAAACAAAAAGGAAAACTTGGTGTTCCCTTGATATCTATGGGACTTCTTGAATGTTATCAACTAGTTTAATGCTTCTCAAATATGTCACAATCACACACAAGTACCAATTATGGATGAGATCTTATAGTTGAAACAAACATTTGATTATATATCTTGTTTCCACATTTACAAGGACTGAAACAATGAAGCGGATTTACTATCTAAGGAGGGCACTAGGTAGCTTTTGGGCTTTTGGCAAATCTCAGAGCATATAAATGGAGCATTCTAGGAATTCCAACATCAACCTTTCATTGCAGGATAACAACTATATTTTAGATGTAGTTTTATTATGATTTAATACTTGACATCATATATGTGAGGAGCGAATATCACATGTGACTTCATTTTTTGTTATGATTATACAACAGTAATCTTCTTCAGTTTTTGGAATGAATACATATTCACATTGTAAACCTTTCACGCTAGTGGTTCAAAATTATTTCGATATGTCAACTGCAATGACTATATTAATTACTTTCACTTTATATAAATTTGAAAAAGAAAAGATACATAACAAATGTCCTAAATTATCGATATCCTACATAGGAAACCAAACGGGTAGCAAAGTCTCGAAATTTTAACATTGTATATTGCTAACACTATAAGTCTATCATCTAAATTAAAATCATAACTAATAAAAACATATTTCTAGATATTAATAATCAAAACTACACCATTTCCACACACACACAAAATTTTATAGAAATGCACGTTCACTCGATCATGTTATCCTAAACGAGATTCCACCTAGATTGCTGGTTGTAAGTACTTTCCTTCCTCAAATGGAGTAAAGGTAATGTCTACAATATCTTTGGCCAAAACTGAAACTTTATTATCCAACTTCTCCATTTATTTGAAATCTAGCACAAATCCCATGCTTGGGCACCTGCTATGGGGGATAAGATCCTGATTTGCAATCTCTTAACATTTACTTCTCAGAGAATCTGTGTTCAGTCCAACTTCGATCTAAGCTATCAATTTTAAAGTTGAGCCCTTCATTAGATAATTTGTCTACAAATTTGTTTCCATTTCTCCTAACATCGGATATTGGAGACACAATTCCTTCCAAAACCTTTGCTACCGTTGCTAAGCTACCATGAAGTTTCTAATTTCTTGAGACTCTAGAAATGTGTAAGCAATATTGGAATTTTCTAATCATCTAAATTATTATTTTTTTGTCCCTTTATATTACAATTTTTTGAAAGTTTGATTCTTTTGACGATGAGAAATTTTTGTTTTGGAGCATATAATTCAATAGCATTGTTATTGTCTATACTAATATCTCCTGAGTAAATATGAATGATGTTACCTAGACTTCTTCTAAAAACACCCCCAAAACTAGCCTGTCCTGAATTACCTTTTGAGGTCCCATCAAATTTTAGTTTTATAAAACCAACTGGTGGAGGAGATCAATCGTTGGGACTTGAATAGCTTGGCATAGACAAAGGAGGTTAAGGATAAGTGATGGTTTGAAGGAGATATTATATAGAAAGAATGTAATATTTCTTGTGATTGCAATCCCAATATTTGGATATCTAGGGGATTAGCAAAACATTTTCTCTAATATTATTTGTGATAGAATACCAAATGAAATCCATGGGAGCTATTTTATTTATAAATATTATTTAATTCCTTTCTTTATAGTTTTCCCATAAGAAAAAAATTCGAAATAGTTTCCTCTCTAGTCATTATTGGATTGGGGAAAGGGGTAGATCTTTGTTCCTCTATGGATGATAAAAGATTACTTTAGTTTCAATTCGATTATCAAAAATACAATAACCATGTGATCCCATATCTTATAAGGAAACTCACAACTATTCCAAAGGTGGTCAATAGTGTCAAGGTTGAGCAACAAAGGTGGAATATAGAAGGTCCATGAAAGCCTTTTTCTGAATCTTATACTAGGTTAATATTTTGTTAAGGATCGACAACCAGAGGAAAGAAGTTACCTTAGGCCATAACTTAATATTCCAAATATTCTACCATTTTTTTGGGCATTATGTCCTATCATGCCCAAAAGTATTTTATAGGATTCCTTGAGAGTAAAAGTTCTTGAAGTACCATGACCCCATCTTAAAATATTTGGCACTTTTTGGTTCTATATTTCCCTCTTTTCCAATTCTCTGGTTATTTTAGTCTAGGTGTCTTGGTTTACATATATTGGCTAGAGGGAAACATGCTCCCATTACTGACATTGTTTCTATTCCTAGGAGTGAGTCCAATACTGAGCTATGATGACTTTACCTTGAGAGATTAATCATTTTTTTCATTTTCCCTACCATCCCTAGCTTGGGAAATTGGTGCCATAATTCTTCCCCAAAAGAGCTAAGTTTCCATCTCTATCTTCCCAAAAGTTGTGATTTTGGATAAAATAGCTATTTCTCCAAGTTGTATTCCAAAGATGTGAACCTTTGACAATTCCTTCCATGTGTATAAATTTTGTTTCCTTTATATTTGGTGCACAATTTTCTTTCCAAACTCGACTCCATTCCACAAAGCTTTTGGATTCTATAACCATGACCA
Organism: Pinus albicaulis; assembly: GCA_034641835.2. Classification (NCBI taxonomy): domain Eukaryota; kingdom Viridiplantae; phylum Streptophyta; class Pinopsida; order Pinales; family Pinaceae; genus Pinus; species Pinus albicaulis. The sequence goes on from CM076579.1 coordinate 800,202,488, forward strand.
CTAAGGTTTTTCTCCAAGGGCTTCGCTGTGAATTTTAGGGTCCCTCAACCCAATTCCACCAATAATTTTGTGTTTCTAAATATTGTCCCAAACCATTAGGGCCTATTTTATTTCTTGAGTTACCCCTCCTTAGAGAAAGTTTCTCTCAATATTCCTATTTTTTTTTTAAAAGACTTGGGGGGAAACTAGAGCTAAAAGTAAGAGCTTGCATGACAAATTTCAAAATAATGAGTCTAATTGGAAAGTTGAATGATCTAAATGTCTAATGATAAAGTTTTTTTATCAAATTTTAAGAGAAAACCTTCCCAAATATTTTTCCAAATAAGATTTCCACCAAAGGTGCCCGAAGATATTTGGACAGAAGGAAACTCCTTTGAATGCTTAAGAGTTTGGAAACATAAAATTAAATGGCACAGGGAGTATTGAAAAAGAAAAATTCTGATTTGGCTAAATTGATAGAGGTTCTAGAAGCTTCAAAGAAGTTATCAAGGGTAATATTAAAGAAAATGGCTTCTTTGATTGTAAGACAACCCATGAGGAGTGTGTCATCAACAAATTATTTGGGAGTAGAGGGAAAGTATGGAATTCCAGTAGGAAGAGATTTCAGAGCACCTTCAAGGGAAACAAATTTTAAGGTACATCCCAATCCCTCTACCATCAACACAAAAAATATAAGGGATCTCCTTGTCTAATACCCCTAGATGGGAAAATTATAGAAACCCTATTCTAAGCTAAATCACAAAGATGTGAAAATTTGATATTTCCTTCCATGCATATAAGTTGTGTTTTCTTTATATTTTATGCATATTTTTCTTTCTACCTTTGAATTTGTTGAGCCTTTGGATCTTGTAACCATCTCCACTAAGTTTTTTCTATGAAGGCTCAACTGAGAATTTCAAATCCTCTCGAACCCATTCTACTATGAAATTTTGATGTGCAAATATTGTCTGAGGGCACTAAGGCCTTGTGAGAGAAAGGTTCTATGGATATTCCTATGTATAAAATGACTTTGGGGGAAACCATAGCTGAAAGTGAGTATAGAGGGAGATATTGCAAGAAAAATTTCATAAGAATGAGCCTTATTGGAAGGTTGAGTGATCTAAAGGTCCAACAAGAAAGTTTTTTTTCTCAAATTTTAAGAGAAACTCTTCCCAAACATTTTGCCAAATAGGTATTTCCACCAAAGGGGCACAAATATATTTGGATGGAAGATAACTTTTTTGAATGTCTAGGATCCTAACAATATGAAACTGAATGGTAGAGGGAGTATTGAAAAATAAAAACTGTGATTTGCCTAAATTGATAGAGGTACCAGAAGCTTTGAACAAGTTGTTTAGGATAGTCTTAAAGGAAACAACTTCTCCAACCATAAGAATACACACGAGGATGATGCCATCAACAAATAATTGGTGAATGCAGGGAGAGTCTAAAATTATAGTAGAAATAATTTTCAGAGCACCTTCGAGGGTCGCAACTTTTAAGGCATGTCCCAATCCCTCTGCTATTAGGAGAAATATATAAGGACAAATTGGGTTTTTCTGATGCCTATAGAGGGGGGAAGTTCCAAGGGGGAAGTGTTTACAATAATGGAGAAGAAATATTTGTGAAAAGAGCCATGACCTAGTGAATCCAAGGCTCCTTGAAACCAAAAAATTTAAGCATATGAAAAATGAATTTATAGCTAAGCTAGTCAAAATAGTTTGACATATGTAGTTTAATCAACATGTCAAATTTTTAGAATATTTAATCAAAAAAATATATTCATGAGCCAAAACAATGTTGTCTAGTATTTTCCTACCTTCAACATATCTAGTTTATTTAGTAGATATGAGTGTATGAAGGAGAGGTTTGAGTATAGTAATAATCACTTTATAAGTTATTTTATATATTGGATTATAGAGTGTAACAAAGAAAAAATTAGAGGGAGAATCAGAGTGAGTACATCTTGGGGTGAGAGGGATAAAGGTGGCATCAAAATTTGAGAGGATGGTCGAGTAAGCCATCAAATATTCCACCAATCTCCACATGCCTTCTCCTATCACTTTCTACCAATATTGGAAGAAAATCGACTATGAAACCATTTATTAACAACAATTTGTTTATGGTTATTCTCGTGATTTCTTCCTCTACTTATGTTATGGCGATCTCTCTCGATAACATTGAAATTTTCTCTCGAGTGACTAACTTTGGAATATGCTTTCTTATATTATGAATGACAGGCCTTCAGAGTATGATTGGTTCTATTAGGATGTCCTTGAAGTGTAGCTTTTGATTTTGTGAGTTTCTAATGCTCACAATTATATCATGCAACCTTTGTAGAATCATGAATTAGTGAAACATATTTTTGTTCCTTTCTCCTTCTTCTAGCAATTAGGTTCTTTAATTTTGCCTCCATAAACTTTCCACTTGCTTAAGACACTCTCTGAATTGGAGTTGAATAATGGATTCTTGGTGTTTCAATTCTTTTATCCATCCCTCCTCAATGATAATTTTTTTTAGGAATTCCATCTTTGTTTCCAATCTCTTATTTTCCTCATGGGTGTTACCAAATTCTTTAGGATTCCATTCATTTATCTTCATTTTGAGATATCCTAGTTTTCTCTAAAAGTGGTACATAATCGTGCCATCCTTTTCTTTTGATTCTTTCCATTGAGCTTCAATGTTGCTTAGGAAATATGGGTGTCTTAACCAAAAATATTCAAATTTGGAGGATGTTGGGTCAATTTACTAAGTAAACTAACACATGTGTTTTATTTGTCAATTCGGGTTTGGAGACTTGGAAGCATGTCCAAAATATATGGATTTCAGATAAAGTCAATTTAGAAGACAAGGTTTAAAAGTTGAAGTAAATCCATATTACAAATATATTCTAAGTTTTAAGATTAATTGAAATGCATATTACAAATATAAGATCTAACTAAAAATTTTAAGATTCAAGATGCAGTAAGCGAAGGAAGAGGCTCCTAACTTAGGAGGTCTTGGTTGTCCTTTTTCACGGTTCTACTCCAACAACATTACCATTGCATTAAATCATAAACTGGAATTCAAGAAACAATTAAAGAAGAGAAACTAAAGAGGAGAAGTTTGTGATGTGTAGAAAGCAAGAGAAGGGGCTCCTAACTTAGGAGGTCCTGGTTGTCCTTCTTCACAGTTATACTCCAACAACATTACCATTGCATCAAATCATCAATTGGAATTCAAGAAACAATTCAAGAAATGCAAAAGGATGATTTTTAGTTGTGATTCATACCTTGATAGAAATATAATTTAACTTAAATCCTTGGTTGTCCTTTCATACGCAAATTATATTTAAACCAAAATCATCCATAAATCATAACACATCTAAATAACTAAATCATAAATCTGAAACAAGAAATACTAAATCAAAACTATGCTAATTTATACAAAATTTAACCAAAGTGTACACCTAAAGGATTCTTTAGCTACAAAAAAACTTAATAAAGCATCCACAGCATGAAAAACAAATAGAACAGTAGAAATGATTCTTCAAATTATCTCAAAAATCTCCAATAGTCTTAGTACCAAATTACACATATTATCCTTGTTTAAATAGGAAAATCACAAACAAACTTTGCTATAATGGCTCTAACAGTCTCACCAATCCTAATCCATCAATATAGGTCGAACTCATCAATTCTAGTTAACAAAATCAGGAAAAATCCCACAAAATAATAAATCTACCCCTTTTTACTAGGGATTCCTGAATGACAGGTCAAGTTTGACCAGCGTTGACCAGGCCTGTTTTTTCTCAGTTTGATTAAACCAATAGTTATTTCTCCATCTGTGGTTCCCAAGCTTTCCAAATATACGCTCATATCTCATCCATGTGTCTTTCACATATGACTTTAATGGAGTTATTACGATAATTTTTAATGCAGTCCAAAAATTACTCCTAAAACCGAATTTTTAAAAAATAAAAATCTAAAAATAGAAAAACTTAATTTAGTTACATGAATATGCAAAATAAGACTAAAATAAGGCATATATGGGTGAAATAAGATGGAATATGGTGGTAAACAGATGGATTTAGGATACACAAAAATGACCAAAATTGAGGGCTAACAGAGGGTTCGTGCTTTAGCATTTTTTTCCAATCTAATATAAGTCTTATTTGTCAATGATCCAATCCATTACAAGGCAGAATATGTTATCACTTAGATAAAACCATAGTTGTAGGGGGGGTGGGGAACTCTAAGGTAACCTCTCACCACTTCGGGATTGAAGTTGGCCCTTCAGTCTGTAGGGGGATCTCTCCTCAAACTCAACTACCCTAGGTCACAATGGTAGCAGGTCTGTTAAAATATGGCCATATTAATGTAAAATTTGTTGATGTTGGTTGGAATCTGGAGGAAAATGCATACCATTGGATGATGGAGTCTAATTTGGCTTAATGTAAGACCACACTAAAACATACAACAACGTCAAGGTAGCTGAGCAATTCTGAATCATTTATTTGTTGCGATGAAAGGCATAATATAAGAGAAACAATCCCCTGAGACTAAGCATCAAATACATGAATTCCAACAAAAACTTTAGAAAGAGGAATACAAACAATTGAATCTATGAAGAGAGCATCGCAATGAATGGATTTTGTTTATTATCATTGATTCAATCATTAGAACATTATACATAATGGAAAGAAGAAACACATTAGTTTGGAGAAAACGCATTCAGAACACTCAACACATAAATTTTTGTTGTAGCTTCAGTCTTTCTTCATTGAAGGTATCCCAAAATATATAGAGAACAATAGTTTTTTCAACAAAAACCAAACCCATCTTCATTCTAAAGAGTTTGTCTTTATACAAAATTACAAACTAAAAGCAAGGTTATAGTATGTGGTTAATTACAAACTTATAAAAATAAAGAATGCATATCTAAGACACGAATACAATACATAATCTCAGAAATATTTGTATCTAAAGATAAAATAGTTATCTGGATTCTTGGCTAAAAACTAAGATTAAACTCGTAGACTGAAATCTTGCCTGAGGATGTGGATATGATTTCCATCTGTTGATTTAATGCCCTAGTCGAATCTAATGAGGTGGATCTCCAACTCAAAGTAGATTAGGCGTTTTTTCTAAATATAGAAAATTTTAATTCTAGCGAATTCTTGAAAAATAGGCTCCAAATATTTTTTCATATCTCTCAAAAGGTGATATTTGTGCAGAACATGAGATAGGTTTTTGTTAATGGCCCAATTACCGAAAAAAAATCTCTATTGGTTTTCAAAAATTCATCCCAAATTGTTCAGAAACTGATTTTTAAAACAATGGCTAAAACAGGATAACGAATGAATTGCAAAATCTTGAAAAATAGGCTTCAGAAATCCCTTCGGATATCTCAAACTATTACACCTGCGTAAAATCTGAAAGAGAATTTTTTAAATGATTCAGTTACGAACAAAAACCTCTTTTCGTTTTTAAAATTTTGTTAACTGTTTGTAATCTATGCCTAAAGTTACTACATTTTACAGGAAAAAATAGAGTAAAACAAAGTTTTTTGTTCACATTTGATTTGTCAGAGGTCGCTTGATCAAGTGCCCGCTCCTTCCCATAATTTAGACTGTTAAAACACTTGCACCGGAAATCGGAGTGGGATTAGATCTGAGGTTTTGGGATAACCAACACTTTTTTCTCTTGGTGTAAAACACAAAATAGGTTAACCACACGTTATACTGATTTTCACCATTCGAAACACGTAATTTTAAAGTGTGGCACTCGGTAAATCACATAATGAACATAAATGTTGATTACAGAGAATTCCTCAATGCAATCATGATTTTAAACTAAGAATTACCTCTCGACAATGGAACCTGTAACCCATTCACATCATATCACCATTCTCTTAGTCAGTGCATGTTTGATAGATTATCGTTCCTTTGCTCACGTGTGCTCCATCAACGATTTTCTTTGGACATAAAAATTTGAATTTTACATTTAGCGTTGATACTCCAGTTGTCAGCATTTAATTGACCATTTTTACAAATTTGCATTTATACTTTGATTTTCAACACATTTTTATTTTACAAATCTACAATAGCGTTGATATTTTACGAGTTAGCACTTTTACACTGTTTTTTACAATTTGGCGCTGACACTGAAACTGTAAGCGCCTCAAAACTATTAACTAACATTGTGATAACATAATAGAAGCTTCAAACTTAATTCCTGTCAAAAAATTAGATTCAAATTGAATGAAGCAATCCAAATGAGAATAAATTTTAAAAGATCCCTCCTTTTTGTTGTTATAAGTAAATATGCCTTTGTTTGTTTTCATGTTTATCAAATTACACTGATTTATAACATTGTCGAAGAGAGAAGCATATTTATCCAATATTCTCATACCTCCTTTCTTCTCATTTAGATATTTTATCTTACTAAGATCTCCTCCAATGATCCATGATTTTCCTCTAATGATGTTGGAAATATTCCAAAGATTTTGAATGAGAATTTTATTGTCTAATTGAGAATTAGGTCCATTAGGTCCATACACATTAGTAATGAAGCCAATACTTGTGTAGCCTATTAGATGGAATCAAGCTGTAATAGTCCTTGGAGAAGCGAATGAGTCAATAAATGAATTTGTAGAAGGATTCTAAGGAATAGCTATGTCTCTCGAGGCCCCTTTAGCATCATTTGCGAGTGATCGATTCAGATTTTTTCCGTTGATTCCATAGAAGATTTATTATCTTGTAGTATCAAAATGTACAAATATTATTTCATGATTTTATTTTTCAAGAGCATTTATTTAGTCTTACCATTCAGACCCCTTATATTCCAAGCGATCATTCTCAATGATAACTATGAGGGGAGGGTTGGCATGTCTCTCTCATTAACATTACCATGCCTATATTGACTAGTTACTGTCCCATTTCCTGCAGGTTTGTTTATTACGATTCCTACCCTTTCTCTTATCTTTGTTTGCAAGATTGGTTTTCTTTTTCTTTGTATTTTTTTAATCGCGAAAGAAGAAGGGGGAGGAGGTGAGGAAAGGTTACCTTGGGTTTGTTGGTGAAATATTTCCCAAGAATTTATATAGGTTTTTCAATGATTTGAACTTCTTCTATATTTATCGCTACTAGATCTTTAGTCTTCCATTTTAATGCTAGTGTTTGTAAATTTAGATATTGTAAATCCATTTCATTAAGCTTCTTTGCTTTTGTGTGGCTTTGTTTGTCATCACCCATTTTCATATTTTCAATTGGATTTTTGTGCTTAATTTTTTTTTAAATTTCTTTCAATACAATAATTTTCTCTTTTCTCTAGAGATGGGTTTCTGTTTATTCTTAGTCTTGTTTCACCACCCTTTTCTTTGTCTCCCTCTATTTTTTGAAGGAAAATATATCTATTATCTTCTCTGTTTCCCCCAGTTGAAAAGTCTCTTGTACATTTTTTGGAAATATTTCTCTTATTTATAATTCTAGAAAACCCTTATTCATCTATTTTTTTCATTGCTCGGATAGGTTGTTGGGTCAAAATAGATGAACATTCTATCAATAAATAACCACACTCATGGAATTTCTTGCAACAAAGTCTGTAATCTAAGGATTTTTCCCATGTGTTTTCATGACATCTAAATTGGATACTATCTAGGAGTGACTTTGTTGGATCCATTTGCACATAAATATAGGAATATGAGGTGTATTAGTCCTACCTTGTGGTCTCTAAAATCATATAAAAATACCCTATAAAATTTCCTATACCCTCTAGAATATCTTGTTACCAAAATTCTAAAGGAAGAGAATAAAGTCATATTCAAATAGGTGCAGAGTTAAAATACTCTTTATCAAGAATTAATAGTTCTACCCAGGTATTTATATAAAAACCAATTGTCATCTAGGTGGATATTGGTGTTCACCCACCTATTCCTTTGACCCCAACACTTTTTTCTATCAATTTCCTATTTTTAAGCACAATTTCCTATTTTGGTGGTTTTCGGGTCTTGAAATTTTGGAGTCGTTTTAAGGCCCTAAATGACGTATTTTTGGGGAAATGGGAAAACAATGATAGAATTTCATAGTTTAAATTTGTTTTCCTTGGATATAGATTTCTAATGGGCTATCATACATGCCAAACGAAGATCGTATGCCAAAGTTACGACCCCAAGAAGTTGATGTTCCAACTAACCCCATTGGGCCCCATACCTTTTCGCGCTTCATCTCCTAGGGTTAGGTTTTTGGATTTTTAGGATTTTTCATTGTTTCTTCATGATAAAAATTCCACTGAGCCTCATTGTAACATAGTTAAAAAGGCATGTAGCCATCATATCTCTTCTCAAAGATAAACTACCATCACCCAAGCCAGTTTGTTTTCATTCTACATGTAAACAATTTCCAACATTTGTTATTTATTAATTGAACTTCAATTTCACTGAATTTCTGTGTTTTTGTTTTAAATGTGTACTTCATTTTGGATCGGTGGTATCAAATCCATCTACTCTTTCATCATTTTTTCTAGGCATGTCCCCGAGGTCAGGGTATAAGGAGTTGGGACTCGAACTGCTTGAACCTTTGCAAGACCATCCTCGCCGACCTTGACAACCTCCCATGGTGAAATAAAAGAAAGGTGGGTGAGTAGGATATCCTATCAAATTGTTGCTCAAATAATCCCTTAAGTGAAAAATTAACGATATGATGGATAAATTTTCCCAAATCCTTCGGTGGATACTGATGTGCGAAACATCTTCATCAAGTAGTCACTTTAGAGGTGCCACCACCTTTAAGGTTTACTTTTCACATTCCCATATTTGAAGGGCATATAGATGCAAATGCTCTAGATATATGCTTAAATATGTTGGAAGGATATTTTTCGATCCATAATTTTTTCAATAGAGAAAATATTACTTTTGCTCTCCTTAAGGTTGCCCCCCGTGTTTCGGAACTAGTGGGAAACTTACTGTGAGAAAAGGATCAAGGAAAAATCCTCACTATTTTTAGTCACACAATATTATGACTCTTTTAGATACGTTTTTAAGGAATAATGTTACCATGTTGGGAGCTATGAAGACAAGTACATAAAATGGACCACTCTACGGAAGGAAAGGGGCAAGGAAGTTCTAGAATTCACGAATAATTTTCATACCCTGTGGTCGAAGCTGGGTATTAATAACTCTAAGAGACATCCGGTGCTCAAGTACCATGGTTGTCTACACAAATACATCTAGGCATAAATGGAATTCCTCGACATCTCCTCACTTGGTGTAACATATAAATCGAGTATAAATTTAAACAAAATAAGCGAGACTTTGGATCTACGAATATGAAGCAAGGCGAGGACACCCCCAAATTGTAGAACAAAGGATGGGGCCAAGGTGGAACATCCCAAGACAAATCATCAAAGCCGCAAGAAAATAATAGAAATGGGAAGATAAAGAAAAACACAATAAAGTGGTCTGAGTTCCACAAGAACCCCACTCACAACACAAGTGAATGTTGCATAAAGTAGTCAATGGTGGATGAGTTGAAAGCTTCAAATTCAAACACACGTTCCAACTTTGAGTTATAACCCGAAAAGGGGAAACAAATCATTGATGCAGAAACCAACGCCACCATTGCCACCACCAAGGATAATAAAATTGAACCCAATGATTCATAGAAGTATGAGAATCTCTTCCACTTACAAATGTGAGTGAAGGGTGTTTTGTTGTGATTCATTTTTTATAGTGGGAGTTAAAAGAACCTCATCTCAACAGATGTTTTTAAGCGTTTGGGCCTCTTGACAACACCACACCCACACCCATACACCATCAAGTGACTCCACCAAGGGCGAGATCCCTGCATCTTCCTTCAATGTCACTTGCCCTACAACAACAAGCTTTTCATGGAAGAGGCATTTGTGTGATGTTTCTCCCCTTGAAGTTTATGAAGTTTCATTAGGAATACTTGTGGAAGCACCATCTTGTGTATGATTCCAAAACTCGTATTTTTGTTATTACTTTGGGAAGAAAACTATACAAGATACTAGAGGGAGCCCCACCTGCCGCCATTTCTTTGGTCTTCACTAAACAATGCATTAAGATCATTCCCAAGCTAGGATTTTTTTTCTTTTCTTTCTGATTCACTCTCAAAATAAGGACAACATCGTGGCCACATCCATGGCCTCTAAAAAAGGCTCCACGACACACCATAATTAAATGGACAAGATCGTGGAAGAGTACAGGGACATATTCTCCTCACCTATGGGGGTACCTTTGCACTGTCGGGTCGATCTAACCCCCGATGCACCTCTACCTAATGGGCAAATATATCACCACTCTCTTTTGAAAAATGAAGAAATCAAGTGGAAGATCCAGGAGTTGCTATAGAAAGGGCACATCTGACCAAGGTCCTCACCTTATGGGAGCCCAATTGTACCCATGGAGAAGAAATATGGGACTTTGAGACTCTGCATTAATTATTGGGCACTGAAAAAAATCACAGTCAGGAACAGATACTCAATCCCAAAAATTAATGACCTTATTGGCCGATTCAAGGGGGTTGAGTACTTCAGCAAGATCGATTTGAAGTCCAACTATCACCAAGTTCTAATAGAACCCACAGATGCATGGAATACCACTTTCAAGTCCAAGGAGTGTATCTTTGAGTGGTTGGTCATGCCCTTCTGGTTGACAAATTACCCTCCTACTATTACGAGGTTGATGGATGACTCATTGCGAACTTTCACCTACTTTGTTTTGGTTGTATATGAATTATATCCTCAACTTCAACAAGAGTTGGGCAGAGAACTTACAACATATTCAATGGATCTTGTGGTAGCACAAGCTATGTGCCAACCTGAAGAAATTTTCCTTTGTGTCGACGATGCTAGGTACCGCCAACATACAGGGGGCCTCCCCGATGTGAAGTCTCAATTATACCTCACACCATTTGGAGTAGGAGCCCCACCCATAGTATCGACCCAACCACCATAACTATAAGGTTTCCCTTAGTTGTAGTGAATAACATAAGATATTACACACATATCCTTTGAAATTAGCAAGTAATTTGACACTATGAAACACCAATTGCAATTCATAAGAGGAGACTTTCACCAAGGGAGAGTAAAGAGTGAGTCTCTGGAAGGGAAGTAATAGTGCTAACCCTAAGAGAGGCACAAAAGAGAAAGGAAATCTTTGTTATTTATCAAGCGAAATAGTTCACATAGACACAATGATCATTAAAGCAAATAAAACACACATACAATAAGATGAGTACCAAAGCCAATGAATTAGTTCAATTTCCTTAGTACATATAAACACAACACATATTAATAGTCTTACTACATTCATGGTACATGCATGAAAATGTGTTAGCTCAATGAGCTTCAATTATTAGGTGAAATATCAAAGTACACTGTTAAAATGATGAGACACTAGTTCTAGTAGTGGAACATTAAGTCACTTCTTGTTTATCCAAGGAATGATCTCCTCTCCTATGTCAAATTAGAGAAGTCAAAGCTAGCTCTACAAAGCCGAAGCCTCCAAAATACCTTTGCTTTAGTTATGAGGTCTTTTTTATAACAAGTGCAATGACCTGGCATGTCCACTGTGACTCTTGAGTTACCTCATGAATCTTGGACTCCTAAATGACATTTGAACTTCTATTGACTCTTTGGTCCACATCTGACTTTTCATATTCCACATATGACTCTTGGACTTACACACATTTACATTTTGTCATTTTCCTTTTGATAATTACACCATTACATTCACAAATTATGTGGCAAGACACATTGAAATATATGACATTGTGATGACACTTGTACAAGCCACAACTTGACAATGATGACATGGAACTTCGCAATGATATGACAATGCCAATATGCTCTTCTTTTTGTTGTGTTTTGAATTATTGATGATAGATTTGATTTATACTTCATCTTCACCTTCTAAAGGGTCTGAGATCATCATCGAGACCTTCTGAGTTATCAAACATTGTCTTCATTCTGTCATGGTCCAGGATCTCTTCATGATGGTTCTTGTTTGTACTTTTTCTTTGCAAGTGCTTATTTGTTCCTTCTCCTTTACATATTCCTTGAGAGTATCCTTTCCTTGTTGAGGAGGTACCTCTGAAAATGAAGATAACTCAATACAAGGAAAGGTCAATCTTAAAATCATCTATTTTATCCCTACTTTGTTCATGGAAGAAACTGCTTATGATGGACCTGTGTGAGGAATAAGTATGAAATTCTGGTTGGGAATGGTGCAGTTAAGCTCAGCAGTGGTCAAGGAAGGCACCATTTCTCACTATAACTGCACCATGTGCTAAAGGGGGGTTTTTTCAGAGTCTAATGTAGTGAGAAAGTGTAAGAGACAATGTGATGAGATTACTTACTAGAAATATGCCATGTGCTAGGATCAAGGGAGAAGGAGATAGGGACAATGAAATTGAGCTTCACAGTGACTAAGGAGGCCCTATATGTGGATTAAAACTATGAAATGTGCTCAAAAATTAGGGTATGACTCAGTGGCTACGTAATGAGGGAGTCTAGTGAACAAGGGATGATGGCTTGCTGACTAAAAATGCACCATGCACAACGATTGAGAAGCAGGATTAAGGGACAGTGAAATTTTGTTCAAAAACAAATAATTGTCGACTATAAATGCAACCTGCACCAAGGGACGCAAGAAGATCAAGTCTTTAGTGTAGTGAGGGGTTGTAATCAGTAGTGAAGGCAGGACTAGGTACTGCAACTATAACATGTGATGTACTTGAGAGGTAGGGTTTTGGAAGAGCACAGTTCTCTTCAGTAGTGATTGATTTTCCGCTATAAATGTAACATGTTCTTAGGAAGGCTAGCAGAACAAGGCATGGCGCAGTGAGGTGTTATAGTCAATAGCAGGAGTAGGACTAGGCACTGAAATTGTGACATGTGTTGTACTTGAGAGGCAGACTTCCGAGTTAAAGTAATTTTCTTTTGCAGTGGTTGAATGTCCACTATAAATGTGAATTGAGCCATATGCTAGTGAAAATTGCTTCTAAAATGGTTGTTTGTCAACTATAAATTTAACTTGTGCCCTATGCTAGCATAGTTTTGTTCTGCAGTGGTTGACTGTCCACTAGAAATGCACCCTGTGCTCAGGAAGGTTAATTGGAAGAGGACATTGTGTAGTTGGATAAGGAAAGCAACAGAAATATAGGTCACTTTGCCTTAAAGGTATTCACTACACTGTGAGGGGTAGGAGGCCTTATGGAACAATTTTCTTCTACAGAGGGTGACTAGAAATGCTTCGTGCACTATACAAGGAATAATTTCTCAAATTTCAGTGCGGCGAGTAAGTTCATACAACAAGGGTTAGGTGACTGTGCTTTAAAGGTTTTGAATGTGTATCCATAAGAGATGACATTAATAAATACTCAATGCACAATTCTAGGAGGGATATATCTCATTAATAAGGCTCATGAATAGGGAGTGCTCATCACCTAGTGAAGGGTTTAAGCTTTCATAACTTGCATTGGGCAGTATGAACAAGAATGGCTCCAAAATGGCTAAGTATGGGATCAATAGGGTAAGAGAGGAAAAGAATTTGAATAAGACTAAAAAATGGATCACACATATGAATTCCGTCAATACAAGCCAAGAAGATGCACGAGACTCATGATCAACAATCACACCTTGAAATTACAATAGAGTGACACTTATTTCTAAGTGCGAAAATTGAAATGCCACATTGTGACAGTTATAATATGAGTTGCGACACAAGGGTCTAATGTGACCAAAAAGTGCACTAAGTTGTAGGAATGTGTCTAACACATATTTTCATCATATATAGGACCATCTAATGTATAACAGTGTGCTAGAACTTCCTATGGTGATGTGCAAAGGTAAAACACATACAAGAGTGAAAAAGAAGTGACACTTGCGACAATAAGTAAAAGTGAAAACAACATTTTCAAAAGCTAAAGAAATTGAAAGTGACACATGCCAAAGTGAGGGTAACATGAAAATTCCACTTGTTAAAGTGAAAGCAAGCAATAATGACAACTGTGAAAGTGAAAGTGACACTTGTGACAACAAAGGTGCGCAAAAGTGACAATTTGGAAACTCATTGAAATAGAGGTACAATTGCAACCGAAGTGAGAAAAGACTCTCAAACAATGTTGCGCACTAAATGTCAGCATGGCTTGTGCAGTGCATTATGCTTATAGGCGACACAATCATTATTAATATTGATCATGCAAGCCTTACTTTAGGGAGCTACACAATGCCTATATATGTTTGCATAAAAGAAGTGTATTTGTGAGTTCTTGAAGGATTGAGCATGTGCGAGCGAGTGACTTTAACACTTATCATATGAGAAGAAGACTCAAATACTTCGCAAAACATCAATCTACTATGAAGTGAACATAAAATGATGGATCATAAGGTCATTAGTAGGCTCCAAAATTCAAGTGTAGGCAAAATTGTGGAGGGTGTTGATCATAGTGCCAATACTTTGGCATGGAATGGGTCCAATATATGGGCTACATAATTGATGAGCAAGTTGTGCATGTGGAACTAGCTAAGATCCAAGTCATTCGGGATTGCCCAACCCTGACAACTCTAACAGAGCTTCACATCTTCTTGGGCCTTGCTAATTTCTATCGAGATTCGTGTTGGGGTTCTCTCATATCACGTAGCCCTTGAGTCAAGTTAGCAAGGGTGGATCAAAAGTAAAGTTTTTTTCTGGCCCGATTCACAATAGAAGGGATTCATTGAACGGAAACATTACCTTTTCTCTACACCAATCCTCACCTTCCTAGAATCGCAACAACCATTTGAGATTAAGATAGATGCCTCTGAGTATCCTATTGGTGGAGTCCTCACTCAACAAGGGCATCCAGTGCCCTATCAGAGTGAGACACTCTCTAATATTATTCAAAGGCACCCCACCTATGATAAGGAAATGTATTTTATCATATAGGTCTGTCAACAAAGGAAAAATTATATTATGGGGAAGGATACGTTCATCCACACAGACCATCGACCTCTTCAATTTATGAAAACATAAGGGAAGTTGCATAATGATCACAATAAGAAATGGTCCACAAAATTACAACTATTCCATAGGATCATTAAATACAAGGAGCATAACATCAGTCACGTCACATATTGCCTCAACTGACCCTTGATTGTGGCAATGAGCACAATTCTTGACTCTTGTGTGCATGAGGCCTCTATATGGATGAAACTATATGAAAATGACTCAAAATTCACTACCACCTACAAGATGTTGATGGTTGGAAAGCTAGTTTAAGACTTTCAACTTTAGGATGGATTGTTGTGCTATCTTAGACATATTTATGTTCCTTCAAGCAAGTGTTCCAATATTATTTGGGAGGCACATTATAACCCATTCATAAGACACACTAGTGTGGTGAAGACAATGGTAGTATTGCAGAAGTATTTTTATTGGCCAAAACTATGACATGATGTTGGAAAATATATCATATTTTGCATTACATGTGCCATCTCCAAGCCAATCATTAAGAAGCAAGGCATATACACTCTTATGCCTACTCCTTTTTGGCCTTGGGAATCCATCTCAATGGACTATATGTATGACCTTCCTTCCACCAAGAATGGTAATAACTATGTGTTTGTGGTCATTGATATACTTTTTAAGATGGCTATATTGGCTACTTGCAAGAGGAGTATCACAATAGAAGGCACTCGTAAGCTTTCGAATGAGTACGGCTAAATTTTTTGAATATTGCAACAATAAATAGTGAAGGAGGAATCCTGAAACATCATTCCTGATCCTAGTTGGAAAATGATCACCTAAACTAGGTGAGCCCCACACAGGTGATTTTTGGCGCAAAGTATATTTTTAGACATGTCGATCATATTCTATGAGTTGCAGGATGCTATTTGTGAATGGTTGGTCAATTTGGAAAAATAGATGGATTTCTATTTTTATACATATTGGGCGGAATCTATTTTTAGATTGCCAGTCTAAAAATATATATGTCAAATATTATTAGCTCTTAATAATATTTGGACTCTAAACATTATCTTATTCTCTTGGAGCACTTCAGTTGAGTGCACAGATGTGGCACAGGAGCTGACAGAAGGAATTACGCTATTCCTAAGGGTTTAGTGGAGCTATTGCATGGAGGACTTTAGTCATAACTCATGTGACAGATTTTGGTGGAGTTGTAGAAGTAGTTAGTGGAGTTGTGTTCAGTTTAACTCAGTTAGACATAGTTGAGCTAGTTGTATCTAGTCTAACTGATTGATACACTAGTGAGAGTGGTGTGAATTAATTAATAATTAATTCACTAAATATTAAATCAACTGGAGAATACATCAGTTAACTACAGTGCATGGACAGTTCAGTGGATACCAGTGGAGAGATAGGTGAAAGAGCAAGTGTGACTATCAGTTGTGACTATATTGTTGCATTGTTTGCGCCAAAAATTTAGTAGAGATGCCTATGAAGATTGCGTGAGCAAGGCTGGAGAAATTCGAGTTCATCCAGAGCCATTCTTCAGCAGGGATTGCGCAGTAGAGGCAAGCTAGCAGGTGGCAGAGATCAGTGCATGGATTTGCAAGATCAGGGCCTGATTAGTGTGTAGCGATTGGATTGTACTGAGAGCTTGTGATAAGCTTTGTATGAGGATTGTTACATGATCTCTATGAATATATATATATATATATATATATATATATATATATATATAGCTGGGGTTTTTAGCTTCAGGCTTTCCCGTAAAACAACTGTGTTAATGTGTGTGAATTTTTATGGTTTCAATGTGTGCATGCAATTGTTTTAATTTCTGCATATGATGATCAATGGTGTAATAGATTTTGTATTGTGAATGAAGTCAAATAGTGTATGATCAGGAGAATCTTGGACATATGCATGCATAGTACATATAATTTCTACATGGTATCAGAACATTGATCATTGGAGCAGATTGCAATTATTGAAACAATTGAGTTTTGTGCTGGTGGAATTCGAATTTGCTGCAGTGTTTTCTTGGTGTCGAAGTTGAGCATTCATTGAAATGTCTTTCAATGGATTGCGATTGGAGTATGCCCTTGAGGGAAGCTCGAATTATATTGCATGGAAGGACAGGATGGAGGCGGTGCTGGAGGATAATGGGTTGAAGGAGTTCATAGATGCTGATATTCCTAAACCGGGTTCCAGCGATGCAGCCGCACTTGACGCATGGAAAAAGAAGGTAGCAAGGTGTCGAAGGATTCTGTTGGAAGGTGTGAAGGATCACATAGTGTCCATCCTTCACAGTAAATCCACTCCATTCTTGATGTGGAAGGCTTTGACAGAATTTTTCCAAAGCAGAAGTGATCAGAGGAAGTTGGCGCTTAAAGACAAGATCAGGAAAATAAAAATGGAGAAGAATGACATTATTCCAGTATACTTGAAAAATTTTTTCCACTGCAGGGATGAGCGTGGGAGTGTAGGAGTTAGTGTGGATGAAGAAGACTTGGTGATCTTAGCTCTCCTTGGGCTTCTGAAGAGTTGGCATAGCTACGAGGACTCTGTCAATGGTCGGGAGAAATTGCCAGGATGGGAGCAACTTTGGTCGGATCTTGTGCAGGAGGAGATAAGGCGATGTACTAGGGATGGCTCTTCATCAAAGAATGATGATGAGGAGGATTGCGCTTTGGCTGCCAAAGCAAGGAAAGGGAAGGGGAAGAAAAATCCTTCTCAATCCGGTGCGGATGGAAAAGAGCGTGACATGTCCAAAGTGAAGTGTTTTCACTATCACGAACATGGGAATTTCGCCACAAATTGTCCATATAAGAAGAAGAAAAAGCAGGCTGCTGGAGCTGCAGCTGCTAGAGCTCTTGCCTCGCAATTTGAGCTATACTTCTCATTGATCGCATGCATAGTGTCCAGTGCATTGGGATCGGGGTGGTATTTTGATAGTGGCACTTCCTTTCACATGACGGGAGATGTGAATCTTTTCAGTCACTTGGTGGAGAAAGATCTCCAGTTGCATGTTGATTTGGGCGACAATGGACGATACAATGTGACCAGAATTGGTACCATTACCTTTCAAATGGAGTCAGGTAAACTCATTCTTTTACAAGATTAGTGCATGTTCCAGGTTTAAAGAATAATTTAATCTCAATCACAATGTTAGAGGATAAAGGGTATGATGTTGTCTTTAGTGAAGGAAAATTTTTCCTTCAGTACAAAGCAACAGAAAAAGTCAAGAAGGATGGGATTCGAGCCAAGAATATCTACAGACTTGAAGTAGATGGGATTTCTATGGAGCTTCCTACTGTTGGGAAGTGCAAGAAAGCCATGCAATTGAAGCTTGAGAGGGAGCAGGATTTGCATGCAGGTAAGAGTGAACCTCGGGATGTGGAGCAGCCACAAGATGAGGATCATGGAGTGGGATAAACCACTCATGTAAAGAAATTTCGTGCCAGATGGGCAGAGGGAGTGCATGCAGCTATACCACCAGGTAAGAGGTGGGGCGACATGCATGGATAATCCAAGAAGAAATTTTTGGGCAGGATTCATTGAGATGGTGTGGATCTCATGAATTGAACCTGGCTACGAGGTGCCCACATAGAGCAGCAGTAGCATGATCATTTGGATTGATGCAAGCAAATCAAAATGACAGTGTCGGATACTGGAGCGCGGTTCAGAGTTGACAGCAAGTGCAGAGTGCATGGGTGCAGAGTTCAACAACGCAGTGGTCCCTGAAGACATGTGCAGTATCTAAGCAGAAGTCGAATACTTTGATAATAGATGCATCAGATTGATTGAGGTGTTTGGAGCCTATTCAATTTCGGAAGAGTTGCAGAGCAGATGCATGGAGTTGCATGGCGCTTGCAAAGGTTGCAGGGCGAATGCATGGAGTTGCATGTCGCATGTAAAGACAATCCTTTCTTGTTGAGAGGGAGTGTTGAAGATTGCAATAAGAAACAGTGAAGGAGGAATCCTGAAACATCATTCCTGATCCTAGTTGGAAAATGATCACCTAAACTAGGTGGGGCCCACACAGGTGATTTTTGGCGCAAAGTCTATTTTTAGACATGTCGATCCTATTCTATGAGTTGCAGGATGCTATTTTTGGATGGTTGGTCAAGTTGGAAAATAAAATGGAATTCTATTTTTAGAAATGTTGGGCGGAATCTATTTTTATATTTCCAGTCTAAAAATAGATATGTCGAATATTATTAGCTCTTAATAATATTTGGACTCTAAACATTATCTTATTCTCTTAGAGCACTTCAATTAAGTGCACAGATGTGGCACAGGGGCTGACAGAAGAAATTACGCTATTCCTAAGGGTTTAGTGGAGCTATTGCATGGAGGACTTCAGTTAGAACTCATGTGACAGAGTTTGGTGGAGTTGTAGAAGTAGTTGGTGGAGTTGTGTTCAGTTTAACTCAGTTAGACACAGTTGAGCTAGTTGTATCTAGTCTAATTGATTGATACAATAGTGAGAGTGGTGTGAATTAATTAATAATTAATTCACTAAATATTAACTCATTAATCAACTAGAGAATACATCAGTTAACTACAGTGCATGGACAGTTCAGTGGAGACCAGTGGAGAGATAGGTGAAAGAGCAAGTGTGACTATGAGTGGTGAGTATAGTGTTGCATTGTTTGCACCAAAAATTTAGTAGATATGCCTATGAAGATTGCGTGAGCAAGGCTGGGGAAATTCAAGTTCATCCAGAGCCATTCTTCAACAGGGATTGTGCAATAGAGGGAGGCTAAAGGCTGGTAAAGATCGGTGCATGGATTTGCAAGATTGGGCCTGATTAGTGTGTAGCGATTGGATTGTACTGAGAGCTTGTGATAAGCTTTTTATGAGGATTGTTACATGATCTATATGACATATATTATATACATATATTTGGGGTTTTTAGCTTCAGGCTTTCCCGTAAAACAACTGTGTTAATTTGTGTGAATTTTTATGGTTTCAATGTGTGCATGCAATTGATTTAATTTCCGCATATGATGATCAATGGTGGAATAGATTTTGTATTGTTCATGAAGTCAAATAGTGTATGATCAAGAGAATATTGGACATATGCATGCGTAGTACATATAATTTATACAACATTTTGGGATCCCGCAGAACATTACATCAAATCGGGATAACAATTCCTAAATGCATTCTAGTTGGTACTCTTGTCAATGTTGGGCACCAATTCAACTGCATTCCACCCTCATGATGGCTAGATAGAGGTAATTAGCATGATGATATTGCACATATCAAGCATGTACAACTCTCAGCATTCACAAACATGACATGAGAGTCTTCCCTATATGCAACACAACTACAACAAAGATCTCCAAAGCTCAATCGACGATAACCCATTTCAGGTGGGACTGGGATTTTGACCATTGGGTCATATTGATGTTTCAATTCCTCTTGCAACTACATAGACATAATTTGCACGTGTTCAATCTAAATATGATAATACCATCAAATTAATTAAACACATTTAGCACATCCGCTAACAAGTTCATAATATCCTGGACAAAGCCAATACTAAGTACAAACAACGTCATGATCAAAATCGGGTGCCACATAAGTTTCAAGTGGGAAACAATATTACGTTGCATTTGCATAAGGGAATTCCTTGTCATGGTCCATTGGAAGCTTCAAACACTTTGATACAGGTCTTACACCATCACCAACGTTTGTGGGCGACAATTATTTCGAGCTAAGTATCCCCCCATTCCTTGGCATGCACCCAATATTCAATGAGGGTCACCTTGAACCATACTTTCCACCATTGTTGGACACATTATACATTACTGAGCAACTGACACCCATGTTGCGTTTAACATGATACGACTGATCAAATCATGGTGTTATGCAACCATATCACAAAACAAAACAAAAGATATATCAACGACTTGAAAATTAGCCTCTTCGATGGGGCAACCTCATTTACATTACATATATGAACAATTATTAGATGATATAAATGACAATGCATCCTTGGTATATATAGGAGTCTAAGGGGTCACAATATAATTAGAACCTACATAAAAATAATAATGCAAGGGCACAACAATAACAATAAGGGGGCTACACTGACAATGACAATAAGGGGGACACACTAGTATTATAGGGACCTAACATACCCCTCCCCTTCAAAAAAAACATTTTCCTCCACACTTGAGTAGTTTTGGATGCTTATGTATAAAATTTTCATCCTCCCATGTGGAATATTCAATGGGTAAGTTCTTCCACTTAATGAGATACTCTGAAATTAATCGATTTTGTAGTTGTTAGGTTCTTGTTTTTGTGACTACTTCAGGATCCAATATGATTTTTCCTTCTTCGTCGAGTTTTGGAAATTTGTTTGAACTAGGGGCTTGTCACCAATAACCTTCATTAAGCATGAAACATGGAAAACTAGGTGTACTCGGGAAGATACATGAAACTCCAATTTGTATGCAATAGTACCAATTTTTTTCAACACTATGTAAGGACCATAGTACTTGGGTGATAATTTATTGTCTTTCTTAACTTGCTTAATGGACATTTGTTTGTATGGTTGCAGCCATAAAAATACGCGGTTGCCTACGTCAAAACTTCGTTCACTACGATATTGATATGCGTGTCGTTTCATTCAATTCTGCACCAGAGTGAGGTTATCCTTTAAGAATTGGAAAACTTGTTGTTGATGCTCGATGTGATCTTCTAGTGCTTGAACCTTTGAATTTTCTCTTAAATATGACATGACGTGGTGCAACACTTCTCGAAGGAATTTTTGTCTATGAAATTGCACCAAAAAACCAACTCGACTAATATGTAGGTTCAAGCTGGCCCACGAACCATTGGGGGATCCCTCAATTTTTACGATGCTTTTTAATGTTGTTCAGTGTCATTGGACAACAACCTATGAAGCACAACGTCCAGATCTAGGATTTTTTTTATAGGTGGTTGTTGATGTGTCACAAATCCCTGCTCACAATCAAATCCCTCTCTTGCTGAGGCCTGATCAAAGTGCCAACGTTCAAATATGGAAGAATAATGCCATAGCTTGAAAGGTTTTGATGGAGGAGTGGAGGAGAAATTAGGAAATTAAATATCCTTCTTGGACGTATATTATGTAACTAAGAACATAAAAATGTAGAAGTATCTCTGCAACAAACAATAGTACATTTAAGAATTTGTATAGAAGTAACAATTTATTGATTTATAGGGATCAACAATGACACGTTGTCACAACAATCTACTCAGTAAAGATTATAACACTATGGTAGGTTGTCAAGGAGGCTAATACTCAATCTAGCCTTCCCCAGTGTCCTATACTACCTTAAATATATGCACAAAAAAAAAAATGTATCACAAGAAAATACGTACATGAGAAACAAAATTTGTCATAAAACTAAAGCCAAAAACCCTTAATTAAAATTTCTACAATAGAAGTCTTTATAAAAAATTGTAACCAACTCAAACTCAAACCCTCACACTTTTTATAAAAACTTGTATTGCAAAAATTTTAATCAAGGGCTTCCTACATTAGTTTTATGACAAAATTTCTTTCTCTTGTATGTCTTTTCCTGTGATACATACATTTTCCTGCAAATATTTAAGTTTGTATAGGACACTCGTCAAGGCTAGGTTGAGTATCAACCTCCCAAACAAGCTATCATAATGTTATAATCTTTACGGAGTAGATCATGGTGACAATGTGTCACTATTGATCCCTCTAAAGCAATAAATTGTTGCTTCTACACAAATTCTCAAATGTATTATTGTTTGTTGTAGATATCCTTCTACACATTTATGTTCTTAGTTGGATAATTAGACATCCATGAAGGATATTTAATTGCCTTGTTTCTCCTTTGTTCCTCCATAAAAACCTTTCAAGCTCTGTTATTTTTCTATAGTTGAACGATGGCTCTTTGATTAGGCCTCTGCAAGAGAGGACTTTGTGTTTGTGAGCAGGGATTTGTGACTCATCAACAACCACCTATACAATAAATCCTATATCTAGCTGTTGTGCTTCATAGGTTGTTGTCCAATGACAATGATAAAAAGCCTCGTAACAATTGAGGGATCCCCCTTTGGTTCGAGTGTCAACTTGAACCTAAATATTGGTCGAGTTGGTTTCTCGGTGCAGTTTCATAGGCAAGAACTGTCGTCGAGAAACATTACAACATGATGGACGATGGATGATATCCACAAATTTCCATAAATGGGGTCATTTTTGTTGTAGTATGGAAGGAAGTGTTATGCCAACATTCAACCAAAGGTAACCACTTGACCTATTGTGTTTGTTTATTAGATACAAAGCAACAAAGATATCCTTAAAAAAATTTGTTCACTATCTCAGTTTTCCCGTTAGATTGAGGATGATAATATGAGTTATAATTTAATTGAGTACCAATAAAAGATAATAATTTTGTCCAAAAATTTCCAAGGAAAATGGCATTCACTTCCAATAATATTTGGGTTTCCATGTATCTTTTGAATTGTTTCCATACATGTAGTAGCAATTGACTCACTTTCAAAGGATGAGATAATGCACAAAAGTGTTCATACTTGGTGAGTCTATCAGTTACCACCATGATGACACTCTTTCCTTCGGACTTGGGTAAACCTATGATAAAATCCATTGAGACCTCCTCCCAACGCTCACTTGGAATGGTTAAAGTTCATAACAGATCTAGGGTCTTAATTGTCTCAAAAAAAAAAAAAATGGAAAACCAAACATTCTACCACAAACTTCTGAATATCAGATTTAAGGCCATCCCAAAAAAATTCCTTCTTGACCCCATGGTAATTTTTTTAAAATCCTGAGTGCCCTCCTAAGGAGGAGATGTGCAATTCAAAAAGAACCTTTTGCTTGAGTTGGGAATTCTTACGTAGATATAAGCGATTTGTGTACCATAATGAATCATTTCTCCAGATATATGTATCAAATGTATTGTGATCTTGCTGTAAGTTTTGAATGAGTGTCCACACCTCTTCGTCATTTTTCCATTCCTCTGTTGCTTCAGCTATCCAATCAGGTTGGATAATAGAAATGGCATAGAGAAATGCTTCCACATCGTTATCCTTTCTTGAGAGTGCATCTGCAACAACAATTTGCTTCCCTTTTTTGTAGATGATTTCAAAGTCATAACCCAACATCTTTGTCACCCATTTTTGCTGCTCTTCTAAAGATAATATTTGTTACAAAAATTATTTAAGACTATCATGATCCTTTTTTTACCTTGAAGCGACTTCCCATTAGGTAAGGTCCTTTAGTGCATGTAGTACTGCCAACATTTTCTTCTCATAAATATGTTTGTGTAAATACTTTCCCTTGATTAGATGACTTTAAAAAGTAATGGGTCTTCCTTCTTGCTTTCAAACAACACCACTTCCATTTCCTAACGCATCACATTCCACAATAAAGGTTTTTTTGAATTCTGGTGTAGCTAAGATCGGTGCTTGAAACATTGCCCCTTTAAGATGTTCAAAGGCCTTAGTTGCGTCTAGCATCCAAGAAAATTCATATTTATCTAGTGTTGTTGTTAGAGGCACTACTATTCTCCCATAATCCATAACAAAGTTGTGATAATACCCTATCAACGTCAGAAATCCTCGAAGTCAATTTAGGGTTGTGGGGATTTTCCATTCCTTAATGGATTTAATTTTGTTACGGTCTACCTTAATGCCATCATGAGATACAATATGACCCAGATATTTCAACTCCTATGCTCCAAAGAAGCATTTGGAGGTTTTTGCATATAATTATTTATCCTCCAATAGTTTGAGCACCTTATCAACCTGTTGAACATGATCCTTCCAAGGCTTGCAATAGATTAGTATATCATCAAAAAATATTAACACAAATTTTTTAAGGAAGGGTTTGAAATGGAATTCATCAAACCTTGAAATGTGGAAGGTGCATTAGTAAGGAAAAAAACGCATGAAGAAAAAATCATAATGACCTTCATGAGTTCTAAATGTTGTTTTAAAAATGTATTCAATCTTCATTATAATTTGATGATATCTTGAACGAAGACCCAACTTCGTCAACTAAATTGCTCCATGTAATTCATCCAACAATTCATCAATGACAGTAATGGGAAATTTATCTTTAATAATGAGCTTTTTTATCTCTCTATAATCCAGACACATATGCCATGATCCATCCTTCTTGTGCACCAATACTACTAGAGTGGAGAAAGAACTTTGGCTAGGTTAAATTATACCAGCCTCTAGCATTTTTGCGACCATATGTTCAATTTCACTCTTTTGGGCATATGGATATCTGTAAGGCGTGATGTTTGGTGGAAAACTTCCTGGAATCAATTGAATATGGGATCGTTATCATTAATAGGTGGGAGTCCTTTGGGAGTTTCAAATACCTTGGAATGATTGTCCAATAATTTTTGTAGATATGGAGAAATGGATTATTTCTATTTTTGAACCTCCAGTGAGAATATTTGTGCAATTACGCCTCGTTTTTCTTTCTTCAAAAGCTTTTTCATTCCATTAGAGTTTATTATCTTCCCCAGTTTCCCTACGATACCTCTTATTTCAATTTCCTTTCCTTCCCATAAAATTTTCAAGAAAATTTCTTGATAATTAAATTCTATCGTTCCGAAAGATTGTAACCATTGGACTCCTAATATAACATCAACACCACCCATTGGAATGGAAAGCATTGGACTATTTAATACACATCCCCCCATGGTTAGATTGATATTATGGAACTTTCGAGAGCAATTTATAGTTCCTCCATTTGCAACCATCACTTGACACTGTGGTGCTGGATATAGAAAGCAATTTGATTCGTTGAATATCTTACAATGAATAAAATTATGTGTAATACCTGAATCAATCAACACTATTACCACTTTATTCTTGATATATCCTTTTATCTTGAGAGTTTGAGGAGTGGTTATTCTTGCCCATATATTGCAATATATGGTCATATTCATTTATTCTTTCTTTGGGGTTGGTTCCTAGTGTATATCCTCTTCTTTTGATGTTTCTTTTTCCTTTTCTCCCTCCTCTTCCCAATATATGTAAAATAATTTATTTTCAACACACTTATGACCTTTAGTGTATTTTATATCAAAACTGTCACAAATCCCTTTTGATCTTTTGTCCTCTAATTTTTGTATTGTCGACCTTGTAGGTTGTGGAAGGCTAGGATAAACAACGCTTCCATCTTTATAGTTGTGAGTGGTAGAATTCCTTATTGCCATAATTTTTCTTTCAACTTTTCTTGCCACCCTTAATGCCTTCTCTAATGAATAAAGTTCCCGAAGGAAAAACTTATGTTGGAAGTTATCCTTTAAATTACCTATTGAAGACATCAATCCTATGCTCCTTTGGAATATCAGTTACCCTGATATTCAATTTTTGGAAGTCCTCAATGTGCTCCACCCTTGAACCCTTCTGTTTGAGATTTATCAATTGGCCAAAGAAAGTGTTGCTCTTTGTATCCTCATAATGTGGTATCATTTCCTCCGTAAAAATTGACCAAGTGACATGTGGATTACGAGAAAAAAATCATCTATACCATACAAATTGATTGAGTTCTACATATAAAGATGCAATGTGTTCCTTTTGTGTTTGTTGAACACCATGCAGATCAAAATATTGCTCCATCTGCAGTATCTGTGTTACAAGATCCTTGCCATCAAACATCCTCATATCGATATTGGAATGTGGTGGTTCTTAAACCCAACATTGGAGTTTCTAAAATCATAATTCACATTCATTTTTTCATCATCATGATTTTCATGGATAACCTTGTCACCACCGGGAAGCCTATCTTCTAGCAAATTTTCCAAACCTTCCTTCAACCCTTCTATATTGACATTCATCGTTGCTTCTATTTCTTCTTTAAAACATCATTAAAAAATCCCATGCCCCTTTTTTATAACAAATATATTAACGTTCATCATGGCTTCCAATTCATTTTCTGTTACTTTTCGTAAGAACGAAATTTGTTGCACTTGGTCTCATAATTTTGATATATCATGTTGCATTTCTTCCTCTTCTCCATGCGTCATAGTAAATATTTTTGGTTGTTTGCTAGGTGTACCCATTTTTTTTTTCATGGAATTATGGAATGAAACAATGATATCTATGCTTCACTACGCCCTTTAAATCACTTCAAACTATTTTTTCAAACAAAAGTTCAAAAAAATAAAAAAATACACACATTTTTCTTACTTTTAGGAGCTCGATCTTGAAACTATTTAATATCTGTAATATTGGCTCTCCAAGGTCTGAAATTTCGTATTGTGGTAGCCCTTTGAATCCTATTTCCAATGCCACAAGTCATACTAATATTGTATTCTTCAAGATAAAGTTATTCCCAATCTCCCACGATAACCTGATTATGGACTAGTTCATTAGAGTGAATTTGTACAAAATTCCACATGTCACTGTTGTTACACAACATTTTGTCACCGTCCCTGCAATCCCTCGCCCTGCATATTGGAGGGCCTTTCCCGTGACCTATGAGCAGTGTCATACTCTGTAAACACCTTCTTTGCATCCTTCTGCATAAGGACATCATTTCTCCTGTTGAACATTTCCTCAAAAAGCACAAAAAAACTTATGTTTTGGCATTGGCGCGGGTAGCCAGTTCACCCCTCGCGCCAATAGGGAATATTTGCACTAGAGCCCGCACCACCTGGCTCTCTGTCTCTTTGTTGTGCCCACCCCAGCCTTTTTGGCAATGTTTTTTAACAAATTAGAGGTGGAAGTTTCCTTTAACCACCTCAAGAATGAGTCACACGAAGTGGTTAAATTTGATAAGCCACAGATCTCTTCCTTTAGGTAGTGGTTTTTACATCCCATGGAACATTATTTGAAGATAGGAATCCCCTCAATGATTATAGAGATCCTAATGTCTCCTTCTCCCTTTATATAAACATGCCTTCTCCCTTTACAAAAGCTAGCTGAACATATAGCCAAGAAGCTGAACTTGGAGAAGAGATAGTATAGCTGAGTAATTGCTATAGAGAAGGTAGAACCAAGGAGAATTCCATAGAGAGAGCCCCGTCCGAATTCCCGACGAGCCTTTGTGACACGTGCTCCACTGGAACCCTGTTGGAGGAGACCACAACGTCGAAGCTTGGTTGTACTCTTCCTTCCTTTCATTAATATACTCGACTATGGTATTGGTTCCATCATTGTGTTATGTTTATTGATGCAATTGATTTAGTCTTCTTTGACTGACTAATAGTTACTAATGTGAAATAGTATTTTGTATATAGTCTTTGTTTCTTGTGTATGTGCAGGTATCTGAGCGTGAGAACGAGCGAATCGTGATCTGTTAAACCAGGAGCGAGAAGCAGCCACTCTTTCTAACGACACAAAAGCGTAGGACCTCTGGTAAGTTATCTATCGAGTCTCCGTCCATTCATTAATTAGGAATTGATGTTATAGCGTGTATTGTTTGTGGCTAGACCCACTCTAGGGCTAGTGGGATCGCCTCTGTCCGCAAAGGGGATTTACCTCACCAACAAATTGGCGACTCCACTAGGGATCAGTGCGAGTTTGTATTTCATCCATTAGGTATTTTTCGTGGTCTTTGCTTGCTTAGCTTGCATTTTCTAATTATTTTTGTTGAGTCTAAGACCCTTTTTCAGCCCCAGAGGATCATATCTGACCTCTGTTTTTCCAAAATTTTCCTTTTTCTAGGGTTGGCTTGATTGGCGTGGTTTCCAGTCTGACAGTCGCGCCCACTGGGGCTTGTTGCTACTTTAGCACCCGCGCCATCCCCTGCCTGGCACTGATTACAGCTAGATAGTCGCACCATTTCCTGTAGGTGTTAGGGTTTTCCCTGTTTTGGAGTTTTTGGTCAGTACTTGTCTCTCTGGGTATTTTCTTGGCTTGATTTGAGTGTTTTGGAATTGTTTGTGACTGTGAACGGCCTCCTTCCTTCAGTTTTTTCCCCATTTCTTGTCAGCATCATAGCCTTAGGGTTTTCTCGTGATTTGGTATGCTGAGCCTCCTGTGGGAGCTTCGGTCTTTTGTTTCACAACCACCTTCATTATTTGCCTGATTGCATTCAACTCCCTTGATCCGTTTGAGTGATTGCATTTGGTGGAATGAGTCTTGCCTCTTTCATTCAGTTGTGCTTCCTGTCACTCCAAGCATAGATTACACTGCTTGTATGGGTCTGTTTCAACATCTTTCTTAGATTTGAGAGATTGCAGCATTGGTTTGAGTTTGTGTTTTGTTTGCTTTTGATTTGATTGAATTGTTTCGTTTCAACTCTCGCATTAACATTCTCGAACTAGTGTGAAGGTTTATTTTTCATGTCATTTAGTGCACTCTTTGCTCTATTACATTGAAAAATTTAAAAATATTTTTTTCTTGCATTCTTGTTTGCATTGTGGAATCGGAAAATCTTTTGCATAACTAGCATTGGGCATTCTAGGAAAGATTTCTCATTTTCGTTAACTTGCATCAGGTACTGTAGTGGATGCTTTTGTGTGTTCTAGTTATTTGCTATCACTTGGAAACTCCTAAAATTTCTCGTAGATAGCTTTCCATCAAACGAAATGGTATTTCATGGCATGTATCTTGCATTTAGGGATTCGTGATATTCAACATCCAGTAGGACCTTGGAATTGAAACATAAATACAAGATCAAATTAAAATTTATTCAATTAACCTAAGGCAACATTGAAACCTAACAGAACATTTATTGTCTAAGTTGGAGACGTGTTCCGACGTCTTTAAACCTAGCAGTTGTCACTCGCCATCTGGCTTCAGACAGCACTAGTACGAACTTGTGCTCCCCATATCCTTGAGTATATAAAGGGAGACCCCTCTAGGTTGCAATCCTTTTATCCATAGGAAGCCAAGTATGCCACCTTGTAACCGTGATACACTGAACACAGAATTCGGAAAGACTACCTGCACGTACGTCAAGTCCTTGGTTGATTTTTCTTTCATTTTATAACCAAGGTGTATATGGTAGTTCACGGGAACCTGGTACACCCTTTTACCTAGACTACCTGAGAATTCATTTTGATCTTTACTGACTCCATAAATTTGAAAAGATCATCGAGCACTTGTCCTTTCACGCTCGTTTCAAACTAAAAGAGACTAGAGTCATCTTTGACTGTTTCTTGACTCTTAAAACATGAAACAACAAATGTTTGGTTTCAATGTGGTAAAATAAACTACCTACGATTACATGCCCATTAAAGTTTCATTACTTGGCCTATCTTTGATTGCTTTGGTTTTGATCCAAGAGTCTTAATTTTCAATCTTTTTCCCTTTTTTGGTGTGCTACAGTCACAGTGTTGGAACCATCGGTTTCATCTACTGGTAGTCCTTTCACAGATGATTCATCTGAAACTTCGCAATCCTCTAGGTCTGTCGAGCTTGAGCAACCTATCATCTCGTTAGAGTACCCCTT
The DNA here is from genome assembly GCA_034641835.2 of Pinus albicaulis. Taxonomy (NCBI): domain Eukaryota; kingdom Viridiplantae; phylum Streptophyta; class Pinopsida; order Pinales; family Pinaceae; genus Pinus; species Pinus albicaulis. Next base: position 800,232,828 of record CM076579.1, read on the forward strand.
TGGAGAACCGTTTGAGTTCCATTGGCCTCTTTCAAACGCTTGGTTTGGCTTTGGGGTCAGGGAACATTTTCCCCCTCTCACATCGGGATCACCGTTTTTGGCTGCTATCATACCTCCTAGCCCCCGTACTCTTTTGTAATATCTCACGGTGGATTCAGACATGGACTTGTCCGGTCCTAATGGCAATGAGGGAATTCCAGTTTCTGATGAAGAATACCAACTTTTCCTAGAAGACATCCATCAAGAGCCTGCTCAATCTTTACCATCGGTGTCGCTTCTAGCCGGATATAGGTATTTGGGTCAGATTGTAGCCGGTATTGCCTCCATGGCAACTTCAACCCCATCGAGGGGGCCGGTTCTCCCATCATTAGGGATGTCACCGACGACACCTGTCTCATCGACGCCTTTTGTTACGTCTGTCCCCACTAGGCCTATGGTCTGTGTGGCTGCATCAGCACCGGTCGTCACCGCTCAATTGTCAGGAGTTTCAGCTTCGGTAGAGACTTCGGTTGCCATGGAAATCCCTAACGGCCTTTATTTTGAGGAGTATTGGCTAGCTATTCAGCAGCAGAGCTCCCAGACTAATCAGTCCCCCCATGATCCTAATCGTCCTTATTTTTCTCATTATGGCGCAGATGGTACTCCGATTTATTCACTTTCGTTTCAATATGATGAGCACGATAACCCTATCTATTTGCTTGCTCCTGAGGCTTATCATTTCATTAACGATTTTATACCTACCTTGCCTGTGCAAACTTCTAACCAACAAGGAAAACCTTCGGTTCATTAAGGGTATGCTTTCGGCCCACAAGGACAACCCTTTCAGGGACAACCTTCGGCCCAGCCAGGGTATGCGTATGACCCACAAGGGCAACCCTTACAAGGACAACCTTTGGTCCAGCAGGGATTATTTTACAGCCCGCAAGGGCAGCCTTACAATCCTCAAGGTCAACCTTTACAAGCTCAATCTGTGGTCCAACCAGGGCAAGCTTAAGGACTGGCAATGCAGCCGATATATTAACCCGGACCTTCAACCTTTGGTGAAACCACAACATCCATATTTTCCAATTGGTCTGAATGTTGCGCAGCTAGGGCCATCTTATGGTCTTGCCCCAGGTCAACCTGGCCCACCACAACCATCAAGCCAACTGGCTCAATAGGGGCAACCTAGTGGCCCTCATCATTCAGGTCAACCTGTTCAACCGGGAAAACCTGCACAGACAATTCACCCTGCTCAGCCACCGCTCTATTCTATGCCGCAGTCGAATCAACCTGTGTGCTCGACTTATCCAGCTCAGCAGGGCCCTACTTATCAGCAGCCCGTTCAACCCCAAGGTGGTTATTACCCTCAAGGTCAATATCGATCAGTATACAACGCGCCTCAAGGTTCTGCTTATTACCCTCAACTACCAGGCCATACTTATATTCCGTAGCAAAATCCTTATGCTGCTCAATCGGGACCCTCGTATACTCAGAATCAGTATCCTGGTTTTCAACCCCCGTATCCTGGTCCTCAGCAGCCATATCAACCGAATTATCCGGATTACACCCCTTATGGTCATAATCCTCCGGGACAGAACCAATGGGGGCAGAGTTATACTCAACCAGGATGGAGTATGGGTACGAGTCCTTATTGAGGACCTTCTATGCCTTTTAACCCTCAATGACCTTTTCTCACCACGTTGGAGTTACCGGATGTGTCCAAATTGACAAATGATCCAATTCTTCATAATCTATATTGGCCTCTGATTCCAATGAAGTTTCCTGGTGATTGTCTCAAGTTTGAGGGAAAGTCTGGAGAAGACCCCCAAGCACACGTCACAACATACCATTTATGGTGTTCTTCCAATTCTTGGGTGGATGACTATGTTCAACTCCGTATTTTCCAACGTACTCTCATTGGGGCTGCTGCTAAGTGGAATATCGAACTGTCTCGTCGTATCTTTTAAGATTTCAACACTCTTTCCATGGCGTTCCTTACTCATTTCCAATTTCCGGTTCGTTATGAAGCCAGGACACATCTCCTGACATCCTTGAGATAGGACCGGGCTACCCATATCTCAGACCACATTCATGAATGGAGATGGCGTCGTCGCCTAGTGAAGTTCAAAATTCCTGATCAACTTCTTACTCCTTGGTTCACTACCTCTTTTGTCAATCAGATTGCGAAAGACATCGCCATGGGAGCATGTGTAATCGAGGAACAAGCCATTGCTTGTGCCCAATACCTTGATTTAGTGTACTCTCAATCGGGCATTTTGTATGACATATTGACTGAGGCTCCGCGACTTGGGACCTCTAAAGCGCCGACTAACCCATCATTCGACGACGTTATTGGTTCCATGTCTTAGACTTCATGCAAGTCTTCCAATGACAAGTAGAAATCAAATTCTTCCAATAATTTTTCTCCTCAGGCTACCCTAGATTCTGGTAAAACATCAGAGGTCAACACTGTTCAAGCCAATCCTGCAAACAAGACTTCCAAGGGGAAAAAGAAAGGCAAAGGCAAGGCTAAAGCCGATGCCCCAAAACTAGAATCGTCTAAACCACGTGCTGATGATGGTTCACAGCGAATGCCGAAGTATCCCTGTCTGATTTGTGATGAGGAACACTACACTAAGGATTGTCCTAGATGATCCAAGGTTAGTAAACTGCTCAAAGGCGCTAAGGGAACTCCGGCGGTCCTTAAAGCACCTTTCCCATCTCAGCAAACCCATATGGTTGAGCAACCTCCGCCATCTTCATTGTTTGACTCTCAAGTATTCATGATGAAATGTTATGCACCCGTTTCCATCGCTACTCAGTCGAAGGATTATGTTGGATCATGACAGACAGTCAGGAAAGAGATCGTCGACAGTCCTCCTCCCCCCTGCCTCTGGTCCTCTTGAGATTGAAAGGCCCAGTGCTGAACCCGTTATATGGCCACTGTCTAAAGGTGTTTTCCGGAAATCTTCTTATAATCCTAACTCCTGTGCTGCTCATCATTATAATATTGTTGAAGATTTAGCACGGGCACCATCCGCGATGTTCGCGTTGGAATTACTCTAGAGTTGTTTGTCTCAACGGAAGGCGTTATTATCTGCGATTGGTGGGATTGATCCTACTGATTCTAGCATTCTCTCTTTCGACTTACAGAATTTCGTCCCCCGAATTCCGCACCAGACTGCGATTGTCATACAAGTCAGCATCAACGGTCTCAACATCCATAGAGCCGTTGTGGACGAAGGTGCATCCCCTTGTGTCATGTCATCCGCTTGTTGGAAAGCTATTGGCTCTCCAGCTCTCACTTCCTCACCCAATGCCCTTGAGGCATTTGATGGAAGGGAATCGAAACCCTTGGGTGTTCTCCCTAGCTTGCTGATCACGTTGCAAGGAAAGACAGTCAACGTTGAAGTAGAAGTCGTTGACGCTAAAATCAATTACAATATTCTACTCGGTCGCAGTTGGACTCACGCTACGATGTGCATTCCGTCCACCCTCTTTCGACTTCTAAAGTTTCCACACAAGGAAAAAATCATTACTATCAATCAGTTGTTGTTCTTTACCTCATCTTCCGAGAAAAACGTGCCATACGTGTATCAGAATCCTTCTCCCCCTGACAGTGTAGGGCCCGGTCTTTTCAAAGACCCCGCTCTCATGGGTATCTTTCCCTTTCCACCACAAAATACCGTTAAAGTTAATATGATCTCTCAGTCAAATGACCCACGGATCGTCCCTTTACCTGAACAGGGTGATTCATTTCAGGATTCGATGCCGCTTAGTCCAATTGAAATCAATTGTTGTGAGCTTACAACTGCATCTGGTTCTCCCCCTTCTGAAGGTGCTCCTTTGAGCATGGCTCTCGACGTTTATTCTCAATCCCCCTGGCTCAGTGATGCAGATTCGCATGATCCTTTGAAAGAAGTGTTTCCATCCGATAAGGCTATAATGGAAACCATGTCTCTCGAAGATCTACCGTGGAGCGATGGGCATCATTGTTCCTCATTTATGCCTTGCCTCGGGACAATGTCTAACTGTCTTGAGCGTTTTTCATCTCAAGTTCCTTCTCTGCCACTTCAAATGCCTATCTTGACTCATGAAGTCTTCACTAAAGGTAACTTGGCTAACATCACTCAGACGATGTCTATCGACATTTCCGTGAAGCCAAGAATTGTCGAGAACATCCATGTTGCAGTCACTTGCTCTTTCGATGAAGTCCAAGTGTATACTAGCCTATTTCATGAATTTCGTGATGTTTTCGCCTGGTCTTACGAAGAGATGCCTGGAATTGATCCTAGTATTGTGGTACACGACATTCCCACCTACCTAGGTGCGAAGCCTGTTAGCCAGCGTCTGCGTCCAGTGCATCCTCGGAAAGCCGCTGCCATCAAAGCTGAAGTTGAAAAACTTCTTAAAGCGGGTTTCATTTATATATTTCCTCTGATATAGTGGGTCTCCAATATTATTCCTATGGATAAGAAACAAGGAGCAATTCGCATCTGTGTTGACTATCGCGATATTAATCGGGCCTGTCCTAAGGATAACTATCCCACCCCTTTCATCGATCAGATCATTGACGATTGTGTGGGGAGTGAATTTTTTTCCCTTATGGACAGTTTTTATGGCTATAATCATATCAACATTCTCCCTTTCGATCAACAAAAGACCGCTTTTATCTGTCCTTGGGGAACACTTGCATATAAGAAACTCCCTTTCGACTTTAAAAACGTTGGGGCTACGTTCCAACGTGTGATATCTTACGCCTTTCATGATATTCGTTATATTGTTCAACCATACCTAAATGACCTTCCAGCTCATTTAGCTGCACAAAAATACCACCCGGACCATCTCTGCCAGATCTTTCTTCGTTTTAAGCGTTACAACATCTGGCTCAATCCGCATAAATGCGTCTTCTGCGTCGATTCCGGTATACTTTTAGGGTTTATCGTATCTAAAGACAGAATTAGCTTCGGTCCTCTTAAAGTTGAGGCTATTGTTAATCTCCCCTCTCCATCCTTGTTACACCATCTCCAGAGTCTCCAAGGGAAATAAAATTTCTTACGTCGTTTTATCCCGAACTATGCTGAAGTAGCCAAGGGATTCACACGACTTTTAAAGAAGGACGTCCCTTTCTATTGGGATGAGATTGCTCAGCAATCTTTTGATAGGCTTAAGATTTTGCTTGTCAACACTCCTCTATTACGTCCTCCAAATTACCATTGTGATTTCACCATTTATCTGGCTTCCGCCTTCAGTACGATCGCCATGATTTTCTTTCAAGACGATGATGACGGAACTGAGCATCTCGTTTACTACTTGTCTCGGAACCTTCTCGTCCTTGAAACAGGTTATGCACATGTCGAGAAGTTAGCATTGGCTATAGTCCAAGCCATCCAACGTTTTCGTCATTATATCCTTTTACGCACAGTGACCGTGATTTCTGATTATAACCCCATGACCTATATTTTGTCTCAGTAGTTGTCGGGGGGAAAATACTCGAAGTGGATCGTTATCTTCCAAGAGTTTGATTTGGAGTTTACTACCACCAAATCGAAGCAATCACTTGTTTTCGCTGATTTGATTTGTTCTTTCCTCGCCGACTCTGCTCCTTCTCCTTCCGAGGATCATATTTCGGACGAAACTCTTTTCTTGATTAGCATCCTCGATCCGTGGTACAGTGATATCATCATGTATCTCCAAACATCTACTTTCAGGTCTGAGTTAACGAAAGATGCCTGACACTGTATTCGGCATCAGTCGCAACCTTATCGTATTGTCAGAGATACCCTCTATTATGTTGGAGTTGATTCCGTACTCCGCCGATGCCTGACCCTCGAGGAAGCTGAGAAAGTTTTAAATCACTGCCACAGTGGCGCTTGTGGTGGTCACACTCTGGTTATGCCACCACACAAAAGATCCTTCATGCTGGCTGCTTCTGGCTGTCCATTTTTAAAGACTGCATTGTCGCAGTACACAAATGTCATGTGTGCCAGATATATCAACGCAAAATGCATGTGCTCCCTGTTCCTTTACACCATGTCATTACCGTTGGTCCTTTTTCCAAATGGGGCATCGATTTTATGATGTGTAACCCTCGTTCGACTGGGGGGCATGCCTATATTATCATCGTCGTCGATTATTTTACAAAATGGGCCGAAGTAATTCCTACACTGGCTGCGGACGGTAAGACAACAGCGCAATTCATATTCAATCATGTTATTACTCGGTTTGGTGTTCCTCAAGCCATCGTTACTAATCACAGTTCTCATTTTTGGGACTACATGATGGTGGAGCTGACATCTAAATTGGGCATGCGTCACGACAACTCAACAACTTATTACCCTCAAGCTAATGGCCAAATTGAAGCTGTCAACAAAGTCCTTGTTACAATGCTTCAACGAACAATTGGGATCCATAAATCAAATTGGCATCTCATGTTGTTTTCAGCTCTTTGGGATTACCAAACGTCAATTAAGAGTGCAACCAGATTTACCCCGTTCTAGTTGGTATACGGTCTGGAAGCCACTCTTCCGATTGAATGTGAAATCCCTTCACTCAAACTAGTTATGGAATTATTGCCCAATACTTCGCCTAAGGAAGAGCATCTCCTCTACTTAGAGAGATTGAATGAAACTCGTCGCTTAGCTGCCTTGGTCATCGAAGCACAGAAGAAGCGAGTCAAAGCTCATTTTGACCAAATGGTCTCCCCTCGTTCTTTTATCGAAGGCGATCTCGTTCTCTTATACGACCAAGCTCGTGAAAAGCTGGGGGTAGGTAAATTCCAACCCATGTGGCATGGGCCCTACATCGTCAAACGTGTGTTACAAAATGGGGCTTATGAGCTTATTGACTATGAAGGTTATCCCTTATCGCAACCCATAAATGGGTTGTACCTCAAAAACTATTATGCTTGAGTCATTCATGCATGATATGTGTACATAGGTGATTTTTCCATTTTTTTGCATGTTTTGGTTTGATGTGCTTTGTGAGCTTCTTTTTTCTTATTGGGTCTTGTTTGTTATGAAGCTGTCTATTTCCCCTTATGTCGGTTTCATGGATGGTGCTTCCCGCAGTACCAGGAACTTGTCTTCGTCACCCTAGATAATTTACGATCCTGTTGGTGGGTTGATTAAATTACAAGGTATTTGTCTAGGACCAACTACAAACAATGTTGCTGAATATAGTGTTGTTTTGGAACTATTAACCGAGGTAGTTAACCTTGGCATACGTGCATTGCCTATGAATTTGGATTCGCAGCTTGTTTTCCTTCAACTTAACGGTCATTATTCGGTTCGAAACCCATGCATTTTGAGATTGTATTTGTGTATTCGTTTACTTGAAAGAAATTTTGATTTCATTACATATCAACATATACCAAGACAAATGAATACATTAATTGATGCGATAGCTAACATTATGCGAGATAGACATTTGCTCAATTTATAAAACATCATCATATGTAAATCGACCCATGTGAGAAAAAAAAAAAAAATAATAATAATATATATATCGATTGTTTGTAATGTGTGCATCATAAAACCCAAAAAAATATATATGTATTTTTCAGTTACATCGCAAGACAACATGTCTCTCAAATAAGTGGAAATAGAAAGCCTAAGTGCCTAATCGGCATGGTGCTCATGATAGCACGTCACCGCCCGTACCAACCGCCTCAGAAAGCGGTGGATACGACTCGAAACCCCTACAGTGTGCCTCTGATAGGCCCGAGGAACATCATCAAAACGAGCATATTCTGGAATCCCACGGGTGATCCCCTCCAGGTTCTGTACTATCTCCTCGTCACTGCCCTCACCATGAGGATCAAAATCACGAGGAGTTCGCCTCACTATTGGCGACATACCTGCAGGTCCTTCTAGGCCCACATCTGCATACATATAAAATTTAACTGTCAGAACATGCATATATACCAAAAAATTATAAACTCATGAAAAAAAAAAAATGAGTCTCACCTAGCTCTTCGTCCCAATCCTCTCCCTCCGGGAGCGAGAGGTCTAGATCTCCAATGAAGTCTGTGCCAGCGTAGGGCCAGTCCTCCACGACAATCAGTTGTCGTCGGAGCCAATCAAAAAAATCTGGCCTCCAGGACATCTGTTGGCCACCCCTTGCTCTAGGAATCAGTGCAGCCCATCGGGCCATCCGTGGCTCTCTGGGTGGTGGCATCGGGACAATAACCTCCTAACGCTAGAATATGGGTAATAGTTCCAAGAAGAATGACACCAAAATGGATCCATACCCAAACTACTTTAGTTTGGTCTTCTTGCACTTAGTGAGTTGTCGCTTGATGTTGATAGTCATGGCCTCGGCCCAGTTGAAGAGAGTCGGGTTCATGCACTCTAGGGCAAGAAGTAGTTGGGTCTTTGTGGCCTCATGCAGTGCTTCGATTCTACAGCCCACGTGATAGTATGCAGTACTACTCTTAGTGCCAAATCAAGAACGGTTTGGATGACAATTTTGCCACTCCATGTTCCTTTTCATGCCCCTCGGCACACCCTGTCAATTACCATTCCCATGCTTTCCCCGGAAGGACAGGTATCGGTCAAGATAGGGACTACACCTCTACGCGACAATCCAGTGATAAAATACACATCAGAGACTTCAAGTTCAAGCTCCTGATCCCGAAGTACAAACTTTTATTGATCTTCGTCCCAAATGCTTATCAAATATTGAAGCAATTTGCGCTGAGCCCGGAGACACAGTGTCAGCAAGAATTTCTTGAGCCCACAACTTCTGAGGGCATTCATGCTTTGTTCATTTTCCATGGCCTGTTCATCCTCCTCACTGTGCTCTCTCTCTTTCCACTCAATTACCATATTTTCTGCTTGGTACCTGCATGCATTGTTCATATGAACATTGTAAGTCTCCTTAGGCATCAAAATTTGTAATCAAATGGTTGCATTTTCTTAAAATTGAGGCGGATTTTGGGTTGCACAGTTGGCACGACTGTTTTGCTAATAGTCACGCCACTGGGTGCGACCCCTGTGTAAAAAAGGGTTGATTGGCGCGAGTCCGTGCCCGAAACCTGTGCCAACCGCGATGCCCTAGTTTTTACAAATCCTCCCCTAAGGGATTCAAAATGACAATTAAAGGTAATAAAATTTAGTTCAAAAGATGGCAAATGGTGTCGGATCTTACATGAAACTGAAGGAATCCATATTTGTTTACTAGATTGCTCGCAATTGTCGCCGCAAGATCGCAAGGTAAATGGACCACTGTTGCTCCACAAAGAGGTAAATGTGAAAAGTAAATATTTTCTACCACTTATGGTCTTTTATAACTTTTCAAAATCTTAAATTAGGTTTTAAAAACATATTTTTCGATTATTTTATCATATTATTTTCGAGGAATATGTTTTGCACGTGTCTTTTTTGTGCAACAACAGGTTTTCACATGGTTGTGACAAATAAACGAGTTGTATTTTATACTTTTTCAGACTCGGTAAAAACACGAAAAAGTCACTACTGGAGTGACATTTCAACTCTTTTCTGACTCTAAAATTGAAAAGATTTCTGAGTCGCTTGTCGTTTTGAACTCGTTAAATCGGTTGAGAAACGATATTGGTTCCATCATTGTGTTATGTTTATTGATGCAATTGATTTAGTCTTCTTCGACTGACTGATAGTTACGAATGAGAAATAGTATGTTGTATATCGTCTTTGTTTCTTGTGTATGTGCAGGTATCTGAGTGTGAGAACGAGCGGATCGTGATCTATCAAACCAGGAGTGAGAGGTAGCCACTCTTTCTGACGACACAACAGCATAGGACCTTCGGTAACTTATATATCGAGTCTTCATCCATTCGTTAATTAGGAATTGATGTTATAGCATGTCTTGTTTGTGGCTAGACCCACTCTAGGGCTAGTAGGATCGCCTCTGTCCGCAGAGGGGATTTACCTCACTAACAACTGTTTCAACATTCGACCCTGAAAAATGATATAAAAAAACTACAGGCTCTGCAATTTCAACCACTTCTTACAAAATTCAAATATGATTCTTGTAGAGAAATTTATGAGTATTTTCCCTAGGTCACGTGTTTGAGATTGAATTACGGATAATGTAAAACCCCTAAATTATTCACACCATATCTTTGAAAATATAATGAACCCAATTTGAAATTTCTACAGAAATTTCACCAAGATTTCGACTCCATGTGGTCAAAATTTTATCTTCTAAAGCTTCGTGTAAAAATAAATAAATAAATAATTATAACGAAAATACTAATATGATCTGTTTGAAGCAATGAAACCCTGGAATCCAAAGCTTTGATACCAAATGTTATGCAACCATATCATAAAACAAAAGAAAATATAGATCAACAACTTGAAAATTAGTCTCTTCGAGGGGGAACCCTCCTTTACGTCACATAAATGAACGATTATTAGATGATACAAATGACGATACCTCCTTGGTATGTACAGGAGTCAAAGGGGTCATAATATAATTAGATCCTGAATAACGATAATAATTTAAGCGCACAACAATAACAACAGTGGGCTTCTATGGGGCACAACAATAACAACAAGGGGAATTAACTAGAATTATAGAGACCTAACACATGGATGCACAAATTAAGAACATTCACCAACATAGGATTCAACTGTATCAGGTTGTCAAAGTAAACCAACTCCTATACCAAGGGAAATGGCTCACTAGGGGCCAAGTTCAACTGAAGTTTCCTCACCTTCTAGAGACACTAAATGCAATGAGGACCATTATTTCCTAAGCGGGGAGGACTGATCCAAGTGGATATTGGTGGTTGCTCACATATTCCACTTGGACCCTCAACATTGTTTTCTATCAATTTCCTATTGTTCAACACAATTTTCTATTTTGGTGGTTTTATATTTTTGGCAGTTTTCGGGCCTTGAACTTCCAAAGCTATTTTGAGGTTCTAAATGAAATTTTATGGGGAAATGGGAAAACATAAATCACATATTGATGGTTGCAATCAAAAGTTGTTGTCTTCAGATAAACCTTTCTAGTGGGTTATCGTGTGTGTTAAAAAAATATTGCATGCCAAAGTTATGACCCCACGAAGTTGACCTTGAGATATTTGATCCCTCTCCAAGCTTGCTAGATCCATGGTTAGGATGGATAAATATTTTCATTATTTAAAATACATTTTTGAATGCATAAATGGATTCATTGCCTTGAAAAATCACTTTGACATTTATGTTGCGTCGACTACACAACTTAAACTTGCAATTTTGATAAATTTAGACAAAATTGATCAAGAAAAGGGTCAAAATGTAAAATAATTAGATTTTATTTTGTCCAATTGCATTATATATAATATATACATAATATATTTTTTATAAACCATATATAATATACATAGTTGACATTAAAATATTTTACTTAACATCTTAATTGAAATATTTTATTCATGATGACATTGAATTTTATTATTTTTTTTGTAACAAAAAAGAGTAATTTTATTTAATATAAATCTGCGCCTGGGTCGCAGCTAAGACCGAGAGACTACATGTTCAATTTTTTCCCAAATTGCGATGATTGGTTACGTCCATAGCTAGACTAGCCCAAAAAATTTTCAAAATTACAAAATGCAGCTTCGATATTGTTGTTGCGATGTTGTATCCTACAGTACAAGTCGGGCAAAAAGATACATGAAAATTTACTCATAGAAAACTAAAAAACAATTAGTAATTAGGGTTGGATGGACGGTTCAAGTCAAGGCTGCTCAACTCCTTGTTTGAGATGATGGGTTTCCCTGCCAATTGGATCTTCAGGTCTTCAATTTGGCCCTACAGAACAAAGTTTTCATCCTCCAGGTGGCTGATCTTCCCATTATTTTCTGCTTCTTTCTATGTGCATTCCAAGTCTTCCTATTGTTGCAATTGAAGACTTTTTTTTAAATCCTCCAGGAAATGTCATAATTCCAAGTGCTCACGTTCATAGTGAGTGCAGTTGTGCGGGGCAACAATCGTTAAGGGCAAGATACATTCGATTGCCCTCCTTGGGAGTTTATATATTATTCCCAAGGTCTCCATCTCCATCTCTGTGCTGCCATCTATCTCATTTTTTTTTTCTCTCTTGCCTTTGCCTTCGAATCCTCTGCATTGTTAGTCCCGTGCTAACTCTATCAGTCATTTCCATCGCTTTAGGGGACTGATCGCAGTAACAAATTCCCAATGCCTCGTCCCAACCCACAGTCTCAAAGTACTAATCAATTACCTAGTGAGTTAGCACAGGATGACCATTGATTTTTGTAGGATTCTTCATACATGGATTCACACAGAACTTAACCCCCCCACCCAACAACTCCAGTGTAGCTCCTGAGCCCTGATTTTTCCTTACTCTCCCTCTATCCCAATTCTAATTCCCTAAATTTTCTTCAACCGACCACAAATGTAGGCACCAGTGACCGTGCTCACCCTGCCCTTAAAATCAGCCCAGGAGGTGATAAGGGCAACAATTCGATACTTACTAACAACCTCCCAACTCTCAAAGAACCACCCCAGGCAACTCACCAAGCCGACCTTTCAGCCTCTCAAGAACAAAGTCTCTTCTCTACCTCTGTTATGGAAGCGCCTGCTGCTTCTTATATAGCTCCAATGGTGACCGATATGCAAATAATTACCTCTCGGCGCCCTTATTATCCCCATGTTTGTAACCCTCCTAGGATCGGTTGTAGACTGTTATGAATTAATGGCCACACACTTGATCAAACTGCTCTAGTGATCCAACATTAATTTCATCTCGCACACAGAGGGATTAAACAGATTTTGAAAAGGATGGTTTGTGTTACAAGCCAAAGAGCTTGGATAGAACCAACTGCTTCCCATGCTGCACACCATTGCAACTCCACTTGTCCTCATCATCTTTTCATATCTGTCTTGGACCCTTTTAACGGAAAGGCACAACAAAGAATATTGCAGTGGTGTCATTACAATGCCACATGCAATCTTAGAGGGATGCCAATCGTCGAGAGTACAATGATGGATGGGAAAAAATGATGGCGAAGGGGAGTGGATAAGGTGGGGAAGGGTGAAAGGGAGAGTGAGAAAATGGTAAATGATGAGGGAGTGAGGGAGGAGGGGGACAAAAGGGGTAAAACATGTTAGGGAGGAGAAAAGGGTCAGGGAAGAAATTCACCGTAAAATAGATTTGCATCCTAAGCCAGTGGCCTCCAATATCCCTATAATCCCTTAATATCTTATTATTGGTGATTTTTTTCCTTCAATATGAATGGGTCATGTGCATAAACTCAATTATGCTCATCATAGAACATATGGGATGACCTTGAGCCCTTCGATCCGATTGATAAGGCTCCTGCATTATTCATTTGGACAGACTATGTTTGCTTGGGTATCAGCCTCTCCATTCAACTTTCTTAGAATGTGATATAAGTTGACTCTTTCAAATTTCTTGTAGTTACACCTGATTCTTTTCAAAATTTAGTTCAACATTGAGTTTTTGGCCTCCCTATTGTTAACCATGCTCTTTATTATAAGAAGGGAGTCTCCCGTAATGTTCAAGACTCTTATCCATTTTTGCTGAGAAAGGATAAGACCAAAGAGGAGGCCATATGACTTAACTTGGTTATTTGTTTCCTTGCCAAGACCCCATGCATACCATTCTTCCATTTTTCCATAAGGGGTTATAAGAACTCCTCCCCTTCACGCCATCCCATTGAATTTTATTGTTATTACTACTATTATTGTTATTATTATTTAAGTGCCACATATTAATTTTGTATTAGAAATTGGATGAACAACACATCTCCTCTTCTTATAAGGAAGTAATTTTTTTTTTCAATTACTTGTTTTCATACATTGAAATATTTTATTACCATTACCATTAATTTTTATTTTTATTGTTGATTTAAATTTATATTATATCATATGGACATCCAAATATTTTATTTATGTTTGATAGTTGTAATATCAATATGTAATGTCCCCAACTTCTTAGGAGACACATGGGGGACTTTTGTTAGCTTAATAAAGTTTCGTAGGCTATAACGAGGAAAAATTCAACTAAGAGAACATGACTCACCAAGGAAAAACATTATAAATGCCAAAGCGACAAAAATTGGGACATGTCCTAGGCCGATGAAGAGTTACTTTTAATTTATAAAGTGAAAAACCACTAAAGTGAATTTATACAAAATAAAAAGGTAAAAAGGTGGCAAAAATGACAGACAAGTTATAAAAAGGGAAAAACTAGGATTTTTTCCTCATTCTAATATTTTTCCATTTGAGAAAAAATATATTTTTGGAGAGCTCTTGGAGAAGAGTCTATGGTTTTAGGAAACCCTAAGTCTGGTTGATAGTTTAAGTGTTGAAACCATACACCCAAGTTAGTTTGGAGAGTCGAATCACTCTTATTTTGCTATTGTGCTTCATTAAAGAAGTTTGTGGAAGATAATGGGGTGATGGTTTTATCGATTTATTTTATCTTCTAAATTTGTGTATTTTATACATCTTCTTATAGGTGGAAGTTACAAGGAAAATTTGAAGACAATATTACTATTGAAGAGGGGCCAAGCTTAGCCATAAGTTTAAGTGTCGATTTCCTTGTTGAAGAGAGTTAATTTTAATCTTGTTGAAGGGGGTCGAAGTTCTATGTTCATGAGGCCGAGTTCTATGCCAAAGGGACTTATAATTATTGTGGTTTATTGGATCGAAATTTCTAGTAAAAAATGTTGAGTTTCCCTCTATTTCATAGGCCGAGTTCCTTCTCTATTCTCTTGGTCAAGTTATGCTTATCAAAGAGCTAAGTTTTCTACTATAATTAGGCCGAAATATCTTCTGTATATTATTGGTTGATTATATCTTACGAAGGATCAAGTTTATGTTGTTTTTTTGGCTGAGTTGAACGTATCTCTACTGCTGGAGGTCATTATCAAACTTGAAAAGGCCGTGGGTATTCTCTTGTTAGATGTGGGTGCTAAAACAACCATTTCCTATGCGTGTATATCAACCCTAAAAGTCACACGAGTTATAGATTTGTTGAAGGTTCTCCTTTAGCGAGTTATGTGGCTAAAACAAAGGTTAGAGGCAAAGATTCAAAGGGGCCAAATCCTCTATATTGCACAATGATATTGTTGTAGGAATTTACAAGGTAAGTTCCTTAGATCAAACACCAAAGGTCACCGCTCACAAACATATCAAAAATCAGTACACCAGTATTTGACATGCTTAAAACCCTTGAAGAGGGAAACAATCCACGACCTGAGCTAATGCGGCCACTTCAGGCAATTTATTAATATAAAAAAAGAAAATTTACATAATCTTCTCTCGTAAACTGTTGCCGGACAAATGACCCTCCATGCTCTTTAAATAGAGATAATAGACCAATCATGTGTTAAGACATGGTTCAAGTGTTAGTAATACCAAGGAGAGAGTGAATTGTTAGATTATAAGTTACAAATGTACATAGTAAAGAAACACACTTTACCTAACTTTACACTAGTCCAAGTTATACTTAACTATTCCTATGTGTCGGAATATCCTAACATCCCCCCTGAAGAACAACTTGGGATAGGGTTGAAGGATTTACAAAGGTGACACAAAATGAGACTATTCCTATGTGTCGAAATATCCTAACATCCCCCCTTAAGAACAACTTGGGATAGGATTGAAGGATTTACAAAGGTGACACAATAGGAGAAGGAAGGAGGCATTAGAGCCTATCCTCCCTTAATGATAACTTTCCTGAACTCCAAGAATAGATTGAAGTTTGGTAAACTTCGCTTCTGTGAGAGCCTTTGTAAAGATATCAACAACTTTATCATTGGTTGAACAATACTACACTTCAAGGACACGATCATGAATGAGATTTCTGATGAATTGTATATGAAGCTCAATGTGTTTCATAGGCTGATGCTGAACTGGATCTTTGCATGGCTAAATGGCACTCTGATTATCACACCAAAGTGTAGTTGGATGTTGTTGATGAAGACAAATTCAGACAGGATTTGACGAATCCACATGGCTTCCTTGCTGGCTTAAACTGCACCACAATACTATGCTTCTGCCGAAGAAAGAGATATGGCACTTTTTTTCTTACAAGACCATGTAATAGGTCTTGAACCAAGAGTTAATACATATCCTGCAATAGACTTTCGATCATCAGGGTCACCATCCCAATCAGAATCAGTGAAACCAATCAACAATGGAGATGCTCCTACACTGTATTGAATCCGGAACTGAACTGTACCTCGAATATAACAAAGTATTCTTTTAGCTAATTTCTAATGACTTTCATGAGGTTGGTGCATAAACCGAGCAACTAGAACAATGACAAAGAAAAGGTCAAGGCGTGTATATTTTAGATACAAAAGTTTGCCAACAAGTTGACGGTATAATGTAGCATCAACTTCAGGGGTAGTACAAGTGACTAAAAGCTTGGCACCTGACTGAAAGGGAGAAGGGCCAAGCTTACAATCTTCCATGTGAAAGTGGTGTAGAAGATCACAAACATACTTGGACTGAGAAAGGGTAATACCTTCTTTGGATTGCAAGACTTGAAAACCAAGGAAATAATGAAAGTGTCATAAGTCTATCATTTCAAACTTATTTTTGAGGCTAGAATTCACATGGTTTATATGGTTGGGATCACTACCAGTAAGCACAAGATCATCAACAAAAAGAACAACGCGAAAACGTGAAGTTGGGAATCACTTTTTGGCATAAGATAGAATTCGGGAGAAATTTTTAATTTCTCGGCCGAGAAAAAAAGTCAACTAAATTTCTCGGCCGAGAGTTTTCAAAACTCTCGTCCGAGAGATTTTAAATATTTTGTATTTTCTTGGACGAGAGTTTTGAAAACTCTCGGCTGAGAGTTGTGGTCACAAAATTCTCGGCCGCAAACTCTCGGCCGAGAGTTAGAAAAACTCTCGGCTGAGAGTTTTTAACATTCAAAAACTCTCGGCCGAGAGTTTTTCTAACTCTCGGCCGAGAGTTTTATTGCGCAAACTCTCGGCCGAGAGTTTTTAAAACTTTCGGCCGAGAGTTTTCCCGCGCATTAAATTGGTTTAAATTTCTCGGTCGAGAGTTTTAAAAATTTCTCGGCCGAGAGTTTTTCTCGGCCGAGAGTTTCTGCTCAACGAAAAACTCAGAAAACTCTGCAGTTTTGAGAAACCTATAACTTTGGAGGGACAGAACACCTACAAAAACAAAATGTTATATGTTGGACCAAGTACCATTAGATTCGTCTCTAAATCTGGTTTTTGATGATGTGATATTTATGGAGTTTCATTAAAAAATTCAATTTTTTATTAATTTTTTACTAAACTGTGTCACTGTGGAATTTCATTGTTCGAAAAATTGCACTGAATGAAAATTCAATAACTTTCAAATGAGGACACCAAAAAATTCAAAAAAAATCATAGTGCACTTCCTCTCCCTGTCTACTTCAAAAGGGTACTCTCATTTTTCTTATTGACGATCACATTGAAAAGAAAATCAAAGGATAATAAAATGTACTGAAACATCACTGTTTTTTTTGTCTTCGTCCATTTCAAAAAATAATAAAAAATAGTGATTTGATGCGAAAATTACCAAAAAATAGTCTGTGCACTAGTGCAATATATGCAGATTATGATGCTATGGTTTTTTTCCAAAAAATGAATAACCTTCCCTAAAAAAATTTAAGGATAATAAAGTGACTATTTATGTTTGCCTGAAAATTTCAAGTATATGCAGTTAGTAAACAACAAATTTACCCCTCTATATGTCAATATTTAAAAAAAAAAAAATATATCGGTATGGAGGTAAGACAATTCTCTACAATTCTTGTTTTTATGTCAAAGCATAATTTGCGATAAAAATATGAGTTTAGTGGAGTTGAAGTTGAAAAACATAGAAAATTACAATTTTCAATGTCAAAAAAGGGCAAAAAGTGTTTCCCAACTTCACATTTTCTCTTACCGACTTTCTTGGTGTAGACAATGTTGTCAGAATGACACCTAGAAAAGCCATTATCTAAGAGAAATCTATCCATTTTGGCATACCAAGCCTGAGGAACTTGTTTGAGACCATAGAGAGACTTCCTAAGGCGACAAACAAGGCTAGAGTAATTTCGGATAAAGCCAGGGGGTTGTTCCATATATATTTCTTCATGCAAATCTCCATGTAAGAAGGTGAATTCAACATCCATTTGATGGACTTCCCATTTAAAGGAGGCAGCAAGGGAAAGAACAAGGTTAATAGAATTCATTTTGGCAACAGGACAAGCTTTATGTCTATCCAATTTTCCATCTGGTCCAAACTTTGTTTTGTAAACCCATTTGCATTTAACAAGTTTTCTTCCTTTTGGAAGAGGAACAAGATCCCAAGTATCGTTTGCCAATAAGGAAAAATATTCTTCATTCATAGCTTCGTCCCAATATGGATGACCTGAAGCTTCTTCAAAGGTGTCTGGATTAGGATTTTCTGGAACTTGAGCCAATAAGGAAGAGGCTCTTTCGAACCGAGAATGTGTACGACGTTGATCTACAAGGTCACCTGCAAGAGAACCTGCTGCATCTCGAGTAGAGCAAACCCATCTTGGAAGCTATGGAGCTGAAGGAATATCTTGAGGAGGTGGAGGAGGATTTTCATCCTCGCTGTCATCATCCAAACTAGAAGAAATGCTGTAAAAAATAGAAGAGATAGAGAGAGGTGGCACATATGTCGAATCAGGCTCACAGGCCAAAGGTGGCACACCCGCCGAACTAGGCTCGCAAGCCAATATATTTTCATAAGATTTTACATCTCTTCTAATGATTATATTTTTTTATTTTGGTTGAAGAAGTGAAAGTTAAGAAGTATTTGCAGCCAGAGAAAGAAACAACATGAAGTGGACCACATAAATCACTGTGCACAAGCTGCAAAGGGCCTGAAGCGTGCCAAGAGGCACGTTTGTCAAAACCGATGATGTTTTCCGAGTACACATCTGGAGCAAACACCATCTCGGCAAGATACCATAGGAATACCTGTCACCATATTTTCTTTACATAGAGTTTGAAGAGAGCGATATTTTAAGTGACCAAATCGCTCATGCCAAAGTTTTCTCACTTCATCATTATGAGCAACAAAAACATAGGGAAGACATGATGACCCAAAGTTGTCAAACTTATACAACCTTGTGGAATCATTAGCAATGCCAGTAGCTAAAATATGTCTAGGATATTTGAGGTCCTTAATTACAACATCACGAGGTGAGAATTCTACTGTTTTCCCTTCACCCGAATGAGTTATCTGATAAACATATAGAAGGTTGCAGGACAAGGTAGGAGCACATAATACATCATTAAACTGACCATTATCTAGATGAATGGTTCCAGATCCTACAACACTAAGAGATCTATCATCAACAACATAAATATTTTTGGTGTTACAATCATTTAAGGAAGAAAACATGGATTTATTTTTGGCCATGTGGTAAGAGGCTCCAGAATCAATGAGACACTCATAAGAATGAGAAGAAGAAGATACATTTAATGCATAACCAGATCTTGATGCTTGACAACCACAAATAGAAAGTGTCATTCTTGAAGATGAAGTTGAAGAGTTCTCCAAATTGATGTGGTGCTTCTTCATTGCTGCTTCTAAGGCTTCCATCTTCTTAAAACATTGGGACTCTACATGGCCATCATGATTACAAAATTTGCAATGTCTATCTATTTTCTTCCCTTTGTTTTTATTTGCCTTATCAGATTTTTTTTATTTTTTTAATTTGTGGCTGAAATTTCTTAAGGCCCTTGTTTGGTTTAGGACCATTCTTTTTAGGATATTTCTTCTTGGGATTCTTTTGATATGGTTGTTATTGGGCTGCTAAGGCTTTCTTAGAAGAGTTTCCAGTATTAATAAGGCCAAGGTGTAAGGGTTTTTCTTGTTTTCTTATCAAAGAATCGCAAAAGGCATCAAAAGAGGGGGACTTGTAGGTTGTTCCTTGAGAAATGAGGGCTTCTCTAGTGGAATGGAAGGTGGAAACAAATACATAGTATGCAAGTCCAAGCTTAGTAAGAATGGAATAGATAAGGCTACCATCTTCTTTTTTGACCTTACAACCTTCTAAAATAAGTCTAAGGGTTTTGAATTTGGACAAAAAATCTTCAATAGAGGATAAATTATTGGGGTCCAAAGTAAGCAACTCATTTTCAAGCTGGTGGACCCTGATTTCATTTTGAATGCCAAAAACAACATTTAGCTTTTTCATAGCTGCATCAGGGGTGTCAATTTCTTGGATATGAAATTGAAGATCTTGAATAATGGACATTCCTATCAACCCTCATGCTTAATCTTGTTTATTTTCCCATTTAGCGGCTTTATCTCCATCGGTAGGTTTAGTTTCTTGTGTTGTGGCTATTCTATAAAGCCCTTTACTTCTAAGTAAGTCTATCATGTAGGATAAATAGTTGTTGTTGTTAATAATAACTAGGCATGCATTTTTCATTTAAAAATAAATTTGAAGCTGAATAGAGTGAAACTAACTACTCTAATGGAAAGATCTTGAAAAATTAGGTTGGTTAAAAAAAAATGGCTCAGAAAACAGCTTTCGGATGAAGAAGTTATGCCCTTTTGAAAAAAAATTGTTGCAGATGCGGAATAGTTACGTGAAAGGTTGAAAGCTGATGATAAAGTTATACTTTTAAACCCCACACCCCCAACCCCCTTTTCCAAACTTAATACAATAAACTCACTTTTAAAAAATTTACTTTATGTGACCCACTTTTATAAATAAGTGAGTCACTTTTACATGTGCTTTTGAAATAAAACCCTCTTTTTAAAACCGACAATTTGCCAAATGACTTTATAAGAAAAATTAACTTAACAATATATATATATATATATTTACAAAAAGAAGTTTGAGAGAGAGACTTGAACCCAAGACCTCTATTCTCATAAATTAACTTTACACCAAGTAAGATAGTAAAATAATTCTATAATTGTTTGAAAGGAGGTTGGTGTTGTTGTTGTTGTTTTTTTTAAAAGCGATGTGCATGCTTTTTCCTGCAAAAAAAATAAAATAAAAATCCATGCACAAAAAAACGAAATGCAAGCCTTATGGCAAAACGTTAGATTTTTGGTTAGTCTTATCGACAACTATCCATTTTTTTCGCTATTTATGATTTCTTGAGATCGCACAAAGACGCGGGAAAATAACATACGTAGCAGAAAAAATCTTGTCTTCTCGTTTCTTATTTGCCGAGATCACACACAACGCAGAGAAAAAAGCATAATCAAAGAAGAGGGTATAAATCCGGCTTTTAAAAAAAAAAGAGGAAAAAAAAAAAAAAAAAAAGGAAAAAAAAATATAAATCGAAATAAATAGAAGGATTAATAAATATAACTGCAAAAAAGATACTTTATACCTCCAGATCTAAAATGACATAACTCGGGCAACCAGAAACCTTTCCGCATGAAACGAAAGGGGTTCCTCACTGTAACAGACGCTTCAGACACAACAGAGTAGTTCTCCTAGCCCGAAAGTGGTCAGATATAGTAGATATGGAAAACGACAATCGTATGCAGTCAAACTGATTTCGGATTTGGATCAACAACGGATGTGGCCCTCAAAATGGCTCTGATACCATGTAGGAATTTACAGGGTAAGTTCCTTAGACCAAACACCAAAGGTCACCACTCACAAACAAATCACAAATCAATACACCAGTATTTGATGTGGTTAAAACCCTCAAAGGGGGAAACAATCCACGGCTTGAGCCAACGCGACCACTTCAGACAATTTATTAATATAAAACAAGAAAATTTACATAAGCTTCTCTCATAAACGATTACGGGACAAATGGCCCTCCATGCTCTTTAAATAGAGATCATGGATCAATCGGGTGTTAAGCCACGGATCAAGTGTCGGTAATACCGAGGAGAGAGTGAACCATCATATCGCTACATATCATGACCGTCGGATTATAAGTTACAAATGTACATAGTAAATAAACACACTTTACCTAATTCTACACTAGACCGAGTTATACTTAACTATTTCTTATGTGTCAGAATATCCTAACAATTCTACAATGAACAACATAATATATTAAAGGCCATTTCATTGTATTGGAAACTAGGTTCCCCTATTTTCTTAGAATTGTAGCCTATTCTAATAATTAAAGTTATGACTGTATATTTTCCAACATGTTGTTAATGCAATATATGTCCATGGTCCATGCCAACTATGTACAAATTGTTGGTTTGAAATATGGTTACATATTCTTGTCACTAAATGTTTATCTTCAAAGCAAATAAACGAAAATTACACTTACAATAGTGTGTTAACCAAATGTTTGACGAAACACTGAAGACTTCATTAAAAACTCAATCATTTGTTGGAAAAATTAAGGTACTTCTAGAGAGGTATCTTACATAATCATAATCGAGTGAGCATAGCGAGATTGAGATTATTGATGTTTTAAAATGCGTACAATTAAGCTAACCTTGTTCTGAGGATGAACCACATTAGTTGGTTTGAAACGTCGACCTAATCCTAATGATTTGATTTATCCGAAAGTACTTTTATCTACATTATGGATCACAAAACTCTTAGATCTAACAAAATATGAATATTCATTTTTGTTTTTGTTTTTATTATAGATGACATTGCTTTTTTGTTTAAAGAATATATATATATATATATTAAAAAGGGCATGTGTCAACTTGAGAATGAGCACAAGAGGAATTACATATCTCCCTCATACTAGGTTGTAGAATATGCCTCTTTGCTTAATTAAAGCTAAATATCAATAATTAATATATTTATACTAATATGTTATGGTTTGCTACGAGCATATATTATCAATTTAAGTTAATTATATTTAACTATATTAACTGCCAAAAAATATATATATTTTTTTAATGTTTTTTTTTTGTAAGTTGGGTAAGACTACATCTTTATCATCATGTCCAATACACATCACTCTGATGAGGGGTGGGGAATTGAACCATTAACTTCAAATCAAAAAGTACTTTTACAAAACACTCGACTACCATCTATCCAAAACACTCGACTACCATTTATCCAAAACACTATGGAATATTTTTTGACTTTAAAAATAATTAATTAGCAAATTTTTTTTTAACAAAATTTAGAAATTTTATTTTAATTTAATTAATTAATTTATTTATTTAAAAAAAAAATTAAAATACAACTAATTCATTTTTTAAAATTATAATAAAACTGGAAAAACAAGGAAATTCTTCACAAGTTCAAAAACGTTGAAGTTTTACGTAAAATTGCACAATAACACTTCAAGTCTATCAACTAAATAAAATAATTAAAACTAGCAGTTGCCCCAAAAGGTGCAAAGAGAGGCCGATAGGATTTTAAAATCAAAAAAGTTGTACAAGAAAATAGCAATTGATACGTTAAATTTAAGTTATTTTTTTTGTATTTTTTTTCTTAAGTTTATAATATGTAACTATATTAGAATTGTTTAACAAAAACATTCTTCAATGTCATTAGAACGGCATGGTGGAATATTAAATACTAATTTGATTACATTATATTTTAAAGTAATCTAACTAATAGATGAGATGATATTTAAAATAAAAAAAATTGAATGTCTCAAGGATCCATTTATACATAGAGTGGTTCTAAACTTCTAATAGTTAAGAATGCATGCCTTCTTGTAAAAGGTTAAAAGTTCAAATTCAAAAAGGTAGAAAATAGACATCTAGGAATCAAATCACTAGGCAAAGACATCGAATTCATATTTAAGTATAGCTTCCTTCATAAATCATACATTGCAATAAAAAATAAGTTTTATCATAGCTATATAGCAACAACATGTGGGATTCAACTAATATAATTATCCCAACTTGCAAAAGACGAATTGAAATTTAGTTAGAGTGTAATGGTAAAAAACCCAACTTGGAGAAAGATTTGTGGAAATTCAATTACAATATAATAGAAAAATGTGAAGTAAATCTTGTTAAAATAAATATGTGAATTAAAGATTTATTCATTACTTTATAGTTTAAATATTACTTTATATATTAAATATGTGACCTTACTATTTTTTTTTACACAAGTCTTACTAGTGACATGTGAGTTCAAATTGGGTAACTTAGAAGTTTATGGTTACTTTCTATAAAGAAAAATAATCTTTTTGGAAAGATCTCTAATTCTATTAAAAAAAAAAGTTACGAGGGAAAATTCCTAAAAATTTAAGAAAATATGTGGACTTTCTATTTTTAAACTAACTTTCTATTATTTTTAGTTCACATAAGTTATTTTTATTTTTCTATTTTAAAAAAATGGTAAACTTTCTTATTCCATTATGGTAAAATAATTTTAATCACACAAATATTTTTAAGCAAATTATTATATAAAAAAATTAGCATGCAAAGTGTACAACAACAAATCCTCAGGTCAAAGCCTTTCTCAACATCTTAACCCTGGAAAGATATAAGATGTTGATTCTCTATTTAAATTTGGAATTATTTTAAAAGCAATATTGGAGAGGGCTCATTTTTCTCAAATGCACTTACAATTTAGTAAGATTGTAGAAGAATTCTCCAACCATGTTCAATTATTATTATGAGAATTTTGCATAGTAAAAAATGCGATATAAAAATAATAGATTAAAATTCACTTTAAATACTATTGAAGTTGAAATATATTTTTTAGAAGTTTAAATAATAAATATATTGTATAGGAGTTCTAAATAAAAAAAAGTTGTAAATAAATATAAATATATTATATTAATGTGTATAAAAAAAAATCATTTTAATGATTAATATATTCTCTTAACACTGCATGTTAGGATAGCATAGAAATAACATTTTAGGAAACTTGAATGTAGTATAAAAAATAAATTATTTTATATAAATATGATTCATATTTATATTTAAACTTCTAAATTCATTTATAAAATCATATTTGAATTTTAAAACTTGTAGAATATTATACTCTCTTCACTCTTAATAAATATATATAAAAAAATGTATAGATGCAAAATAAAATTAATGGGAAAAATATAAGAAGGCTCTTCACACAAAATTTCATAGATATTAAATCATTATGAGAAAGAGTAAAATTTCTCAATTTCATAATGATAAAAACATGACACCAAATCGGCGTATATTGAACGCTAATTAGCAGCGTGGAACGAAAGTCTGAAAACCTATTAGGGTTTGGCGTATACAGAATGCTAAAAACTTTTTGGAAAGATTGAGTGCAGCACAGAACAATAATCTTGCAAAACTCCTTATAAACGATGCATTTTTCTTTCATTTACAATGTAAGAATCAGATTAATGACAGTTTTAGAGTATATACACGCCCATTCAACGAAGCTCTCATCACCAAGAGGCTGTGATACATCAACAGGCTTCCGCCCAGTCACAAGCTCCAATAACACAACCCCAAATGAGAAACCTGACAGTGTGCTTTCCACTTGATGCATATTCCAGTGCCATATACCTGAAATATCAAATCAATGTCAAGCAAATTTACACTTCATAGGGCAGCATCTATATCTTCTTAGGAAACCAGTCAACCACAAAAATCAATACTTGGGAAACCTGCAAAATGAGAACATCTACAACTTACCCAAAGGTTCCCATGACACGGGTTGTCACATGCGTATTGGTATTTGATGCTAGTTTTGCAAGTCCAAAATCTGACACCTGCAAATAAGAAAAAACCATCAGAAACAATACTCTACTCAACATAACGGCATATAAAATTTGGACACACAAGTATCCATATGGTTGTGATGATAATTCTTGAAGAAACCCATGACACGGGTTGTCGCATGCGTGTATCTGATGCTAGTTTTGCAAGTCCAAAATCTGACACCTGCAAATAAGAAAAAACCATCAGAAAGAAGACTCTACTCAACATAACGGCATATAAAATTTGGACACACAAGTATCCATCTGGTTGTGATGATAATTCTTGAAGAAACCATGCCTGTGCTTCAAATCTGTCATCCAACAGACTGTTCGATCCCTTGATATCCCTGTGAATTATTCTAGGATGACCTGTAGAAGGTAATTGGATAAAACTCTATCATGTATAGCCCTCGAAATAGAAATTACTATTTAGCGAATTCGTTTCTAAATTTCAGCAAAATTTATTTAGTAATTTATGATTTTATGATTTTATGATTTTTTTTATGATTTTAGTTTTTTTATGATTTTATGATTTTTTTGCACACGTCTTACTAGTGACATGTGTCATTATCAAAATGAATTGGTTGACGAAAAATCACCTGTATTAATTCAAAACAGAAGGCCTATCAGCCTAATTAAATTAAAAAAATAATTATTTTTCCAATTGAGAACAATATAATTAATACAAATATATTAAAAAAATTAATTAATAAAAAGTTAATGATAAATAGATTAATAAATATTAAATGAAATTTAAAATATATAATGAAGATCTCTATTTTATAAAATTTTAAATCTAAATTTATAAAAAATAAATTAAAATGAAATGTATTATTTTAGATCCATTTTAATTGGGTATCTAATGAGTGTTGAGAGATTTGTTAGGAGATAATTAAATGTCTTGAGGAACAAAGATTTCTTCAAGTTTCTCATTATAAAAAAAGTCTGCATGTCAAGAAATGTCTATATATGAAGTGCTAAGAAATTTGTATAGAGAATAGTCAAATATTTAGATGTATAAATTTTTTTTCAAATTTTGCACTCTAAAAGATGTGAATACATTTAGAGATTTGATCCCTATCAACTTTCGATCCATACAAGATTAAATTGGATCTAAATTAATAATTATATGAAAAACACCTTTTTAAAAGAGGACTTTTGCCAAAATGCGTCTCAACCAAATATATAGATTAACAAATACCATTGATTTAATTAAATAACCTATCATGTCATCTTTCCTACTATCCCATTGTTATAGTCTATCGAGTCAATTTTCTCAGAGGTGCTATTGGAGAATCCAGAAGCACCGAGTGAGCGTGGGGACATTATATTCCTAACCACTGTCATGTTTATGCACATGTCTCCCAATCATCATTCAAATACACATGGACATGACTACAATTCTCTTTCTCCACGCAGAGAAAGGAAGGCAAATCACTAATTGGTTGATACAATTTTCCATCTATCAAATCTGAATTGTTTAGCAACTCTGTACAAATATCTCGATCATAGTCATCCATGACTTTCTGTTTCTCAACAAACTGGTTGCTCTTTACCAGTTTTAATGATTGAATGAATGATATGTTAACGTCTACCAGACTAAAAATAGTTTATGGGGCCCCAATCTCCTTGTTTTTCGCTTTTTGCAATTCAGTCATTTTCTTATTCAAACTGATGGTACAGTGGCCCAACCTTCTAACAGTGCTCTCACTGAAAAGACAATGCCAAGGGACCGGTGCTAACATATTCTCATATTGTCCTTGCATCACATCCCAGAATGAAATGTTTTTCCAATTTCATTGCCCCAAAAGTGCAAAAAGTACACACCCATTCTTCTTAAGCTTGTTTAGGTATTTTCCACCACCCAAGTTGATGCGAGTTAGTTCTTAACTGAGCAATAAGAATCTTTGCTCTCCACAAAATGCTAGCTCCAATGTACTTTTTTTTGTTGGAAATCACAAATGAGATTGTATTTCTCAACATAGTTCTTAATTGAGCAATAAATTTTTTTACTTTCCACGAAATGCTAGCTCCAATGTACTTTTTTGTTTTGTTTGAAATCACAAATAAAATTGTATTTCTCAATATAGTACTTTCTTTTTCTGCCAAACTCTTTTTTTACTGAACTTAGAAATCACATTATCTCCTATAAAAAAAATGAAAAAAAAACCCTAAATGTATTTGGGAGAAATTTTGATTTAAAAGTTTGTATTTGAATTTCGATTAATTTTAAAATAATGTATATCATTACTTAAAAAAAAAAAAAATTCAATGTAAAATAATATCGCAATCAAAGCTGTCAAAAATAAAACGACCAAAATTACAAACATTGTTTCAACAGTAGTGGAAAGAAAATCAAGAATGCACGGCTGACATGGACGTGAAGGTGTGCTGTAACTACCTCAAAAAACGGGGTTACAAAATAATGCATCACAGTTGAAGTGATATTTTATACAAATGTTTCAATTCACTGTGACATTCTCATTTGCCAATTAAAAAATATAATAATAGTAGTTTTATTTTAAAATTAAACATTATATAATTGATATATATACTTTTTCCTTAATTTTAAAGATAAACCTATATATATAAATATATTTTTTTAAAAATTCTAAAATGAACTACAATGACTCGTGGGCATATATATATATATATATATATATACTTTTTCTTTAATTCTAAAAATGAACCACAATGACCCGTTCGCAATAATATGAATGTAATTTTTTACGCAAGATTTAAAAAAACAAAAACATAGTCCTAGTTTTTATTTCAATTATATTTATATGCATATTATAATTACAAGCCTGAAAATTATGAAGTGCTAAGTTTTTATTCAATTGACGCTATTCCTACTTTGGACAGTGCCGAAAATAAACAAACGGAAATTAAACGGTGAAAAGGTGATTTTGGCGCCAAAAGTACCGGAGCAACCACTGCAACCGAAAATTCATTTTTATCTTCATACGTTTTAGCCCGACGTGCATTAGTATTTCAGTCAAACCCAGTTTTCATTCAGGGTCCAAGACAGAACAAGATAGATGACGGTTTCAGCTTGAAGGCCCCGCTCAGGGAGGACAGTCCGAAGAGTGCACAAAGTAAGCGAATCGTTCTTTTTTTCATGCCATTAAACAGATAGACAAGGAAAAACACCAACACCTCCACCACCTGCTAACTTTGGTCCCCTTTCTATTCCTCATTCTAGAGTGCACACGAGTTAAACCTCAACCCTAGTTGGAGATATGCTGAACCGGTGACTTTTGTCAAAAAAATTCACATTGAACAAATCTAGTATCTTTTTAGGGTTTCTTTCCTTGTACTTCCCAATATCTATGAATAACATTCTCATGTTGTGGGTCCAAAATAACTAAAATAACGGATGCATCCACTACGGTAAATTTCTCATCTTTTTGAACTCTGTATTTTTGGTGTTGTAGGGATGTCGGAACAGAAAACTGTGTAGCTTGGATAGAGGCACCGATAGTCATAGAGACAGGGTTCTTTGAATCTGCTGCAGTTTAATGAATCATTTCTAACACCGAGAAACAAACAGGCGTTTCCTTGATCCCTTTGTCTTTGTAATCAGTTTAGTTCTGGACTTCTGTCTGTAATGACAAGCTGCAGTATACTTTAGATATCTGATTTGTTGTAAATTTGAAAATTCCAGAATAATAAAACTGCCTCTTCTAACACAGAGAAATATTTAAAATTTGTATACACAGTGACAAAATTTCTCAAAAAAAATTCTATTAAAAAAAACTTGTTACAATGCTTCCTCACTCCAGAGGAATTACAATAAAAATCTGACTGCTGCAAACACAGTTCAGAAATAAAACACTCTTCTCTGTCTCACACAGAAAATTTAAATTAAACACACTGCTGTGTAATTTAGATTTTTACACTCTGCTGTGTAAAAAAAACTTCACTGTCTCTGTCTATTTAAAAATAAACAGCTCTCTGTTTTACAAAAAATATACTCTGCTGTGTATATTTTTAATTCTTCTCTCTCTTTGTCTTTTTCAAATCAACTAACGCACTGCTGTGCTTGATTTTTAATTCTGCTCTGTCTATGTAAAAAAAATTACATTACATCTCTGTTGTATTTATAAACAAAATATCTAAATTTAATTAATGCAATTTGTTGACAAAATTGCAAAAATGATCACCGCTTAAAATAATATTTATGGTGCCATAAATTCTGTCAGCACCGCTTCAAAATCAAATTTATGACAAATTTGAACGTGGCGCTGTTTGACAGTTTTTCCCGCGGTGGTGGTGGCAATTCGGTGGCGTGTGGGTGGCTGGTGGGCGGAGCCACCACAGCCTTGGTGATTGCGGGGGGTCGAGACAGCCCGTACAAACCAAATGGGGTGACCCCCCGTAATAAATCTCAGCCGCACATCTTGGGTCAACGCCCAACTGGCTGGTCAACTGCGGGGGGTCGGCAATTTGTTAACCGTCGTGCTGTTCCTGCCCCCGCACTCCGTTGATCTGCGCATACCTGCTCCTGGTTTAACTCCACGCCTGATCGACCATGTTTGCCGCGCTCCGCCTGCAACTCGATCGGCAGTTGGAATTACATTCCAACACTCCCCCTTAATTTCAACTGCTGGGTTTTCTTGCATACCCATGCATTCTCTGAAATGTTCAAAGCTTTTCTACGCAAGTGGCTTTGTGAGGATATCTGCAAACTGATCCTCCGTTCTACAATGCTGCAAAACGATTTCTCCATTGATAACCAATTCACGTATGAAGTGAAACTTGGTGTCAATGTGTTTAGTCCTCTTATGAAAAACAGAATTTTTAGACAATGCAATAGGCAGTCGTAGCGTCACAAAAATACGCTGTCCCTTTGCATTCTTGCTAACCTCAGCATTTCCATCCAAGCAGCAACAGCTACTGTGTCCTCATCCCTTCTGGCATGAGACAGCATACAATGGTTGACTGTTGAGTTCCAGGGATAATCTGGGCCATGTGAAAAAACAGCAGGAGGTATAACTGCAGATCATCATGTCAGCCCAATCCAGCATGCCTTGTCAACTACCCAATTCACATCCGAGCTGGTATAAAATATTATAAACCTTTGTTGTGTGCCCTCAGAGAATTCTTTTTCCTTGCCAATGTATCCTTTGGTTTTCATGACTTTGAAATCATCCAGCATGCATTATGTCCGCTCAGTTGATCCAATCACAAAACATTCATCTGCTGATGAACTAGGATCAAAATCCTTGCTGCTGTCCTCTCTGCTGAGTTTTAATCCCATCACTGTGGGAGTGATTGCTGCTTTGCATTCTTGCATGTTAAATCTTTCAAGTACCTCATTAACATACTTTGCCTGTGAGATAAAAATCCCATTTTTATCTTGTTCTACTTCTATTCCCAAGAAGTATCTCAACAAACCCATATCAGTCATTTCAAACTCTTCTTTCATGACTGTTTTGAAGTGTTCAATAAGGCAATCATCATTACCTGTAAAAATAACATCATCAACATACAAGACTACAATCAAAATTTTACCGTCTTGTTCTTTGATGTAGAGGGTGGGTTCTCCCTCACATTTTTCAAAACCATTTTCCAGTAGATAGGAATCTATCCTACTGTACCACGCTCTTAGCGCTTGCTTCAGCCCATAAAGAGCTTTCTTCAACTTGCACACTTTGTGCTCTTGGCCTTTCTTCTCATAGCCGAGAGGTTGATCAATGTAAACCTCTTCCATTAACACTCCATTTAGGAATGCCGACTTCACGTCCATTTGGTAAACTTTCCACTTGTTTTGTGCTGCTATGGACAACACTGCTCTCACGGTTTCCATTCTTGCAACCGGTGCGAAAGTTTCCTCATAATCTATCCCATGCTTCTGTTTATAACCTTTGACGACAAGCCTTGCCTTGTGTCTCTCTATCTTGCCTTCAGCATTACTCTTGGTCTTGTAGACCCATTTAACACCAATGACATCTTTTCCTTTTGGGAGTTCAACCAAATCCCAAGTTTTGTTCCTCTCTATGGCATTAATCTCCTCATCCATAGCTTCTATCCATTTCCTATCCTTGATAGCTTCTTCGAAATGAACAGGATCATCAACATGACAATATAAAGCAAACAAAGAATTGATACCTTCATTAGCTATATCTTGTTCATAAATTTCTCTCAAACTTTTGAATTTCTTACCTCTTTCAGTAGGTGTACAAGTACTTGAAGAAGCACTTGAATTTCCTCCTTGTGGTGTGCTTGGAGAAGCACTTTCATTTCTCCTCAAGGGTGTACTTTGCTGCCCTTGTATTGGTGCTGCTGTTTGGGGATGTATTTCAGCCACCTCATCATCATTCTCATCATGAGATAAACAGTGTTTTACATTCACTGTTTTCTCTATGCTTCCATCCCAAGCTTCCTCTTCAATGAAATGAACATCCCTGCTCACAATAAACTTCTTGCTGGATGGGTTATATAACCTGTAGGCCTTGGATTCCTCACTGTATCCAATGAAAATACATTTCTCCCCCTTGCTGTCCAACTTCTTCCTTAGCTGATCCGGAATGTGTGCATAAGCCACACATCCGAAAACCTTCATGTGTGTGACACTTTTCTTTGCGCCACTCCATGCCTCTTCCGGCACTTTGTTCATTACTGCTTTTGTAGGACATCTATTCAAGATGTACGTTGCACAATGTACAGCTTCAGCCCAATAATCATTAGGCAAATGCTTTGCCTTTAACATACTCCTCGCCATGTCCATTATGGTTCGGTTCTTCCTTTCGGCTACTCCATTTTGCTGCGGTGTATATCTAGTTGTAAACTGCTTTTGAATACCATTTTCTCTACAAAACCGTAGAAAATCTTTAGATATATACTCACCTCCTCTATCAGTCCTTAAGACTTTGATATGCAGCCCACTTTGATTCTCGACAAGTGCTTTGAAATTGCAAATTTTTTCAAACACTTCACTTTTCTTTTTCAAAAAGTAAACCCAAGTTTTTCTTGTAAAATCATCTATAAATGTTAAGACATAGTGGCTGTTAGCAAGTGATGGAGTTTGCATCGGTCCACATACATCTGAGTGGACAATCTCTAAGGGTGCTTTTGCCGGAAGGAAAACTTTCTCTGTGTTGTTTCCCAAGAATACAACCTTCACAAAGGCTGTCTGGTTTCTCTATCAATGGTAAACCACTTACCATTCCTTTTCTGTTCAACAGATTAAGGCCTCCAAAGTTGAGATGTCCAAATCTCAAGTGCCATAACCAATTATCATCCTTTGGTTCGCTTTGGAATGTCTCCTGTGCAACTGCTGCTTTCTCTTCGCCATTCTTCAAGTCTGCTCTCATTCTGAGAGGGAACATCCTGTTCCTTGTCATCTTCACTTCAGCAATACACTGATTGCTGGGTGGTTTATCCATGATGGTACAAACATCATTATCAAAGAAAACATTATATCCCTTATGGACAAGCTGTCCAATACTTAAGAGATTACATTTCATTCCTGGAACATAATAAACATCTGCTATGGATTTCTTTGCACCTAATCTTGTTAAAACATTCACATCTCCTTTTCCCATAACAGAAACTTTGCTATCAGTTCCTAGTGGGACTTGTGACTGCACACTTTCATCTAACATAGAAAACATTGCCAAGTTTCCTGTCATATGGTTGCTACAACCGGAGTCTAGAAACCATAAATCTTCATTCTTTTCTTCAGCCATATTACAAGCTAAAAACAAATTGTTTTGGCTGCTATTTTCTCTTGTGAAATTTGCACTAGTTCCACTTCTCATATCTTGTTTCTTCTTTCTACATTCATTAGCATAATGACCATATTTCTTACAATTATAACATTGAACATTGGATTTATCATACCTTTGTCCTTGATCATTCTATTGTCCACTTTGCTGGCTGCCTTGGCCTTGATGCTGATTTGGATTGCTGCCCCTTCCTTGAGCATTTGCTGGACTGTTTCTTCCACCTCTGTTTTGGCTTCTGCCTTTTCCTCTTCCTCTGTCTTGCCCTCTTCCTCTTCCGAAAGACATCTGGGTCTTAAAAGCATGCTCAAGAGATGAGTTTTCACTCCTACTCAATGTCTGTTCATGGGTCATTAGTGATGCATGTAGCTCATCCACTGAAAACTTTGTGAGATCCTTAGTCTCCTCTATGGTGGTGACAATCACATCAAACCTTGAGGGTAAACTTCTCAAGAGTTTTTCAACAATCCTCTTGTCCTCAAGAGTCTCTCCATGAGATCTTATTTGTGTGACCATTCCAATCACATGAGTGAAGAATGAGTCAATATTATCTGACTCTTTCATACAGAGAGTCTCAAAGTCTCTCCTCAGCAACTGAAGTTTTGATGTCTTCACCTTCTCCATTCCCTGATAAGCTGTCTTGAGAGTTTCCCATGCTTCACTGGATTTCTTAGCTGCTGCTATCCTTGGAAACACACTCTCATGCACTGCTTGATACAAAAAGAAAAGAGCCTTGGCATCTCTCTTCTTATTGTTCTTCAACAGTTCTCTTCCTGCTTGATTTAACATAAGAAACTCTGCTTCATCTTTTGGCTCTTCAAAGCCATCCTCAACTAATTCCCATAATTCTTGTGAGGTAAATAAAGCTTTCATAGTTATTGACCAGTAGTCATAATTTTTTCCATTGAATTGTGGGAGATGGACATTTCCCAAACTCATACCTGTGCTAGAACCAGCCATTCTGCACTTCTAACTATGATTTGAAAACACTTGACTGTGTATTAAAATAGCTCACTGTTATGCAACAGTTTACACAACAAATTATATAGAGAAATACCTTCGAATTCTTCTTGGCTGAACCTTCACTCTGCTGGAGAGGCTTCTGCAAAAACGAACTCTGTTCCTTCAGCGTATTTGACCTTCAAATAGCCTGGATTGGCTCTGATACCATGTTGGAAATTTGAAAAATTCCAGAACAATAAGCCCGCACTCTTTCAACACGAGAGAAATATTTAAAATTTGTATACACGAGTGACGGAATTTCTCAAAAAATTCTATTAAAAAAACTTGTTACAATGCTTCCTCACTCCCGAGAGGAATTACAATAAAAATACGAAGTAGCACATAAACACGGTTCGAAATAAAACACTCTTCTGTCTCACCACAAAGGAAAATTTAAATTAAACACAGTTCTTTGTGTAATTTAGATTTTTACACTCTGCTGTGTAAAAAAAACTTCACTGTCTCTGTCTATTTAAAAATAAACAGCTCTCTGTTTTACAAAAAATATACTCTGCTGTGTATATTTTTAATTCTTCTCTCTCTCTGTCTTTTTCAAATCAACTAACGCACTGCTGTGCTTGATTTTTAATTCTGCTCTGTCTATGTAAAAAAAATTACATTACATCTCTGTTGTATTTATAAACAAAATATCTAAATTTAATTAATGCAATTTGTTGACAAAATTGCAAAAATTATCACCGCTTAAAATAATATTTATGGTGCCATAAATTCTGTCAGCACCGCTTCAAAATCAAATTTATGACAAATTTGAACGTGGCGCTGTTTGACAGTTTTTCCCGCGGTGGTGGTGGCAATTCGGTGGCGTGTGGGTGGCTGGTGGGCGGAGCCACCACAGCCTTGGTGATTGCGGGGGGTCGAGACAGCCCGTACAAACCAAATGGGGTGACCCCCCGTAATAAATCTCAGCCGCACATCTTGGGTCAACACCCAACTGGCTGGTCAACTGCGGGGGGTCGGCAATTTGTTAACCGTCGTGCTGTTCCTGCCCCCGCACTCCGTTGATCTGCGCATACCTGCTCCTGGTTTAACTCCACGCCTGATCGACCATGTTTGCCGCGCTCCGCCTGCAACTCGATCGGCAGTTGGAATTACATTCCAACATGATTGGATTTTGTATGTTAAATACCTCAACACAATCGAGTTTCTTGCGTGGTTCTTCTTTCTGGCATTATAATTAAGGCTTTCTTGGAATGGGTTTTTAATACTGTATATAAATGGTGAAATCTATTTCGTTTGGGAATTTTGCATGCAGTATTATTTTCAACACCTCAACAAGGGAAAAATAAAAATAATATTTGCTGGTTCCCTTTGTTTTTGTAATGAGTTTATATCTGGGCCTTTGTCAGTAATGGAAGGCTGCAGTCTAATGAAAATATTTTGTGCGCTGAAAACCTCAACACAGTCGAGCTTCTCTACGTGGCTTTTCTTTATGGTATCGTAATTAAAGCCTTCTTATAATAGTGCATATATTTGATGAAAACTGAAATATGTTTCTTTCGGAGATTTCACATGCATTGTTGTTCAATTTTGAAGTTTTCTTGTCAAAAATTGAGTCATCCATGCATATTCCCATTTTGTTGTTGATGACAATATATATTTCCCAGTCTCATTCATTTATGTTTTTGAACTCAATTGCCGACTTCACCACGAAGAATCGTAATCGAGCTTTGGGATTCCATGTAATGGAAGCGCTTTACATGTATTTTTATGGCTATCTATTTCTCAAGCCGTAATATGTTATGCTTAGTTTGCTTTCTTTTAAATTAGTGTTTAACTTTCTTACGACAGTGTTTAGCACTTTTCATGCCATGAAGTTTTCAAAAGCCTGGTAGTTGCTCTTTAAGGCAAATTATTAAATTTAAGGATGTAGTGTAATCAACATGCCATTTTTAAATAACACGAACTATGCAATTATAGCCAACCATGAAACTGAACATGCAACTGTTAAAACTGCATTTTCAGTTTCAAATAATACTCCATGAAACCCAAGTTTCAGATTCGGGTACAGGTGCTTTTAAGAAGAACCCAGAAGAATCGGGTTCTCCAAAAAAAAAAATTTGGGTTCTTTTGTGAAGAATCGGATTCTCAAAAAAAAAAAAATTGGGTTCTTTTGCCTTAATAGGCACAAAGAACCCCAAAGATGGGTACCTAGAACCTGAAAATCAGGTTCTTTGGTTTTCGATGGTCGACTTTGACTAAATTTTTTTATAATTTTTTTACTGAAATTTAAAAATTAAAATTAAATTTGAATAAATATTATGTTTTAACAAA
The DNA here is from genome assembly GCA_034641835.2 of Pinus albicaulis. Classification (NCBI taxonomy): domain Eukaryota; kingdom Viridiplantae; phylum Streptophyta; class Pinopsida; order Pinales; family Pinaceae; genus Pinus; species Pinus albicaulis. The sequence goes on from CM076579.1 coordinate 800,269,434, forward strand.
ATTACAAATTAAAACTTTGAATTAAAAAAATTAAAATTTTAATTATTGAAATCAAAATGTAAAACATAAATACAAAGTCTAAACCTAAACTAAGTTCTTGCTTCATTTCATTTCATTGAATTCATTCGTTCGACCTAGGGAAGAGTTCATTGAGGTATTTGTTCGACTGATATTCAAGCAGGGATGAGGGGCCTAGGTATCCATTCGACAAAGAGGCAGAGGAATTATGGTGACAAAGGCATTCATTCACGTAGGGACAAAGGACACAACATACAGGGACAAAGACATTCATTCACGCCACACAAGCAAAGGGAGGCGACAAAGGACGTGAGGGAGGTATACACGCAGAGGATGGGAGGGAGCAGACATAGGCGGCAGAGGGAGGTATTCACGCCTTCTGTGAACTGTTATAACTTATATTCAACATAAAAACATCTTTGCTTAAGAAATGACATCAACATATAAACTGCACACTTAGATGGTAGATGTTTATAGTTTAAAAACTGCGAAAATTTGATGTTTATTGCCGCAAATGAGGAAGTGTGAGATATCTCCAAAATGGGCATGGAGAGTCTGAATTGGATATTTAAATTAAAGTAGAATTCCACTCCATCTGAAGCCTACTTATTATTACCTTGAGAAAACTTAAAAGAAATATGATAAATCATAAAATCCTATGAACAAAGAACCAACTAAGGCTTGCCTCAATTCTTTTTAGCAAATTTAGAAATTTACCCTTTTACAAGATCCATAAAACTTGACCCAAGCCCAACTATGAGGACCATAAACAACATCAAACCTTTTAACTACCGAGTAGTACTTGTATTACCGTTACAGAGAGGAATTAAAACTTTAAATCATAAATATTTTAGTTTTCTTGTTTAAAGTTGAAAAATATACAAATTCATATATATTATAAATTATAATTTAAAAATTTATGATTTATAAAATATAATATTATTATATTTATATATTATATATATAAATTAGAAATTATAATATACCCCTGACGAACCCACCCACCTTGTTTCAAAAAATGACATCCCCATCCCCGAACCCACGTTTCCTGGCAACATAGGGTAATTGCTCTTTATAGCAAAGGATTAAATCAAAGAATGTAGTGTAACCAACATGCCATCTTCAAATTACGCGAACTATGTAACTATGCCCCACCATGAGACTTGTTGCCTTCTCACATCTAGGGGTAACTAGAGATTTTTCTTCGATGATCCACATCCCAAGCAGTGATCGCGATGATGACATTCAACATTTTCCATAGAAAGTGTAACGTCTCCTATGGATTAATTGCCCAAGGGAGGACAGAATAGCCTATCCAACCCCATAGGCTATAGTTTGTGATAAAGGGGGTAACCCATTACCCAATGTTTTGGGGCAACATTGGGTAAATTTCGGGGTAGTTGGGGCAAAAAAGTTGCGGCGAAAAACCCAAATTGGGGGTCGCACATGAACCCTTCACATTTGATTAATGAGGAGAAAACTCCACGAGGAAATATATAAATAAAGGAGAGTTGGAATAATTTTGTTATCATTGAATTTGATTGATTATATTTGTTTTCTTTGAGTTTGAGGTTTTGAGGGTTTTAAGATCCCTTTTCTTATCTAGTTTTAGTGGAGGTGATCCCACCTTAGCTAGCTTCTATCTTTTTTTGGTGGTGAAAGATTCCACCCTAGTCAGACATTTTTCCTCAACACTTATTCAGTAAACTCTCTTCTACATTAGTTCGTCCAATCATTGTTTGGCACATCAAACAAGGGTTATGTGAAGGATTCACGACTCTAACTTTCATCTGAGGTCCAGGTTTTTGTGGTAGCAAATGTGTAGTGTAGGATATTGTTATGGTGTTGTTTGGAACAACAAGTATATCTAGGCAAGTCTGGTCAATGACCAACCTTCTAGGGCTGACTAACTATAGGAAGGACTACTGGACCACCATTGCAAATGTCTATTCAAACGACAACCATTTCTGGGGCACTGTTCGATATGGTGAGCCTAACCAAGCCATCCGGAGGCCAACAATTACCTTGCTAGGGTTGAACAATTACCATGCTAGGGTTGCAGGTATCGTCATGGAAGATAGCCGAGCCCTATTATAGTTTGTTTCTGCGACAATTTTCAGGGACAACTCAGATTCCGTGGATCAAGGATGGATTAGGATCTTCTTCAATCAGTCAAGTTTGGGCAGCCATCTCCGGCAACAGTGAGCCAGTGAAATCCAATCGTTGTTAGCCCTAATTCTAGTTAATGCGATTACAAGTCAAATAACAGAGGTACATTGTGAATCATTGGAGGTAAGAACAAGGAGTTCAATTCTTTATGGTAGTAATTTGAACCCCACTGGAACAGCACATACCATCGCAGTTGGCCAAGGGCATCAAAAAGTGAGTTGTAATAGTGTGTTGTTTGCCATTAAACAGTAGGTAGTGAGCTGCGATTGGTGTAGTCATAGTAGGATTGGATTAGTAGTTGAATTGTGAAATATTGGTTTTGAAATCAAAATCATACTGTGGATTATTGGTTAGAGGAATGTACTGTTCTTTGGGCAGTCAACCCTAAGTCATTGTGTTTGTTGAAGAATCATATCACTGTTAGAGATCTTTATTGTTGTTGGAAATCTTTAGGCTATTTAATGGCACCTATTGTTGAATGAGTGCATGAATGATTGAGCATCACTATTGTATAATCTTTTGATTTATTGAAAACCCTAAGGGCAAAAAATTACCTAGGTGTTAATTTTTCAACGTTCTATGCTGTAACAATCACTTATAACAATGTTCTTTTTCCACAAAAAATTACCTAGGTGTTAATTTTTCAACGTTCTATGCTGTAACAATCACTTATAACAATGTTCTTTTTCCACTAGCAATCAATTATCCAATATATCTTCAATCCTCCCAACCAACTTTTCACGAATTTCCTTAAACTTCTTCAACTATGCCACATAAGTGATCTCTCAACGAATCAATAATAATTTTCTTAGCTTTGACCTCACCCTTTTTATATTTGGACTTGACAACGACAAAATCATTCTCCGGAGGCTCAATTACCTTTCCTTCAACATATTCCAAACATCATTCTCCTCCAAAGTCAAATTAACCCTAACTCTCCAAACAACATAGCTAGATGAGCCATTCAACTTCTCTTCAACCTTGAAGTATGAGGTAGATATCTTGACCAAGTCAAATGATCTTCAACAACAAATAAGATATCTTCAAAGTGTGATTGCTCTTGTCTCCTTGGGCTTGTAGGAATTTACAGGGTAAGTTCCTTAGATCAAGAACCAAAGGTCACCGCTCACAAACAGATCACAAATCAGTACACCAGTATAATCACGTGGTTAAAACCCTCAAAGAGGGAAACAGTCCACGGCCTGAGCCAACGCGGCCACTTTAGGCAATTTATTAATATAAAAAGAAAAGTTACATCTGTTTCTCTCATAAATGGTTACCAGGAAAATGACCCTCCATGCTCTTTAAATAGAGATCATGGACCAATCGGGTGTTAAGCCACAGATCAAGTGTCGTTAATACCGAGGACAGAGATAATCGTCGGATCACTACAAATCGTGACCGTCGGATTATAAGTTACAAATGTACATGGTAAAGAAACACACTTTACCTAACTCTACACTAGACTAAGTTATTCATAACTATTTCCTATGTGTCGGAATATCCTAACATCCCCCCTTAAGAACAACTTTGGATAGGATTGAAGGATTTACAAAGGTGACACAAAAGGAGCCTATTTCCTATGTGTCGAAATATCCTAACACCCCCCTTAAGAACAAATTGGGATAGGATTAAAGGATTTACAAAAGTGACACAATAGGAGAAGGAAGGAGGCATTAGAGCCTATCCCCCCTTAATGACAACTTTCCTGAACTCCAAGCATGGATCGAAGTTTGGTTCACTTCACTTCTGTGAGAGCCTTTGTAAAGATATTGGCTACTTGATCATTGGTTGGACAGTACTGCACTTCAAGAACACGATCATGAATGAGCTTTCTGATGAAGTGTATGTGGAGTTCAATGTGTTTCATACGCTGATGCTGAACTGGATCTTTATATAGCTGAATGGCACTCTTTTCATCACACCAAAGTGTAGTTGGATGCTGCTGATGAAGACCAAATTCAGATAGGATCTGACGAAGCCACATGGCTTCCTTCCTGGCTTCAATTGCACCACAATACTCCGCTTCTGCTGAAGAGAGAGATGGCACTTTGTTTCTTACAAGACCAAGTAAAAGGTCCTGAACCAAGAGTGAATACATATCCTGCAGTAGACTTTCGATCATTAGGGTCACCAGCCCAATCAGAATCAGTGAAACCAATCAACAATGGACTTGCTCCTGCACTGTAATGAATCCTGAACTGAACTGTACCTCGAATATATCGAAGTATTCTTTTAGCTGCTTTCCAGTGACTTTCATGAGGTTGGTGCATAAACCGAGCGACAAGACCAACGACAAAGGAAAGGTCAAGACGGGTATGGGTTAGATACAAAAGTTTACCAACAAGTTGATGATATAAGGTAGCATCAACTTCAGGGGTAGTACAAGTGACTGAAAGCTTGACTCCAGGTGGAAAGGGAGAAGGGGCTGGCTTACAGTCTTCCATGTGAAAGTGGTGTAGAAGATGATAGGTATACTTGGACTGAGAGAGGGTAGTGCCTTCCTTGGATTGCAAGACTTGAAGACCAAGGAAATAATGCAAGTGTCCTAAGTCTGTCATTTCAAACTTCTTTTTGAGGCTAGACTTCACATGGTTTATATGGTTTGGATCACTACCAGTAAGGATAAGATCATCAACATAAAGAACAAGGATGGTGAACGACTTACCCACTTTCTTGGTGTAGACAGTGTTGTCAGAATGACACCTAGAAAAGCCATTATCTAATAGAAATCTATCCATTTTGGCATACCAAGCTCGAGGAGCTTGTTTGAGACCATAGAGAGACTTCCTAAGGTGACAAACAAGGCTAGAGTAGTTTTGGATAAAGCCATGGGGTTGTTCCATGTAGATTTCTTCATGTAAATCTCCATGTAAGAAGGCTGATTTAACATCCATCTGATGGACTTCCCATTTAAAGGAGGCAGCAAGGGAAAGAACAAGGCGGATAGAATTCATTTTGGCAACAGGGGAGATGGTTTCAGTATAGTCAATGCCTTCTACTTGTGAAAATCCTTTAGCGACAAGACGAACTTTATGTCTATCCACTTTGCCATCTGGTCCAAACTTTGTTTTGTAAACCCATCTGCATCTCACAAGTTTTCTTCCTTTTGGAAGAGGAACAAGATCGCAAGTATCATTCGCTAATAAGGAGCGATATTCTTCATTCATAGCTTCATCCCAATCTAGATGACCAGAGGCTTCTTCAAAGGTTTCCGGATCAGGATTTTCTGAAACTTGAGCCAATAAGGAAGAGGCTCTTTCAAACTAACAACATGTACGTCGTCGATCGGCAGGGGCACCTAAAAGAGAACTTGCTGCATACCGAGTAGAGCGGACCCATCTTGGAAGTCGTGGAGTAAAAGGAACAATTTCAAGAGGTGGAGGAGGATTGTCATCCTCGCTATCATCATCTGAACTAGAAGGAATGCTATTAAAAATAGAAGAGAGAGAGAGAGAGGTGGCACATATGCCGAATCAGGGTCGTAGGCCAAAGGTGGCACACCCGTCGAACTAGGCTCGCAGGCTGATATATTTTCATCAAATTTTACATCTCTTCAAATTATTATATTTTTGGATTTTGGTTGAAGAAGTCTTTATCCTTTGACATCTTCAGATTATCCAACAAAAATGCATTTTTCACTCTTAGGTTCTAAGGCTTTATGTTTCGCATTTGAAATATGGGCCCAAGCATCACTTCCAAAAACACGAAAGTGACTTACATCTGGTTTGATTGAGCTTCAAGCTTCTTCTGGAGTTATATTCTTTAAAACCTTAGTAGGAGTGCGATTTACTATGTAATTTGCACAGTTAATGGCTTCTGCCTAAAAATTGAGACCAAGTCCTTTAGATTGAAGCATGCAATTAGCCATTTCTTTTAAGGTGCGATTCTTCCTTTCAACTACACCATTTTGTTGTGGAGTATATAGAACGGTATGTTGCAATTGAATGCCATGCTCAGTGCAGAAGTTGATAAATTTGTTGTTAACATATTCTCCGCCATTGTTTGACCTTAACTTAAGAATTTGATGTCCAGATTGTTTCTCAACAAAGGCCTTAAAGGCCAAGAACATGTTAAAAACTTCACTCTTGAGTTTTAAGAAGTATACCCAAGTGTGTCTGGAAAAATCATCAATAAAAGTTAAGAAGTACCTGCAACCAGAGAAAGAAACAACAGGAAGTGGACCACATAAATCATTGTGCACAAGCTGCAAAGGGGCTGAAGCGTGCCAAGAGGCACGTTTGTCAAAACTATCCCGATGATGTTTTCCGAGTACACATTCGGAGCAAACACCATCTCGGCAAGATACCATAGGAAGGCCCGTCACCATATTTTCCTTACATAGAGTTTGAAGAGAGCGATAATTTAAGTGACCAAATCGCTCATGCCAAAGTTTTCTCACTTCATCATTATGAGCAACAAAAACAGAGGGAAGACATGATGACCCAAAGTTTTCAAACTTATACAACCTTGTGGAATCATCAGCAATGCCAGTAGCTAAAATATGTTTCGGATCTTTGAGGTCCTTGATTACAACATCATGAGGTGAGAATTCTACTATTTTCCCTTCACCTGAATGAGTTATCTGATAAACAGAGAGAAGGTTGCATGACAAGGTAGGAACACATAGTACATCATTAAACTGACCAGAGATGAATGGTTCTAGATCCTACGACACTAAGAGATCTATTATCACCAACATAAATATGTTTGGTGTTACAATCATTTAAAGAAGAAAACATGGCTTTATTTTTGGCCATGTGATAAGAAGCTCCAAAATCAATGAGCCACTCATGAGAATGAGAAGAGGAAGATACATTTAATTCATAACCAGATCTTGATGCTTGACAACCACAAGCAGAAAGTGCCATTCCTGAAGATGAAGGTGAAGAGTGCTCCAAATTGATGTTGTGCTTCTTCATTGCTGCTTCTAAGGCTTCCATCTTCTTAAAACATTTGGACTCTATATGGCCATCACGATTACAAAAGTTGCAATGTCTATCGGTCTTCTTCCCTTTGTTTTTATTTTCCTTATCATTTTGGTGAGTTGCTTTTTCAATTTGTGGCTGAAATTGCTTAGGACCCTTGTTTGGTTTCAGACCATATTTATTAGGATACTGCTTCTTGGTATTCTTTTGATATGATTGTTGTTGGGCTGCTAAGGCTTTCTTAGAAGCGTTTCCAGGAGTGATAAGACCAAGGTGTAAGAGTTTTTCTTGTTCTCTTATCAAAGAATCACAAAAGGAATCAAAGAGGGATTCCTGTAGGTGGTTCTTGAAGAAATGATGGCTTCTCTAGTGGAATGGAAGGCAGAAACAAATACAGAGTAAGCAGGGCCAAGCTTAGCAAGAATTCAATAGATGAGGCTACTATCTTCTTTTTTGACCTTACAACCTTCTAAAAGAAGTCTAAGGGTCTTGAATTTGGACAAAAAGTCTTCAATAGAGGAGAAATTATTAGGGTCCAAAGTAAGCAACTCATTTTCAAGCTGGTGAGCCCTGATTTGATTTTGAATTCCAAAGACAGTATTTAGCTTATCCAGGGCTTCATGAGGGGTGTCAATGTCAAGGATATGAAATCAAAGATCTTGAGCAATGGACATTCCTATCAACCCTTGTACTTGATCTTGTTTATTTTCCCATTTAGCGACTTTATCATCATCAGAAGGTTTAGTTTCTACTCCTGTGGCTATTCTATAAAGCCCTTTACTTCTAAGTATATCTACCATGTGTGGTAGCCATCGGAAATAATTGGTGCTGTTAAGAATAATCGGGCATGCACTTTCATTTAAAAAAAAAAAAAAAAAAAACTGAAGCTGAGAAAAGCTGAAACTAACTGCTCCAATGGAAAGATCTCGAAAAATTAGGCCGTTTAAAAAAAACGGCTTCCGGATGAAGAAGTTATGCCTTTTTGAAAAAATTAGTTGAAGATGCGGAATAGTTACGGGAACGGTTAGAAATTTGATGATGAAGTGCGACTTTTAAAAAAAAATCCCGCCCCTTTTAACAAAAACTTTTTACAAAAGAAGCTTGAGAAAGAGACTTGAACCCAAGACCTCTATTCTCATAAACTAACTTCTCACCAAGTGAGATATTAAAAGGATTGTGTTATTGTTTGGAAGGAGGAAGGGGGGTTTTTTTTTTACTCTTCGGTGTGCGTGCCTTTTCCTGCACAAAAAAACACAAAAACTGAGCAAACAAAAAACGAATTGCAAGCCTTACGGCAGAATGTTAGATTTTCGGTTAGCCTTACCGGCAACTATCAAATTTTTCACTATTTTTGATTTCCCGAGATCGCACAAAGACGCGGGGAAAGAGCATATGTAGCAAAAACAATCCCTTTTCCTGTTTTTGATTTTCCGAGATCGCACGCAGTGCAGAGCAAAGAGCATACACAGAGAAGAGGGTATAAATCCGGCAAATAAATAAAACCTAAAAACCGAAAATAAACAGATGGAACCGAAATAAGCAGAACTATTAACAAATATAACTGCAAAATAGATGCTTTATACCTCCAAATCTAAACTGTCATAACTTGGGCAGCCGGAAACCTTTTCGCATGAAATGAAAAGCATTCCTCACTGTAACAGATGCTCTAGACACATCAGAGCAGTTCTCCAAGCCCAAAAATGTTCAGAAATAGTAGATCTACAAAACGACATTCGCATGCAGTCAAACCGGCTTCAGATTTTGATCAACAATGGATGCGGCCCTCAAAATAGCTCTGATACCATGTAGGAATTTATAGGGTAAGTTCCTTAGATCAAGAACCAAAGGTCACTGCTCACAAACAGATCACAAATCAGTACACCAGTATAATCACGTGGTTAAAACCCTCGAAGAGGGAAACAATCCATGGCCTGAGTCAATGCGGCCACTTCAGGCAATTTATTAGTATAAAAAGAAAAGTTACATGTGTTTCTCTCATAAATGGTTATCGGGCAAATGACTCTCCATGCTCTTTAAATAGAGATCATGGACCAATTGGGTGTTAAGCCACGGATCGAGTGTCGTTAATACCGAGGAGAGAGATAACCGTCGGATCACTACAAATCATGACTGTCGGATTATAGGTTACAAATGTACATGGTAAAGAAACACACTTTACCTAACTCTACACTAGACTAAGTTATTCTTAACTATTTCCTATGTGTCAGAATATCCTAACAGTCTTCACCTCAACTCTGATACCATGTTAATTTTTCAATGTTCTATGCTGTAACAATCACTTATAACAATTCTTTTTCTAATAGCAATCAATTATCCAATAAATATTCAATCATCCAATGATAGTAAGCAATTGTAGATAGAACATAAAACCATATGCAAAATTAAAGACAACCAAGAACAATAAAGACACAGAGATTTGGTCAAAGACCACGGAAAAACCCTTTCCGAATTCTTATTTTATTAGATTGTCATCAAATGTTTAGCAGAGAGATACATAGTCCAAGTACATCAACAATGAGTCAAAGATCAAAGCCTTGACCAACAAAATCAACCAATCAAGATCCACTCAAACATGAGCAAGAAAGTCAACTTTGGTCAAACTTGAATTTTGCAATTTTTTTGTCAAAAGTAATAACATTCAATGCTGCCCTAACCAATGAACTATCAATGGTCAAAGTGCTCCAAAAAGTTCAGTCAACCTATAAAAGAATGCAACCTTCCTTGCTTGGTCAAAATTGTTCAAAATAGTCCCAAAAATGTGCCCACGAATTTTGGTCAAAGTCAAAGTTTGACTTGTGAAAACCCTAGCTCAGAAATTGAAATCAATGCTGGTCAAAGTACACAGAAAGATTCAGTCAACATCCTAGTCAACTTGACCTTCCAAACATATCCAAAAATCATTCAAAACCATTGAAGTCGATGCAATAGTCCCAAAAACAGAAGTCGACGTTGGTCAATTGATTTTCTCTCTCTCCTTCGCACATGTGAACTCAACCCTGCAATTTCAGACTTGTACGAACTAATCAGGTGAAGAGAATATGTTATGTGATGCCTCCAAATGATGTGACCTTAAGTGTGTTTATATGTGGTTATGGAGGACGAATTTCCTCTTCCAGTTCGACTTGTAATTTTTGATGTGACATGATCCAACATTAAAATAATAATATTCCCATGTGAAAATTAAATTCATCCAAGGGTTAGAAGGGTCCCCAGAGGATGAGAAGGGCTTCCCAAAGGAGGGAATCTTGAGTTGCCAAATTTCAACACTCCCTCTTAGCTAGGGAGGATTTTTTGACTGATATGTCTCGTCTTGTCATCATCATCGCTGAATCATATCATATCTCATCTATGGTCATCTGTTGAACACTCTTGATCCAAAAAAGAAGAATCATCATAGGGGAGATAAATTTGCCACCTATATCCAAGGACAATAGGCAAAATACCACTTACCATGAGAGGTAAGGATCACAATCTATCTTATTGTTCGCTAATATTCCCACCTTGACCCTCAAGAATCAAGTGGTAGAGCACTTGCATCCCTTAACTTGGGGAGGATGCCTCTACTTACCAGTGATAAGGATCACACATAGCCAAGTCTCTCCTCTCCCTTTGGCCAGATGGGTGGCAATCCCAACAAGCCCAACTTGTGGGTAGGATTCATATTGGGGTATTCTCTGTCAAGGGGTGGATACCTCTACTTGTCATAGGTGACTGTTGAGATTGCAACAAGATGATGAGCTTAGTGGAAAGAAGTCGCCTTCACTAAGTGGGCCCGCAGGCTATTTTTGGCGCAAAGTCTATTTTTAGACTATGTCTATTTTTAGACATGTCGATCATGATTCTATGAGTTGTAGGATGCTATTTGTGGATGTTGGTCAAGTTGGAAAAATAGATGGACTTCTATTTTTAGACATATTGGGCGGAATCTATTTTTAGATTGCTAGTCTAAAAATAGATATGTCGAATATTATTAGCTCTTAATAATATTTGGACTATAAACATTATCTTATTCTCTTCTTTGGAGCACTTCGCTATGCGTACGTATGTGGCATGTGAGTCGATGTGGCAGGAATTACGCCATTCCCGAGGGTTGAGGGGTTATGGAGCTATTGCATGGATACTTTAGTTAGAACTCATGTGTGAGAGTTTGGTGGAGTTGATTGAGGAAAGTTAATGGAGTTGTGTCACGAACTAATCTAAACATAGTTGAGCTAGTTGTATCTAGTCTAATTGATTGATACACTAGTGAGAGTGGTGTGAATTAATTATTAATTAATTCACTAATTATAAACTCATTAATCAACTAAAGAATACATCGCTTAATCTCTAGTAAGGGATGGGCTTAAAGGAGACCATGAAGAGATAGGTGAAAGAGCAGTGTGACTATACTGTTGCATGATTTGCAACAACCAGTGATTGGAGAAGCCAATGAGGATTGCGCAGTACAAGCCAGGTGGTTCGAAGTTATTTATGAGCCATTCTTCAGCATTGATTACGCAATATAGGCAGGCTATCAGGTGGCAGAGATTGGAGCATGTGTTTTGCTAGATCTAGCTTGATTAGTGTGTAGCAATTGGAGATTGTATTGAGAGCTTGTGAGAAGCTTTGTATGATGATTGTTACATGATCTCTATGACATATAATATACAGATAGTTGGGGGTTTTCAGCTTTAAGCTTTCCTATGAAATACTGTGTTCATATGTGTGATTGTTTATGGTTTTAATGTGCGCATGCGATTGTTTTTTTTATTTCCGCAATTAATGATCAATGGTAGAAGAGATTCTGTATTGTGCATGAAGATAAAATAGTGTGTGATCAGGAGAATCTCGGTGGATAACATATTAGTTATTCAAATTTCTACCGTGACAAGGATCACACACACCTTATAGTGACAATAGGCAATATACTACTTACTATGGAAGGTAAGGATCACAATCTGTCCTATTGTCTAGAGTTCCCTCAACCCCACAAACTCTCTGACTCCATTCCCACCCTGGGAGCTCAAATAGGGGGGAAGATCATAGCTCAGTGTCCTCGATCAACCGAGACCCTTTCCCTACAGGGTCACATCCACTAGTCCAAGCTACTCTTTGAAGACCAAGAACTTCCCTTTTGGCAAAAGCTTGGGAAGAATATCAACTATTTGTTCATTTGTCAAAATGTGATGGAGTCTTATGGCTCCTCTCTGCACCATATTTTGGATATAGTGATATCTAATCTCAATATGCTTGTACCTGTCATGGAACACAAGTTTCTTTGCCAGACTGATCCCACTCTTGTTGTTGCAATATATCACTGTCATATCCAGTACCTGCTCAAACAACTCTCCAAAGAGCTTCCTCAACCATACTGCCTCACAGCTAGCCATGTGAGCAACAATATACTCAACCTCAACTATGCTAAGGGCAACGAGCATCTGTTTCCTGCTCATCCAAGATATCATGGCAGACCTTAGGCTAAAACAACACCTTGATGTGCTCTTCCTGTGAACAACATTTTCGGCCTAGTCAATTTCAGTGTATTCATGTAGTCTCACATCTCTAGCAGTATATCTCAGTCCAAGATTGATAGTTTTATGCAAGTATCTCAACACATGCTTAGCAACAACCCAATGTGCATGTAGAGGCTCGGTCATAATCTGACTCATGGTGTTAACTGCAAAACATATGTCCGGTCTAGTGTTCACTAAGAACATCAGTGCCCCAATCAACCGTCAGAACTTAGTGGGATTTGCTAGATTGGGTTCCACAACTTCATCACATAACTTCTTGAAGTTCATCTCCATTAGTCTGGCCATGGACTTACATTCCTCCATTCCAAATCTTTCAACTTGACAACATATTTCCCTTGAGAAAGGAAAATATCACTAGGTCTCTGCCACACCTCTAAGCCTTGGAAGTAGTGCATTAACTAAGGTCTTTCATTTCGAAATCAGAGGCCAAATCCCTCTTACTCTCGAGAATAAGAGGCTCCCCACCTGTCAAGAAGAAATCATCAACATATAATACCAAAATCAGGGGCATACCTTGGTGACCTTGAAGTATAGATTTGGATTGTCATTGCTTCTCGTAAATCCAAGTTTCATCAGATATCTTTCAATGCGGGCATACCAAGTCCTGGGGGCTTGCTTCAATCCATAAAGTAGTTTCTTCAGCCGACACACGAGTCTTCCTGTTATGCTCCTCAAAGCCCTGTGGTTACTCAACAAATACTTCTTCCTTGGGAATGCCATGTAGAAATGTGATCTTCACATCCATCTGGTGAAGTGTCGGCTAGTAGCAAGAGCAATGATAGATCGAATGGTAGTGTAGCGAGAAACTGGTGCAAAATTGTCATCATAGTCCTCTCCCTTTTCTAGGAGAAACCTCTAGCCACAAACCTCGATACTTCCATCTGCACCATGCTTAATTTTGTACCACCATTTAGATGTCACAACAAACTTTCCTTCGGGTCTCAAAACTACTTCCTACAAATTGTTCTTCATAATGGATTCATATTCTTTGGCAATAAAATCCTTCCATACTTGTTCTTTTACTGCTTCTTCAAAGATGTGTGGTTTGGCCTGTATCATGTTGCTCATTGCTACAACGATATCCCTGATATCGACATGGCTTCTTGCTTTCCCTGAAAGTTCCTATTGTAGCAGCATGTCTCTCAACATCCTATAAAGTGTCACGAAGCCATAGTGGTCTCTTCCTGGTGGGAGGATCACACAGAGGGGGACCCAAAGGGTCCTTGGGTTCCATGGGATCATCAATAACATTAGGGTCAAGCATAGGAGAGTCTTGTTGTACATCCAAGTCATCATTCCTTCTTTCAATATTGGCAGGGGGAGGAGTGTCCCTTGCTTTCCCAAGGTCAACATCTTCATGAAATGTCACATCCTTGCTAAACTCTATGTTCCTTTGACCATGCACATATATTCTATAGGCCTTAGAATTTTCATAGTAACCAACAAATGTACCTTTCTTTCCTAAAGCTTCCAGCTTGTTGCTCTTGTCCTTCGACACTTGAAAGTAAATGGGGCAACCAAAGATCCTCAAGTCCAACATCGGGTTTTACACCTGTGAAGACTTCTTCGAAAGTCTTGTCACCCAAGGGTTGATGAGGAGTCCTATTTTGAACATAAACATCATTATGTGTAGCTTCTTCCCATAGAAACTTCAACAACTTTTGATCATGAAACATCGCACAAGAAACTTCCATGATAGTCCTGTTCTTCCTTTCACCTACTCCATTTTGCTTCGGGGTTATAAGGTACAATGGTCTCCTTCTTGATTCCAACTTTCTTGCAAAAGTGAATGAACTCATTTGAAATGAATTCCCCTCCATTATTAGACTTGAAAACTTTGATTCTCTTCCCTATTTGATTCTCTATCAAGGCCTTGAAGTCCTTGAACATGTCAAATGCTTGATCCTTGTGCTTCAAGAAGAAAATCCATGTTTTGCGAGTGAAGTCATCCACAAAGATTATGTAGTACAGGTAGCCACCAAGAGAGTTCACAGGCACGGGTCCACAGAAATCAGAATGTATCTGTTGAAGAATTCCACTGGTCCAGCTCTTGCTTGAAGGGAATGGTCCCTTTGTCTTCATTTTACTTGCACATCTTGGATAAGCTTCATCATGATTTATACAAATCTCGGGCATCCCAGAAACCATCCTCCTCACCTTAGGCAGGGCTTCATAGTGAAGGTGAGCAAATCTTTGGTGCCACAACTCACACTGATGATTACTATCATGAACCAATGTTCGGATCAACCTTCCATTGACTTTACAAAGGCCTTCAATTCTTGATCCCAAAGTGAAGGCATCCCTCAAGCGAGATTCCATAGGCCAAGTAAGAACCTTTCCATTTATAAAAGCAAACTTCATTCCTTTGTCCTCCAAGGCAAATATAAACACAAATAGAACATCCTGTAGATGTATAGTTTGACCATAATCCAGACGAAATGAAACAAAAGCATACCCCTTTGTAAGATAAGTAGAATTGTCCCCAAGAATGATCTTCAAATTTGTCTCCCTCGCAACCAGGTTTGAGAGGACTTCACTATAACCAATGACGTGTTTAGATGCCCCACTATCTACCAACCATCTATCAAACGAATCTAGAGGAGAGGAACTAGAAACAATAAAAATAAGAAAATATTCAAATTGAGTGGCCGTTGCATTATTATCATACCTTTAGTTCCTTGATATCTTGGGAGGATGATGGCCTTCTTCACGAGAAACAAGAGCTTCTCTTCTTCTTCTATCATTGAACTTGTTGTTTTTGAAGCCATAATTGTTGTTGTTGGATATAGGAGCATTACCATTCTCCGAACAATCTCAAGCATAATGACCATATTTGTGACAATTGTAGCATTGAATTTTTCCCCTTTTAAATCTTCTATTGGAGTCCTTGAATGTTGGTGTAGGTTTTTTTGAATTAGATGGTCTTCCTCTTCCTTTCCTCTTCTTGTCTTGAGTAGCAAATGCAAAGGGTTCTACTTCATGCTTTTGATTTCTCCCTCTAGAAATCATCTTGGTCTCCTCTTGCGTACACTTGCCCAATAGCTCATCAAATGAAGGTAACCTATCATTGTTGCTAATAGTTATGATGAATGTCTCCCAAATCGAAGGAAGACCTTCAAGTGCAACTAGGACCAACTCTATATTAGATGTAATTTCTCCAACAGACAACAATTGATCCTTGAGTTAGGATATCCTCATGAAGTATTACTGCACAAGGTTGATCTTATTGACTTTATTTTCTTCTTTATCTTCTTCTCATCAAGCAATCATCAAATCAAAAGCATGAAGATCAATGACACTAGAAGTAGGCACTCAGTTAGGGCTAAAACCCCTATGTAGGGGTAAACCTAGTCAAACTCTTCCACTAATAGATTCAAATTAAATTGAGACAAACCAAGACCTTTTTGACCTAGAAAAAATTCTTCCTCCAATCACCAAGTCAGCCCTTCCTTTATGTAGACAAACTTTGCCAAATCCTCCAAGTGTCAGCTCCTCAAGTACTGCTTCGATCCAGAATTTTGGCCCCCCAGCTACAAAATTTCGGACTTGCAGTTACAGCAGAAATTTCGGCCCCTACAACTTGCCCAGAAACCCTAGAAAACCTCGCACGTGTGAGATAGAGAGATGCTCTGAACTTCAATTTAGCTTCTCCCTTGAATTAGGTCTCTTCCTCTGCATTTCGCTCTCTTTTTCGTCCTCTTTCTCTTGTAGATCAAACTTGTTGAGTGTGTGCTCCAAATGAGTCAAACTGTCTCTATAATACTGCTTCCACAAGGTCGAATTCCCTTTGACTGGGTTGATTTCTCCAAGACAGGGCCGACTTGGTGAGGAGGGACAAAATGACTATTTTTAACTCAAAATAATTTTCTTTACATGATACAAATGCCCAAGAAGGGTCTAATAAATGTGACAAAGACTCTTTTGACTCTTGAAACCTAGAAGCTTTCAATGGAGGCTATGACCTAGTAAATAAAATAATAAAGCATGAAACCCATGCTTAATAATTTTCTTTTATAATAAAAATTCTCTTTCTTTCTTTTGAAAAATAAATTATATCATGACTCAAATACAATTATGAAGATTGGCACTAGTTACATTATTCAACATGGTCAACAAATTCTCTCTCTCTCTCTCCTTTGCACATGTGAACTCGGCCCTGCAATTTCAAACTTGTACGAACCAATCAGATGAACAGAAGATGTGATGTGATGCCTTCAAATGATGTGACCTTAAGTGTATTTATATGTGATTGTGGAGGATGGATTTCCTCTTCCAGGCCAACTTGTACTTTTTGATGTGACATGGTCTAGCATTATCATAATAATTTTCCTATGTGCAAATTAAATTTCTCCAAGGGCTAGAAGGGTCCCCAAAGGATGAGAAGGGCTTCACAAAGGAGGGAATTTCTCCTTTAGCTGCAAAATTTCAACACTAGGGACATTATAGTGGTATTAGAGTTGGCTTATCCTGCTAGCCTGTGAGCATTTGTTTTGATGTCACTCACACAGGGTCCTTAAAAAAGGATTCAATGGAAGACAAATAGTTTTGGGAAAAAGCCAGGCAAACTATGGTTGATGAATGGCAACAACATCAACTACTGATGACTCAACTTCTTGTCCCGTCAGTGAATAATGCGGGTTGTAATTTCCATGTTTAGCCTAATTGTTACACCAATTTTTGGTCATCTAACCATTTACAATTAGATGGATCGAAATTCACCATGTAAGACCAATTTTACCATAGTAAAATTGGTTTCACCATAAGAAATAATTTAATAAACCATAGTTTATTAAATTATCTCTGGTTCAAATAGGAAGCCCCATGAGCAATAATTAAATAAATCCTTATTTATTCGATTTTCCTCTAGGAATAATTAATTAAACCATTGTTTAAATAATATTCCTGGTCATATTTAACCCAATTATGAGAAATAATTAGATAAATCTTTATTTATCTTATTATTCTCGAGGAATAATTAATTAAATCATTATTTAATTAATATTCCTTGTTAAATTTGACTAAATCATTTAGGAATAATAAAAAAATCATTATTTGTTAAATTATTCCTTAAACACATCCTTCAAATGATAAATAAATCTTTTATTTGTTTGTTATTTCTAAATAAAGGGATTTAACCAATTTAAATTCTTTTTCCCTCCAACAAAATATAATAAAATATTCCAAGCAGTTAGATCTAGATCTTGGTTAATAATATTTTATTATGCAACATTATCAAGGATAACTCAATATTTTGTTATAAATATGAGGGTTTTCCATTCATTGTTGACCTTTGATCCTTTTATTATGGTCAGACTTTGATCCTCTTATCATTGTCATACTTTGGTCGCTTTTATTACTTTTTTGCTTATTGAGCTCCCATTGAGTTCAACACGTCTTGAGTTTTCTACACCATTGAGAGAGAGTGACTTTGGATCTGAAGCGTTGAGGACAACCAAGGGGGACTGGTAACATCATTCTTTGTTCCCTTCCTAGGTGTTAACATAATATAAAAAGTCTTTATAAACTTTGTCTTGTCCATTGGATATTTGGAGAAACTCTTATTTCATTTTACTATTTAGCTGCTTTTACTGCAAGATTTGGGTTTGTTTTGCATTTGTTTCTACCGTCTATTGCAGATCTAAAGAAGTTAGACAACCATCTTTGTTGTTAGGGTTGTTTGTCATGTGCAGCTAAAGTGATCTCTTTTTGTACACTTGCGTTAAGAATTCATACTAACAATTGGAAACTCCACTGGGTTTTATTCAGATTTCTGCGTGACCAGCTACTTCAGTAACTAGGGTTTTTCGTCAACTATTTTTAGTCTCTTAATGTTGTATTTTACCTTTTATGCCCTAAAATAATAAAAATCTAACTTTAGAGTGTTTCTGGGTGTTTTCCGTAGGTAACAGGTATTAGCCATGCCAGAGACGACACATTTTTCCGCAACCTGCCACTCGAGACTCCCAGAACTGCAGCTCACAATTTTCAGCCCAGAACTTGCGAGTTTAGGCTCAGGTTGCACCTGCTGGGCTCAAAAATGCGATTTCAACGGCTTATAGGTCAGTACCTACGAGCTGCAACTTTTTTCGGAATTTTTTTTGTTACAGTCAGGGTTTGCCGCAAGCACTATTTAGGGTTGTTTGACCTTTGTCTCTACCTGTATTAGGCTTGGATATGCTCAATTTGTCTCCTTGAAGTAGGACCAAGCCCCTTAGGGTTTCAATACACTTCCACTTTTTTAGGAGGGGTTTCGTTGAGTAGGTAGTCGGAGATTTTGCAATGCTTTCAGCTATTGTTTAGGGTCTGATCTATCCTTCTTTCAGATGCTTTTAGATCGGTTATTATTCCATCCAAAACCCCCTATTGAGTTTTGTTTGGTCTCTCCCTTAGGCTCCCCCTTGTTTCACTCAGGGTTTTAACCTTTCACCTCCCATTTTGCAGCATTTTTCTCTCTGGTTTCTTGCTGTTTTCTGCACATTTTCCAGCAGATCTGAGTCATTAGATCCCTGTCCCTTAGACCTTAGATCTATTGGCCATCTTGTGTGTTTTGAGTCAATTTTGCCCACCTCTTAGAACAATTGTTTGGGAGCCCTTTTTTTTGGGTTGAATTTATGCATCTTTAGCTGTTTATTTTACTGTCGTTTCAATTTTATTTACAATTATACATCATTTTTTCTTTTTTTTTTTACACAACCGTCTGGGCATAATTAAAATTAACACACCGCTTGCACACATGTACACCTAAATTGAAGAGCGCTTGGTTTACACCGCCAAGCCAAGACATAAACATCGTAATTAGTTTGTCTGCCCCTTTGAGCCTTTGTTTATTACTCTTCCATCTGATTTGGGTACCTATGTCTTGCCATCATTGCACCGCCAAGTCGCTTATCCCGGAGACTCCTAGGCCTTCACCCTCAGTTTTCGTTAGGAAGACTTACTCCAAAGCGTCGAATCCGAGTTAGTCCTCCACCGAGTCCCCACACTGATTGTGATTCTGGTCCATTAGGCCCTCACTCCGATTCTGAACCTGGTTCTCCTCTACCTCATTCCATCACCATGTCAGGTGCCAATGTAGGTACTGGTCCTCAAGCTGGTGGTAGCCCCGACCCTAACTCTGGAGTTGCTAGTAGTGGAACCTCTACTGGATCCGTTCCGACTACTCCTTTGCTACCTTTTATGGCAGGTTTAAGCCTCACCGATTTCCGCCAGTTAATTAACGACCCTTTACACCATCATCCAAGTTGGCTTGTTATGCCAACCAAGCTTCCTTCTGACATCCCCAAGTTCGAAGGAAACGCTAGAGAGGACCCTACTAATCACGTCTGCTCCTTTCACATGTGGTGTTCGTCCAATTCTATCACTGATGACTGCATTCGTCTTCGGTTATTCTAGCGTACGCTCACTGGAGACGTTGCAAAGTGGTATGTGGACCAGGCCTTTGCCTCACATTCCACTTTTTCGACCCTTGCTAAAGCGTTTCTGTCCTACTTCCAGCTACCTCTCCGATATGACATTGGTACCGAGTTGTTGACCGCATTCTGTCAAACTTCTTCCACCCGCCTTTCTGACCATGTCCAAGAATGGCATAGAAGGAGGAGCTTATGTCGAGCTCCCACATTCGACGACCGTGTCTATATGGATTGGTTTCTCAGAACGCTTTTACCCTCTTTTGGTAAAGATGTCGCATCTCACTTTTTTCAGAAAGAGTAAGAAGCTCTTCAAATCGCGTTGAAATATGACTTGATCTACGCCCAATCTAGTTATGTTTATATCGTTTTATCAGATCTTCCTCGACTTGGTGGTGCCAATGCACCGGGGGCATATCACGTCGATGACAGTATCGTTGGATCTCTTTCACATCCATATACTCATCCTCCCATGGGTTATGGTTTCCCTCAGGGAGGGGCCAACTCCTCTAGCACTTATCCCCCTCTCGACAACATGTATCCAGGACAAAGCACATTTGCCCCATTGCATCAACCGATGCCAGGGCCTGCTGTCACTCAACCTGTTTACCCCAATGTTGCTCAACCTCCTTTCTATCCTTATCAACAGCCTGATGCTCCAGCCCCTACGGCATTGGCACCCCAGCCTCCCATGCCTTCTCAATCTCCGCCACAACAGCCACCTCCCCCTCTGAGTTAGGTGTATGCGCAACAGAGTGCGACTGATCCTCCAAATTCCAAGAAAAAGAGGAAAGACAACCAAAACCAACCCGCACAAGGTAATCAAGGGCACCAAGGGAACCAACCAAACACTAACAACCAACAACAGGGCGATCAACCCAAGCAAAGCATGCCTCTTCGTATGAACAAGCCTTGTTCTTGTTGTGGTGTCCATTGCCATTACACTCATGATTGTCCCCTTTTACCCCAGATGCTCCAGTTGTGGGAAGCACAAGCAACATCTAGAGGACAACAAGCCATGGCTTCGGTTCCTCCAAATATTGCGCCAGTTCAATCAACTGTTTTCACTGACCGTTTCCCTCAGCAAGGATATATGGTTGTCCAACTCCCTCAAGCTCAAGCCGCCCCTCAACCCTCACAGTCTGGTACCCCTGAATACTAGATTCTCATGATGAATTCTGAAGTGGTTAATACCGCTGATGTCAACCTTCAAAATCGGTCGCGCCAATATGGCAAGCCACCTGCTTCGTCTGCAACTGAGTCTCAAACCAAAGTTTTCACAAAGTTCAGTTCGACACCAAATGCACTTTACAGATCCCTCAACCATGGGCAGAGGTCATTCCCAAGATCCCCAAAGGGCTATTACGCCGAACTGCTGCTTTTGCCAAAGCCGCCCACAATTATAGCATAATAGATGACTTGGCACAATCTCCTGCTGCCATGTCAACGCTGAAAGTCCTCTAGTCGCGCCCTTCACAACGTAAAGCTCTATTATTTGCTCTGGGCGCTGTGGATCCTTCAGATGATCGTTTGATTGTCTATGATGTTGACAAGTCAGAACATCCCCCCTTACCTTCATCCGTCGCCTTCCAAATACCAGTCAAGATTCGTAATGCCCATGTCTCGCGATGTATCATTTGCGAGAGCGCATCCACCTGCATGATGTCTGCCTCTGTTTGGAATAAACTTGGATCACCTGACTTAGCGCCATCCACCATCACTTTGTGTGCTTGGGACGATCACTCTTCTCAGCCCCTTGGCATGTACCGCAATTTTCCTGTCACTCTTGCGGGAAAGACTGTTTGTATTGACATTGAACTCATTGACACCCCCTTGGATTACAATATCCTCTTGGGTCGTAGCTATAGTTATGCGATGTCTGCTGTTGCATCTGCGATCCACCGTAAGATGTGATTTCCCGACAATGGAAAGATCGTTACCATTGATCAGTTGACATATTACGAACCGAAGTCACAGACCTCCCCCAAGTCTATCATATCTTCGGTGGCCGATAAATAAGCAGTCGCACCTCTTACCAGTGTTTCACCTAGAGTCTATAAAGGTTCCACCTTACTTGGTGCATTCCTTGGTCCCCCCCCTCTTGTCGCAGATCCCAGTTCGTTGAACATTTGCATGACGCAATCGTCTCGGACTAGCCACAAGCAGTTTGGTGCAACCACCCAACAGCCTACGCCTCCGCAACCTGCTGGTGGTCACTCAACAGAGCCTGCAAGGCCTTATTTTCAAGGACCTTCTCCCTCTGCTGGTTTCTCTTCCACTCCTTTTCAACCAGGAACGGTTCCCCCTAGCCTTAACCAGTTGGGAGCCATTCCGCCAAGCCATTACCCTTTCGGTCAGATACCGTTTCTTGCTCCCCCCTTTGGAGTCTTTTCGGTGCCTGTTATGGCTACATTGAGCCTTCCCAATTTGACCCCGGGGATCCCAGTCTGATACATTGATCCCCCAATCGAAATCCCGCCTGGTTAGCTCAAACCTTATACCGCTTTGACCTCGGTCCAAAGGATCGCTATGACCCCTCGCTTTGCTTCAGTGCCTCAGCCACCTCAACAGGAAGCTACTCTTGTTGTGAAAGCATTTGGTGAGGGGGGGCAAAGCCAGAAATAAGGAACCTAAGGATAAGGTTGGCCAAACAACTCCTACTCCTAAGCCTCCGAAGCGGTCACCTCTGTGCGCTTTGTGTAATGTTGTTGGGCATGCTACCCAAAATTGTCCTGATCTTCCTCTTCTCAAACCTGTGGTCAACAAGACGTTTCCTGAATCTGATATCCCGGAGGTCCATATTACCTTACCCGATTCAGCTAAGAAACTAAAAACGTTGCGCACGAATCACCCTTGTGCTTGGTGTGTGTTGTCCTCTGAGATAATTGGGGTCAGTAAATTATGCCAGAGCATCTATAATATTTTGTTTTATTTTACGTTTGGAATTTTTGGATGACCAATGCATAAAACAATTTTGAAACAATTGTTTTTAAACTTTTAGATAATTTTAATTAATAAGGCAAAGGGTTGTTGTTTTATTCCACAAAGTAATTTAGATTTGTAGGTGTTTAAGCAGAATATGTAAGAAGATATGGGAATATTCCAAGGAATATTCCTTCCTTAGAATCAATTTAGGTTGACAAGTGTCCGATTCCTATTGGTTGAATAGATTATTTAAATATTCAAATTGAATGTCTTAAATGATCATAAGTGTGAAACTTTCAAACTATGTCTAAAATTTTAATAAAATATATTTAATATATGAAGATGCTGATAATTTATTGATGAGAGGGACTTACATAAACAGACAGTTCAGTAAGTCATTCTCTGATATAGATAATAACTTCAGGAGGAATTTAAGACAACTGAAACTCAGTTATTCTCACCTAGTTATTTTCATAAAAATCAAATACATGTAGAAAACATAATGTAATAATAAACATGAAGACTCACAGAAGAACAAGGCTCTATGAAACAAATCCATAATCTTTCATTTATTATTAGTGATCAAAAGCTTGTACACTGCTGCTTACAAAATGCTTATCCAAGGGTGCAATCCTTAATAACTCGTAATGAGAGTTATTTATAGTAGTTCTAAGGCTAAGAAAATATTTAGAATTGATTACAAAAATAGTATCAAATAATAGGAAGAAGGAAACTGCTAAATGATGTGTCCCTGCTTTGAAGGATACTATTGATGACTTGGCCCTTGAATTGCTGTTGTGCTGTCATACTGTTAGGATAAAAAATTACTCAATTGTATCACACAATTTATCCCATCTTTCTTCACTTGGGATTTCCAAATTCACCATCCTTCTAAAAACTTCATCCACTTCTGTGTATCTTTCGAAAGTTGGCTTGTTAAGGAACATATGTCTAATTTCATGGTTGATGATCAAATCTAACTCTAGGGCTTCGAGAAAGGCCTTCCCTGTTATCTGTCCTTTGATTCATGCAAACTTAGCTCTATCCACTCCAATAGTATAAAATTTCTTACAATAATCTTCTAATTTGATGAACTTATCATTTAAGGCTACCAATCTTGGTAGTCCTTTTTGATTTAAAACATTAAATTTTGAACGAAACCTTTGGACAACAATGTCCAAGGTTTGACATTTTGTCTCTATCTAGTTAATCAAATTCTTTTTTTGTAAGATCTTCTTAATCTCTAAGATGGTAGCTATTCTGTTCGGAATGTTTATCTCTTCCAGCTCTTCTCTACTTTTTGAATTTAATACCTTTATCATATCTGTGGCTTCTGTTGGCTTGGTCTTCAAGGCTGCTTTCTGTTTTTCAATTTCTGCTCTGCATCTGGTAATGAGTTCTTGTTGCTTAAAGATTATTTATATGGATGGCCATACGTTTGTCATGGATTGGCTGATGTCTGTCCAAATATTTTCCTTGGATTGGGCCAAGGTATCTGCCATTAGGGACTCACTTTCCAACTTCTTAATCTTAAGTCCCAATTTGTGGGACTTCTGCATCTCCTCCATATACAGAGTATCATTTTTTATTTTCTGCAAGTTTTTGAATTTTTGCAGCAACTTCTCATTTTTTGTTTCTGTGTGGCCAATTCTTTTGATAATTTTGCTGGATCAACTGCTGTTGATGTAGACTCAATGGCTGTTGATGATGAGCTAGGTTTTGTATCTGCAACTGCTATTGGGACTGCTGTGACTAGAACCATGGCAAGCTATGTTGCTTCTTTCTCCTTTAGTAACCCTCCAATTTGCTCTTCCGTTTTCTTTAGCTATATATTTTGCTCAATGATAAGCTTGAGCATTTCTTCCCTGTTCTGTTCAGTATCTTCAATTTCTTTGGTC
Source organism: Pinus albicaulis (assembly GCA_034641835.2). Lineage (NCBI taxonomy): Eukaryota > Viridiplantae > Streptophyta > Pinopsida > Pinales > Pinaceae > Pinus > Pinus albicaulis. The sequence continues at coordinate 800,294,312 of CM076579.1, forward strand.
TGTGGATCCTTAGTTGAAGGAAACTTTAACTGTTTTCGCAGAGCTGCAATGTCTGCATTTTTTTTTAAGTATCTCTTCTACTGCCTTGCAATCCTTTGGGTCATAACCAATCTTGACTACAAGATCTTCCAGGGACTTAAGCTTGTTATCTTTAGCTAAGGAAGATAACTTTTCATTCTTGAGCTGAGATTGAACATTAGATAGGGCAGTCCTAAGTTTAGCAAGAGACATAGCAGTAGTTGTCATGGTGGAAAACAACATCTCACCAGACTGTCTGTGCATATCCATCTGATCAATTGGATGGATTTGATTGGCATCAAATGAAAATACAATATTTTTATAGTCTGATGGAGACTTGTGAAATGGTACTTGGGCTTGCAAGAAAGCCATTTGCATTCTGCCTTTCTCACTGTCAAAAGCAGAAAGAAGCCTATGCTGGGAAGTGGAGGTCTGTTTCCAGAATTGGCTGTATACACTAGACTTCAAAGTCTCATTCTTCTGTCTAATTTCAATGAACTTTGAGAAGATGTTTTGATCATCTGTGGAACTTGTTCCTGTGGACTGAATAATTTCCAGAGGTTCTCTAGAAGGTGAAGCTATAGGAGGAGTGTTTGGAACACTAGTTCCTACTGATGTAGAAAATTCTGGATCTCCAAGATCAATTATCTCTGGTTGTTTTTCTTCTGTTGATACTGTTAAGCCAATCTTTGGCTTCTTCTATTGTACAATGAATTCTTTCATAATCTCCACAGCAGATGTAGTCTCCTCTCTCACCCTTTTCTGTTGCTTGCTCTAAGCAACTGGAGTCTGTACACTGGATGTGGATAAAACCTATTCTTTTGCTTCTTGAAGTGTTCCCTCAGTCCACTGCTCTTGATTCATAAATTTTTCCATCTCTGGTCTTGGAGTATGATTATAGGGAGTTGTTTTTAATTCAACTCTCAAAGTAGAAATAATACCAAAAGGGTCATAAGACCAGGTAAAACTAGGTTGGAAATTCATATTTTTTAACAATGTATCTGCTTCAACACCAGTTGATCCGGTATTGCAAATGAATGTTCCAATCTTTGACTTGATTTGAAACTGTGATTTCATCTTGCCTGACACAAAGTGCAGGTTATCCATGTTTATCATCTGCCTAATATATTTCAGAGAAAAGATTCTCATAGGAACATATTTGGGCATCTTATATGGTGCAAGCTCGCAACCATATGCCCTTATCTCTGTGTAGTTCTGGTATAAATACCAGTCACCAGTTTTAGTCTGCTCACTTAAGTGTAAAATCCTTTTTATTTCATCTCCAATCCTTGGCTCTGTCTGATTGTTGAGAAGCTGTGCCACTGGATGTATGAATGTATCTATAAAATCTGAAAATGAAGAACTTGTTGAAGTAGCCCTGACTATTTCAGTCCAATGAATCACTGATTGATTCACTCCTTGTTCATCCTGCTTGCTGAGTTTGATGGGAAAAAGATCTCCCTGCTGAAAAAGAAACATATATACATGTACAGAGCTGTACTTGAACACTCCCTGTGTAGTGAGATTCATGAATTGTTCATGTATATTATCAACCAAGAATTGACTGTAATTATACATGAATGATGGTTGCTAATCTTTATTAAAGATGGAAAGGAATCCAAGGATGGGTTCATCTATGGTTTTGTCATCTGGATAACCTAACAGGTAAGAAAACAAAGAAATATAGTGCTTGGAGGCTTCAGGGAATATGGAAGAATGGTAGGGTGGATTCCTTTTTGGTAATTCAACATCCTCAGGCAAAAAGATCTCAAAAATTTGGGCTCTCTATGGAAAAGTCAGCTTATGGTACAAATCCATAAGTGTTGCTAGTGAAAAATGGCTGAGGGAGTCTGATGTAGGAATTAGGAGCATCTGGTTAATGATTTCAATAGAGATGGTGATCATAATGTCTCCATTCTGAGCCACCATTGCTCTTTTTACAAGGTCATATCTAGCTTGACACCAGATAACTAGGTCAAGGAATTCACGTGTTTTTGGAAAACTAAAGAAAGGCAACAGTGACTCCCAGAATTTGATTGGATCCTGTTTGTCAAGGTACTTTTGTTTGAGCCAAAGGTGTAGTTTGTGGAAGTCGAACTCACATTCGATATCTGCAATCTTGAAAGGGGAATCTGCGGGGGGGACATGCTAGAGATCGACCGGGGTTGTGGTAGAAGTGCTTTTCTTTGTATTTTGTTTTATAGTTTTCCCCTTTGGGGCCATGCTAACAGTTAGAGGAAATGGAGAAGAAGATGATAATTGGTTGATTGGATAACAGGTGCACTGATTGGCTTTGGTGACAGATTAATAATTCGCAGGAGATTGTGCGCAAGGAAACTGTTTTACTTTCAACCAATAGTAAAAAGTCAGACAAAAGTGACAAAGAGGTGGGTTTAGGTTTATTTATAGCATGCCATGGTCAGGCTAATGGTTTGTTTATGATTGTAGCAGCTTTAATGATTTGGAGCGGAGCTGTGACGTGGTGGCCAATGGCCTGGGAGCGTAGCTGTAACGAACGAATCAAAAGAACGAGTATGAACAGCTAGGCAATGGGTAGAACAACTGGGCAACGTATATGACAACTTGGCAACGGATATGTGAGGTGGCGTTGTTTGATTGGTTGAGGGGTAATGGTCAAAGCATGGGCTAAAGAACTGTTGGCGGGAAAAAACCATTGGCGGATTTCAGAGGGGGTAGCAGATGGTTTGTGGTTTTGAGCAGGGGGGGGTGGGGGGTGCGAAGTCATGAGGTTGTGACACGTAAGGCTTAGGCACTCGCCATTAAAACTACTTTTCAGACCCCCCCCCCCCATTCGCGTTAACGGGAAATGGTCGAGGGGGGTGCGAAGTCTCTCCCCGCCGTTGATCTGGGTGGGGAGCAAATCAACCGTTCAAAGATGTGCGCTTTTTATCGAATGCCAACAAGCCGTTTTTGTCCGCTAGTGACTTTGGCTAAAACAAATATATGCGCCGTATAACATAAAGTTTTTGTCAAATAATTCATAATCAAAGATTAATACTTTTTAAAGGAGATTATCCATAATTAGTGAAAATTTAACATTTTTGAATGGCACATTTGAACAAGCAGCCTTCGAATTTTTTTTTTTGTTTCTTTGAATTTAAAGTGTAATATTTTTTCTTTTGCTTCCCTAACATTTTTATGCCTTCATTCTTTAGAGCAGCCAACCTCTAACATTTTATTTGATATAGATGTATAAAATGAACAATAGTCCTAACATTTTTTATTTCTTTTTCTTTTTCATCCATATCCTAACTTAACATTTTGAATTTATTTTTGACTAATATGCTAACTTATCAAAACCAAATAATGTTACAACAGTGTGATCTTTATGGCCACTACTCTCACCTCTGTCCCCGTCTCGACGATTTCCGCGACACCCTTGAGGCTGTCCATCAAATCGAGGCCGAACGTAGTGGATCCTCTACTCTTCTACTCCGGCGTTTGGCTGCTGTCGAACTGGAGGACATTTCTACACCCATTGTGATACTTCCACCCGATGTTGAGATGACGGACCCTTAGGCCACTATCCTCTATCTGTCATCATCCATGAGATCCTTGGCGGAAAAAAACCCCTCTGGGGCATTCCCTTCTGTTTGGACTGAACCTCCTTCAATGATCACCTTGGGCTCAACATCGGTAGATATTTCATCTACTAGCTCTTCGTCTACCCTCAGTAGCGATGCGTATGTGAACTATATCTCTCATGATGATGCGTCAGGTAGCCCCGCTGCGTCATGTGGTCTTTCTTCTGCTAGTCCCCCCATCTTTCATTATGATGAAGACATTATGGAAGCAATGAGCACCCTTGACTTTCCTTGGGATGATATGCACCACAGTGCGTACTTCCTTCTGCAGCAGTCCCATGACCAGTATGCTGTGGAGTCCTATGACCACTTCAGAATGATCTAATGAAACCTTGGTCCTTGATGCATTTTTGATGCCTCATATTTCTTGGTCACCAGAGGAATTTAAAGACTAGTTTTGTAACCCAATATATGGCATGATGGAGAGTGAATAACGAAGTTGTTGATTGTTTTCACAATATATTGCGACTCTCCATATTATGTCGCCTGAAACAAGATGTGGAGAAACAACTTCCAAAGAATATGAACATGTAATATGCTGTAAGTTGTCAAAAGGACAATGCAACTTGTATGAGGATATTATTGCGAATTCTGAAACACGGACAACGTTGGCTAGTGGCAACTCTCTTGGTCTCATTAATGTTTTGATGCAACTACGTAAGGTGGGTAATTACCTAGATTTGTTTGAAGGTAGTAATGCGATCACTAGTTTGGAAGTATACACAACTACAATCAATTTTGAAGACATAGATGAATACGAAGCGACCTTAGAAGAAGATGTCTTTGCTAGCAGTGAAGACAACGTTTGCATGAAACAACCGTCCAATGAAGGAAGCAACCCTACAATTGAGGTACAGGATAATTGGGAGAATGAAAGCAGCAACCCTGACATACATTGCAATCTTAATTTGTTTCTTAGACAAAAAGAGGAAAAAATTGAACGATTTGCAAGAAGTGGAACTCATGGTGCTCAAGAAGTTGTATCACCTAAGAACTACAATGATAAATCTCAAAAAGCTATGAAGGATAAAGCTCATGAAGTCAAGTTCAATTTCTCAGATAACAACAGGGAGTGTTTGGCCTTGATGAATTAAATGTTCCTAAAAAAAAGGAAAATGACAACCAATATAGTTATGAAGATCATGATGTAGGAGAAATCATAATCTTGGAGAAGAGATTGAGCTCAATGGTTGAAGTTTGTTCCATGTCCAATAATCTGGGTCCTCTATTCTCTTCTTGCCCTGGGGAGTTTGAGAAGACAATGGGCATGGTTTCAACAATATTAGGAAATTCTAGCAACTCATGGGATTTAGAAGATTGGGATTCATTTGCCAAAGGTCCAAAAAGTCATAGCACCTCAAATGACATGTTTGCCCTAAATTGAAATTCGTACAACTCAATGACAACTTCTGTTCAGAGCACTAGTGCGTTATTTGGAATCTAGTCTATTCATGCATCATCTGTCAATTCGACATGTGCTCCAGTAGATATTGAGTGGCCACCTTCATCACTTGTATCGACAACACCTATGCTTTACATGTCTCAATTAGGTTCCTCATCAATTTTTTCTAATATGAGAATAGGTCATTTGGACATTAGGATCTTTAGGAGGCAACAATCAAGAAATTGATGTCTCATGGTTTTGCTAATGTATCTGTTGGACCAACCTCCAACATTGATGACCAAAAACGTCAGTCTGAATCATATGATCCAACGATAGGCTAATCTAATGTGGCACATGAGAAAAAGAGTAGAGTCTCTAAGGGTAATGGAAGCATGACAAAATTGAAATCACATACGCCTGGTTCAAGTGTGCTTGGTAAAAATGAATGCTTTAAAATGAAGAAGCCAATGCCATTTCATCCAAGTACTTCTATCAAATGGATTAAAAGGGTTGCACCAAGACGTAGCATTGACTTGAGTCCAACTGGAAATACAGGAGAAAGGTCTCATAGGTCTCAACTGGAACATATGGATGTCACAGTGCCCACTATATGAAGTTCAGTTCATCGACCAACTGTTCCACAAACATTTGCTCTTGCCACTGGAAAAAGGGCTTCTATAGGGGTGCGACTTGTCGATGTAGTAGCTAGTGACATGAACCTGATGTTAGTGCAAATGGATACATAAGTTGTTTGCAATCCTTTTCCCTCTGAAAATATACATCTACATGACCAAATGGTGAATCCACCCAAGCATACAAAGCTATGGGATGATGCCCATTCCACTTTTTTTGCAACTACAAGTTCAAAATCAATCATAGATTCTAGGGGAAAGCTTGGTAGTGCTCCTTCTAGGGTTGTTTTTAGCTTCATATGCAACGAGAGACCTTAGAAGTATAAAGAGTTTATTTTTTATTTTTTTTATTAAATTAAATTAGAGGAAAAATTGAATACATAAGAAGTAGAGAAAAAACAGTTGCAAGTCAAAACAAAGGAGTTGCAAGAAGCTGAGATAAAGATGCTGAAAAATTTGACATTCAAAGCATCTCCCATGCCCTCATTCTGTCATGAAGCAACTCGGCTAAAGGTTGAGTCGAAGAAGATACCTCTTACCCACCCAAAATCTCCCAAGTTAGGGTGGAGAAGAAGCTATGTTGGTGTAGAAATTGAAAATGACTAGAAGGTAGGATGCAAGGCAAGTGAGCAACCTTAATTCTTGAAAGCAAGGGAACAAATTTTGCAGCACTAGGACATACAATTTCTTGAGGACAAGCAATGTAGGGAAGGGGGGACTGTAATGTCCCTTATGGATTAACTGCCAAGGGAGGACAGAATAACCTATCCAACCCTGTAGGTTATATTCATTGATAAAGGGGGACACCCATTATCCAATGTTTTGGGGCAATATGGGGTAAATTTTGGGGTAGTTGGGGCAAAAAGCCCAAATTGGGGGTTTCACATGAACCCCTCACATTTGATTAAGGAGAAAACCCCATGAGGAAATCTATAAATAAAGGAGAGTTGGAATCATTTTGTCATCATTGAATTGGATAATTATCTTTTTTTTTTTAAGCGTGAGGCTTTGAGGGTTTTAAGACCCCTTTCCTTGTCTAGTTTTGGTGGAGGTGATCCCACCCTCGTTGGCTCTATCTGATTTTGGTGGTGAAAGATTCCACCCTTGTCAGAGATTTTTCCTCAACACTTATCTGGTAAACACTCTTCTACATCAGATTGTTTAATCATTTTTTGGCCCATCAAAGAAGGGTTTTGTGAAGGATTCGTTGCTCTACCTTTCATCTAAGGTCCAAAGGTTTATGTGATGGCAAAGATGCACTGTAGGAGATCATTACAACTTTGTTTGGAACAAGTATATCCAAGCATGTTTGGTCAACAACCAACCTTCTAGGGCTGTGACTAGCTATAGGAAGGACTATTGAACCGCCATTGCAACTGTCTGTTCAAACGACGACCATTTCTGGGGCATTGTTCAATACAATGAGCCTAACCAAGCCATCATGAGGCTAACGATTACCTCGCTAGGGTTGTAGGCATCCTCAGTTAAGACAACCGAGCCTTATTACAAAATGTTTTTGTGGCTATATTCAGGTGACAATTCGGATTCTGTGGATCAAGGACGAATTAGGGTCTTTTACAATTAGCCAAGTTCAAGCAGCCATCTCTAGCAACAGTGACTTGGGAAATACAATTGCAGTCAACCCTAATTTTGGTTAATGTGACAACGAGGCAAAGAACACAAATAAGTTGTGAATCATTGGAGGAAAGAATAAGGAGTTTGAATCTTTGTGGTAGTAATTCAGACCCCAATGGAACACCACATACCATCACAGTTGGCAAGGGCATCAAATAGTGAGTTGTAATTAGTGTGCTGTTTTTCATTAGACATTAGGAAATGAGTTATGATTGGTTTAGTCATAGTAGGATTGGATAAGTAGTTGAATTACTGAATATTGATTTTGAAATCAGAATTATACTGTGGATTATTGGTTGGAGGAATCTATTGTTCCTTGGATAGTCAACCCTAACTCATTGTGTTTGTCGAAGAATCATATCATTGTTAGAGATCTTTATTACTATTGGTAATATTTAGGCTATTCAATGGTACTTGTTGTTGCACAAACTAGCAGGCCTTGTAAACAGGCAAAAGCTAGAGGGCACCACAACACCCTGGGACAAAGGCCCACTGTCACAATAACCTAAGTCCCCTTCTCTTCTCGAATTTTCATTGACAGGAATCCCAATATTCCTCACTTGTGATAGATCTGTCTAGGATAAGTTTGAAGTGAGGAAAGGTGGTTCATTCAATGGAAAGGTTCAATGAAAGTATGAGCTTTGCGAGAAGCTGGGAAGACTTTCCAAGAAAAAACCTCTTGAAAGAAAGAAGACACGAGACTTAGGGTCGAGATATTTGACGAGATAAGAGTTCATCCAAGGTTAAGGTAGGCAAGAGCAAAAGGTTGTGAATGATATATTCCAACAAGTATTAAAGCATAAACCTTCAAAGATTCCCTAAGTTGAAGGATTGGCTTCTAGGGTTCCCACTTGGTGTGATGGCTAGGGCATCAAATTTTCAGTGATCCGATTGTAGGAATTACATCAAAATGTAAAGATCACTAGAGGAGACACTAAGGAAGAGATCTATCCAAGTGGAATTGAAAACATTCTCCTTACATGGAATTCGCACCAAGCCCTAGAGAGGCCTCCCTCTCCTTAAAGGGACGAAGAAGAGAGGTGAAATAAGGTGAAAGAGAGACGATTTTCAAGTAAGATGTGATCACCAAGGATCTAATACCTAGTGCCTGCTTATTGGGAGGATTGGAGTCAAGGATAAACCATGAAATGGCAACTCGCTCTTCAAGGAGGCCTAAAGGAGCAACTTCGCTATCTATGGATGCAACTACATGACAACTTTAGACTTTTATACTTCGATGACACTTATTATGTGGTTTTGAGGATGCAAATGCAAATAACCCTCTAGGAACATTCATTCATTCATCATCTTATGAGTAATGCATGCAAAATTTCCAATAGCTTCAACGTGCTAACAAAATTCATTAATTAGGGCACATTAAAAACCATAAGATAAGATTCCATACATTAGACATTCATTAGATCATAAATATAGCATTAAAAAGACACTTACAAGACAATGAAGAATATATCCATCCACAAAAATGCCAAAGAGAAGCTCTAAGAATGATAGTGAAATTATCCAAACATCATAGTTCATTAATAACATCCAAATTTGTCCTCCTATTGCAAGTCCAAAATTCTCAAGAGAGAGATCAAAGATCCAAGTGATGATGTTTAGAATGAGGCCAGGTCTCATCTATTTATACATGATCTAAGAGTTCAAAAATGAAAAGAAGCTAGCTACATCAACCTCCGGGGCATCGTTCCAGTCTCGACCCAAGGTGTGAACAACGGGAAGGGGAGGTTAACACCTTGTGGAACCCAATGGATAAATGTGGAACCTTATCAAAAAATTCGAACTCAAACCAAACCTAATCATTGACGAACCCGAACTCGAACTAGAACCATGTGACATTGGGCTCAGGGAGAATAGTAGCACATCGAGCTATCAGGCGGCTACAAGGGGCTGCTGGTTGGCCGCTGAAGTCAAATCTAGGAGAAAATTTCTCCTATAGGGGTCATCCACAGGTGGTGGGTAATAATACCTATTGATGAATGAGTGAATGAATGAGCATTGTTATTGTATAATCTTTTGATTTATTGAAAACCCTTGCCAAAATAATAACTCTAAGGGCAAAAAACTACCTAGGGACATTACAGAAAGTTGCCCACCAATGCCTCTCACATCATGCCCAACACACTCATCTAGTGACTATGGTGCTCGACACACAAGAGATGCATTTGTTCATTGCTTCATATTAAGTGTTTACTTTCAATGTATTTGGAAAAAAAGTAGGCATCATGGGTTAATTTAGATAATGAAACATGATGCTTGGAAGTTATACTCTTTTTCTTGTTTTACCTTGGTGATCATCATCAACCTCTTAGTCAAGTGTTGCCACTCCTGGGTATAAGGGTACTACTAAGTTATTTTGATAAGGGTAACATATCCATGTCCTTTTCATACATAACATACATCATGCAGTCTTTCTTCATCCTTTTTTTGGGTTGGATGTTACATGCGTCCCAAAAGGGTTCGTACTTCATAATCCCATGAGAAGAAGGGCCTTGGACACTCGAGGTTGATTCAACTTTATAAAAAAGAGAGAGCAGGATACGAATTTCAAAATGCAAAAGTGAAATAAAGAGATACCAATGGTTAATCAAAACGCAATGAATGCATATACATGAAAATGGGGGCTTGTGCAATGAAGTAAAAAAATGCAAGAAAAAGGTAAGAAAAGGGTGGTAAAACATAGTGTTGAGGTGTAATATTCTAGGGCAATTTTGCACTTAGGGTTTCTTCAAAAAAAATTTGTACTCATTCAACAGTGGGCACTCCTTCATCAAATAAACAATTTCTTTCAACAATAACAATAATCATATATAAGCAAAAATATGATTCTTGTATCCGTGACTATCAACAACCAGAAATACAATATTCTGCAAAGTATAGTGCTATATCCAATTGTCCAAAATTTGATAAATAATTTTAGTATTAAACTGTACTTTGACTAAACTTTGACTCACTATGACTTTTGCTAGCTTCGTAATAAAGGACTTGTCTAATTGTATGTTGATCCACTATCTAGACTAAATGCAAAATTTTTGGATGCCCGCAACCAGAGATATGAGGTCTAGATCAACTCGTAGTAGGCCAGGATGTTCGCAGCTAGGATTAAGACTCTCACGGCCAAGGATATCATGACTTTGAATATTTGTGTGTCCTCTTGTGGTGATTCCTAACACCAAAAAAATCCGAATACATGACGACTGTGCCCAAGAGAGATTGACCTTGCGTTAATCCTTTGAATGTGAGCCCGCACCTTTCGCTATCTATATGTTGATTTAATTGGCTTATTCGCATATCATTACAACCTCAGTGACTTTAGGATGGTCCGGTGCTATACCAAGATAACAATATGGTGGTTAGATAATTGCAAAATGTCATAGGAGTGGCGCGGTTTCCAAAGATAGAATTGGTGATGACAGCTACCACAAAACCGACCTTGCTCCACAAAGAACCACAATACAACAAACTAAGCTGAATTTCTCCAAGAGTATACAGTGCTAGGACAAGTGAAAATCTTTCAATCATTAAACCAAATCCAGAGCTGCTCTAGGTGCTTCGCTCTGCCCTAGTGAACTTCAATCTATTCCAGGAAAGTTCCTCAAAGATTCAACCAATTTGTTTTAAGGAGAAACTACTAAGAACTTCAATTTGCTCCTAAGTTGCCATTTGATCTCAGACGATTTGTCCAACATTTGAAGCACCTTGATCTACTCAGATCGATTTGTTTCATGGATAATCCGCTCATATGTTTGGCTTCAGAACTTCGATCTATTCTTGGATGTGTCTTAGACAAATTTGTATTACTTCAAGGGGAGTGTGGATGCCTCAGGGGGATGGCGTCTTGCCTTAGTAAACGATGAATGTGAATGTCTTAGGTTAAATGCGTTCAACGCGAAATTTCGATGTCCTTCAGAAGATGATTTCTTGTTCGCCAAAACAATCAAAATACCAAATCCACAGCCCAAATCAGAATTGTCCAATACTTGTGCCAGAGGGTGACTAGGTAGGGTGGGATCTTAAACCCTCAAAGCCTCAGGCTCAACAAAAAACATAGACAGATGATTTGATCCCATTGATGCCTCAAGTTGTTCTAATCCTCATGTATTTATAGATTTCTTGACGGGGGGTTTTCTATTTAATTGATTGAGTGAGTTTCACACCATGCCCCAACTTTGGGCTTTTTTTGCCCCAGCTGCCCCAAAACTTGCCCAAACATTGGGTATTTTGGGGTTACCCCCATTATCGAGGACTATAGCCTATGGGGATCAATAGGTTACTTCATCCCTTGGTCAATTAATCCCTCGAGGACATTACATGAGGAAGGGTAACTCAATACATAAGTGCTCCCTCTACAAAGGCACTCATGAGGATGAATATGTTATGTAACCTTGCATGCAAATGACACCATTTCCATGACGTAACAATAATATACATTCTGAAAATTATGACCACAATCATGTAAAGTGGCTAGAAAATCAAGACCAAGACTTCACCTGAAGACTGGAACTAAGCTTCACTTTATGACTTGCCCAATTTGTATACAATCCAGAAGTTCTCGATGTCGGAGACTTGGAAGCTGCCGCTCTTGTATTGTCTGCAGCTTGATGTCCACAACCCTCATAGACATGGCAGACAATTATCTTGTAATTATCAAACCCCCTACATGGTGCAATATATCTGGGAGGGCTTTGAACATGAGTATAGTCCCTGACAACACGACCAGGTTCACCACAATCGTTGCAAGCCTGGCTATTTACACAATCTTGAGCCAAGTGACCAATCTGATGACAGTTATTGCATGGCTTATCATTAGGACAGTCTGTCATCAATCATGGTATAATTTACTCATTAACATACAGGAATTAGAGCTTACAATTTCCAATGGTAAACTAAATTTACATTTAACTAAAAGAAAGAGGCTCAACTTTTACACCGTATTTTACTGGAAAATCATTGTAGGGCACTCTCTCTCTTGACAAAAACAACATTAAGAAGCAGAATTCATTGCCCCACTATTATCCCTGCGTTTTGTTAATCTCCAAGCATCCTCTATTTAATCCAATGTTTCATTTAAGCTATAGTTCCCAAAGAAAATCTATCACCAGAGCTTTTGATATAATATGCACTATGCAGGCTCATAAGAATGAGTCCTGCAAAGATTGGTTGCCACAGGGAAAGACATACTTTTGTTGGCTGGTGACCTTTCATGTCTGTTACATACTGAGTGATGAGAATTAATCATCCTGACAATAATATGTCCGGCATTCTTCTGTACTGTCTTTGTAGAATCTAATTTATTTATACTAGGCTGTAGTTCATCAGATCTCGTCAAAGTGTAATACTTAGGTGCTGACAAAAATAGGATCAATATTGTTAGAATTTGGACCAATGAGGAACTAGAACTTTGTATAAATAGAATGGAAACATAGATTATGGTTTTCTTCTTAAAATCAGAACTATCAAATAGCAGATCATTGATAATGCAATGCATCGAACTTTATCTCTGGAAAGAGATTCATTCCTGCTTGTAACCTCTTCAGAGCATGGGCAGTACACTCCAAAGATGGTTTTCCATCATATACTATAACCCTGTCTGCCAAATATGTTTCCATTATATAATCACGCTCAAGGACAAAAGCTGAATTATTGGCATGAAGAGTAAATCAGTTGTGACCTTTTCTGCCACAATATTCTGTTCAAGATCTAAATACGCACTTGGCTAATGTCTGTAGGCTGCAGAAAGATGTGAAAGCTGTCAAATCGCAGTAACTTGAAGATACACAGGGATAGTCGGAACAAACCATTCACTCCAAATGTGATTCTCCATGCCTTCTTACAACTCCAATAACTCTGACAATCATGAAACCAGAGAGTAATGTTTTGAATGAATGCAGACGGAATGGAACAAATTACAGCATTTTAAATGACTGAGCAAATATGGTGTTATCTCCTAGCAACTCCAAAGAAGAAAAAGAAAGCTGGCTCGCGGGTGAGTTGAGGTCTTTTAAAAGCAGGCCTTTCTAAGACATAAGTGTAGAAATTTGCAGCCCTAGGTCTCAGTGGTCCTTATGATCTTGATTAAACAATTAAATTTTTGAATTTAGTTAATGCAGAAATTAATTTCAGACCATAGCATCAACCACACAATAGTTGGAAAAGTAAATAGTGGAAGCATAAAACAGTTTCACACTTACACAGATAATTTTTCCTTCAAAATCAGCTTTTCCATACCTTATTCAAAGCTTACAATAAAACCTCCACAGTCTGCCAAACTAGATGCTGCATGGTTAATAAAATTAGCCTCAGAAACTATTTGCACAAACAATGAGGAGAAACAACATGCGAGGTGTTGGCGCTAGAATCAGCACTTGGATTGTGACGAGCGCTTGACCAGACACATCTTAAGCTCAAGGGCTTTTCTTATAATTTAATTGAGTTTTTTTTTTGGAAAGTGGTTTAAATTCACACACGCTGAAAAGGATTTTGAGTAAATAAGAATCTCTCACACATATGAGGGCATTGGTGTATGATGTGGTAGCAAAATTGAGTTTGTAGCTTGATGGTTAGAAGAATGGAAGATAAACAGTGGATATGTAAAACAGAAGCCCACTACCAAGAGGAAAGGGTAACACAAATTCAAGATCTAAAATGTATAGTGAAAGAATGCTTTTAAAAGACTTACAAGAATCTCACTCTACATTTTAAGAATCCCATTACAAGGAATGCTTCTGACTAACATGACCTCATGAATTAGGAATGCTTGATAAATCAAGACTGGCAAAAACAGATTAACCTGCATGCTAGATCAAAAGACTTATAAAAACATGAAACATGGTTTAATTCCACCTTAAGGAATGCTTATGAACAATCTTCAATTCATACTGAATCAGGAAAGCTTGGAACAAGACTTACAAAAATAGATCCATATGTCTTGGAGGTTCACAAGACTTATAAAAACATAAGATAGAACTTTTATCATAAATCTGGAAAGACAGATAAAGTGTGTAAAAACAGAAGGGAAAACAATACACACACCACATAGTTTGTGAGTCCTCAAGAGTGCATCTGGATATATTATCAACTCAAAAATATTCAACATAGTATACAATAAGCTGGACAACCAACGAACCCTTTCTTCCTCTGTCTTCTGTCTATTTATAGTTTTACAATGGATCTGCCAGCAAGGCTTAGACCTTTGGATTCCTTTCATAATAACTTAATTAAAAACAGATAAGGAGAAAAAGTAGACTATCTGCTATTTTTAGCCATTTACAATCCTAACAAAACTCTGATGGAATTAATCATATTGACAAACTGTCTTTGAGCTTTTAAGAAGATACTGTTATTTGCTGATAGGTGTCGAATTTTTAAAATCTTTCGGATTTTCTGTAAACCTGTGACTGTTTCTTGAATGCTGCCTAGTGCCTTGTGGAAACGTGCTGGTGCTGAGAGTAATGGTAGAAATTTGTTTCAGAGAAACTTTGTTGCTGTTCCTTTCCTTTGGTTTCTTGTTTGTTGTGATACGGTTTCGAAATAAATGCGGAAAGAGTGTTGGAGTGGAAAAACCCGTATAGATAGGTTTCAAGCAAAAGTATCGGGCACGTGATAGATATGAGAAGGAGACACGTTGAATTGTGGGCCAATAGGGGAAATAAAAGAGGAGCGAGAAATATGGAGGTTAAACAGGTTATGGAGGCGGATTGAAAGAGATAGCGGGGTTTCATTTTATTAGTGGGAGAGATAAATGATAAGCGGGAGGAGAAAACCCTTTGTAAATATATCGCAATCGCAGATCGGCGTCGGAAGGTTAAACATAAGACACAAGTGGGAGGGAATGCGATTTGTGATGGAGGTGATGACGTGGCAAGGAGGTGGGGCCCAGACAAAACCGCAAATTGCGAATCGGGAGTTCTGTTAAGAGAAACGGGAGGTAAGTGTTAAAACTCGCGAAGTGCGATGTGCGATGAGAATGGAGGTGACGTGGCAGGGAAAGGTCTGCGGCCCATTTAATACCGCAAATCGCAAATTGGGAGTTCTGTTCTAAGAAACGAGAGGTAAGTGTTAAAACTCGCGAAATGCGATGTGCGATGAGCGGAGGGTGATATGGCATGACAGATGGTGGGGCCCATTTACATCGCAATCGGGGAATTGGGATTTTGCAAAACTGCAAACCCTTTCCTTTCGCGCTTCATCGCACATCGCTAAACTTACCTCGTCGCAGCTTCGCAAATTTAACTTATTTCAATTTCACAATTGCCACTATACCTTATCGCATGCGATGTGCGATATTTACCACATCGCACAGATCTTAATTTACTGTTCTTCACATCGCATCGCCGAACCACATCTTATCGCATTGCAACTTCGCAAGTTTAACCATATTGCAAACTTATATCGTTTACCAAATGCGATATGCGGTGGAACCTATGGCCGACATGTGGCCACTTTTCACAACCTCTGATCCATTAACTCTCTTGCATCTTTATTTGCTATATCCATTCTCGATCACTTATCTCTGACTTTGATCTCGTGATCTAATCTTGTCCATCCATCTGATTTGCATTTCTATGCTATGATCTCCGCTATCCATCTCTCTGCTTCAATTTTGCGCTTTGATCCTGACCATCTATTTTCCCCTTTACTCTTCCTCCAAAACTCTTAAGTTTTTAAGGAAAATATGCCAATTCTCTGTCTTTGGGAAATTTGTACGATTTCTTCAATAATGAACATCGTTTCATTCAACAAGCCCGCATACATTCCCTTAACAAATAAATGATCTTAATTACTAATTTGTTTTTTTCCACGGCGTAACCCTCTTGAGCTTGTTTGGTATTCTGTAGCACTAGTCTCTCCTGAGCTTGGATCTAGTTCATATTTAGAACTATCCGACCGCTGTACACTTCTCAACTCACTGTCTAGTTCTTCTCGAACTCACCCACACACCACTACACTTTGACAACGACACTTTCATCTTACAGCCGAACTGAAAAGGCAGTGTAGTGCTAACACGAGGAAGACTGTATGGCCTGTTGTTCGAATCTGTATGATTGTACATATTTGCTATATGGCTGTATACAACTGTCATATTTGTTGTATGGATTTGTATGACTGTACATATTTGCTACATGACTACTATATAAATGGTTGCTGGATGGTATCCTCCCTGTTGCTCTGGCTCCTCTACTGCATTTCAGATTTGATTAATTGGTTGCTGTCCCTGTTTGACAAAAACTGTTTGAACTCTCTATCTTGACCTATCTTTATACTTCAAATTGAAACCAAGGTTGCCAGAGCATGGAGTGGAGTGGAGTACAAACCTTGGGATGGGAGCATTCTCTCTCTCTCTCTCTCTCTCTCTCTCTCTATATATATATATATATATATAGCATCTATATTTAAAAAACCATGCAGGATGTACGAAACATGCATATTTGTGCTATGGTAGATGAATACCAACATTATTATGAAGTTAGAAATGCTATCCAAAGTGCATTAGTGATTATATTGAAGCTTTGAAAGAAAGAATTAAGAATAAATGAGCAAGAACATTTAAATGACAAACATAAAGGCAACCAATGATCCACCTTTACTGAGATTGGGTCCTCATCATTAGTATCATCTTTCATCCCTTGTCTCTACCTCGATCCTCTAGAGACATCAATCAACATCACCCAATTTTGATGAAATTGCCTAATCCAAGCATTAAAATATGGTAGAAAAATATTAACTTGCCTAATCAATGATTTTGGTTTGAGTGAAGGGTACATTTTTGCTACGGTCATGACAAAGGAGTTTAACAATCGGCACCACCAACATTGAGGTGCATAAATGGCTTGGTGCTCTTGATTAACTTCCATTCTCATACCCTCATATGTGATAGAATCTAATGAAGATGCTGCAATCCTATAAATCCCAGAATCCTGAAGATATAAAATTCTACTTTCGCTAGTTGAAGTCTGATAAGGTTTAAACCACACTCAAACATCTTGAAACAATATTTGGTAATGTTAAAAAATTAAAAACATGTTCTACATTAAGAATTTAATTGCCATTAATTGCAAACATTTTTGGGCAAACCTACCCAAAAACCATAGTCATGGTTCAATGTGTCTAAGAAGCATCCAAGGAGCACCCAGGTAGTGCCTTGGAAGCATACTCCTTGCTTTTGGCGTGCAAGGCTTCCTATAGTGGCAAGGATCCCTAGAGCATGCTCCCAAATTTTTGGAGCGCATTCTTTAAATACTTTTGCTTGGAGTGCAGTTTTTTCTTTTGGGGGGGGGGGGGGTGGAGGTGGGGGGGGGTGACCTCTCGAGGGTGCTCTCGATAACATTGGTTGAAACTCCAATCTACGAGAACCCTAATTTTTTGGTGAGATGTGCTTTTGAATTTAATCCTAGTCTAAGTCATTAATTTATGAAATACACTTTATTACACTGAAT
This sequence comes from Pinus albicaulis, assembly GCA_034641835.2. Taxonomy (NCBI): domain Eukaryota; kingdom Viridiplantae; phylum Streptophyta; class Pinopsida; order Pinales; family Pinaceae; genus Pinus; species Pinus albicaulis. The sequence continues at coordinate 800,312,040 of CM076579.1, forward strand.
AGGGAAAAATAAGACTTTTCACTTCTTGAAGCGAATTGCAAAATATAGTTACTCTTCAAAATATCTTGAACTACTTATAGCATGTTCACCTTGAATTTGTGCGGAAGTTCCTAAGCTATATTTCTCAATACTCCCTCTTAGCGAGAAAGGAATTTTGCACCAAATTCAAGTTTGTCTCTAATTGCTTCAAATTTCCTTTTGCCAAGAGGCCTGCTCAAATATTAGTTACCTATTGATATCTAGGTATATATTGTAGCTTCATTGCTCCCTTCTGAATTTTGTCTTGTATGAAGTGATATCTAATCTCTATGTGCTTGGACTTGTCATTAAATACTGGATTGTCATGTCCCAAATTAATTAAATTAACAAATTGCACAAAAAATAAAGACATAGGGAAAGACAAATAAAGGCATAGAGAAAGACAACTTAAGATAAAAGATAATTATGACAAGGGAAGTTTTGGGAGCTAGTCCTTTATGATGAAAGGACTCTATATAAGAAAGGGGGAAGTAAGAAGAGGGGGATCTTTTATGGGCGAGAGGAAATAATTTTTTTTTTTTTTTTTTTTGGTTTTTTGTTTTTTTTTTTTGTTTTTGTTTAAGATCTAGGACAATCGGTAACTGGTGAGAGTTGCCTGAGCAAGGCCTGGGTTCAAATCCAACTGGCTGCCACTATAAACCTAGGCTAGGTGCAACAACCTGCAAGCCGCACACAATAGCAATTAACTTATGCCTCAACAAGAGCCGAGACGTCCACTATGGGGTCGCCTACTCTTCTAGCCAAGACACAACAGGCATATGTCTCCACGGAGATTTGAACCTTGGTGGATGGGATGAAAACCTTCTCCCTCCACCGTCAGACCTCCGCTTCACGGACGAGAGGAAATAATTTGTTACGAGAGGAAATAATTTGTTACGTCTGGCAATAATAGGTTGATGTGGTGGCTTGCTGTTGAGCCGAGCCTACGGTTGGGAGGAGAGTTGTTCACCTTACCTTTGTTGTGGAGTTGACGAAGGCGGTGAGAAGGCGCTGAAAAATCCAATTTTTCAGATAGAGGTACACACCTTAGCCTTCTTTTATGGTATTAAATATGGTATCAAAACTACGTTGAAACTCCAGGTACCTTTGGGGATTAAACACTTTAAATGTATAATTAATGCAAGATATAGTGTTAAACTTTTGGGATTTGTTATTAGTGTTCTAGATTTACTATGAATTCTATCGTTAATCTCTCTAGTAGTGCCTATTCTCCGAGATCTAGATCAGATCAAGGAACGATTTCTTAGTCATTTATTTCTCTTGTTATTTTGTTGATAATATTTTTGTGGTGAGATCTGATCCATACTTGATAAGTATGTTTTTTCTATGACCCAATCAAATTTCCAAAACCCAATTTTAGTATTCTTATGTGAAGGTCTCTGCATTATGGGTTTTGTGGCCCATATCTATCATTTTAAACAACATAAATTAACGATGAGAATTTGTTTCTTTTTGAGTTTTCAAGATTTTAGTGTTTCCTTGGATATCCCACATGTGATTTTTTGTTTTTGTTTTTGTTTCAATAATGAGTTAATAGCTGAAAGAAAGATCCAAATATATTTTTAGGAGGAGCAACAACAACAAAAAGAAAAAAAAGGGAAAACATGACAACATATTTGAGACTCGAGACTTAAACATGATAACATATGTGAAGCATTGAGACTTTGGGATATACTGATATTTGCCAAAGTTATATTGTTCATAGCATTGCACATGTTCCTTTCTACCCAATTTGAGCAAGTTACCATATAACACAATACGGGATAGAGGAAATGAGAAATTATGAAAAGAAGTTCGTGCGTGTATTGACGGCACTGGAAATGTCAGTCAACTATGGGAACATCGTTACATGCAAGGCCCTTCAACCCTCTTGCATATTGGGCTTAATTTTTAATTGCAAGTCGTTGAAGGTGAATGCGATGCTATTGTAAGTGACATGCCCCTGTTTGTGTGTGCCTTCATAGCCGTGTTCACCTTGGTGCATGGAAAAGTGGGAGCTCGGCATTCCGACAAAATCACAGGAAAATCAATGGAGGATTTTGTCGTTAGAAACAAAGCACTTTGAGTATTGTCGGCTGCGCCTTGATTTGGTGATTCAGAGGATGGTTTCTGAGCTAAATACGGCCTAGGTTCCATCTCTTATTCCGCATTTTGTTCTTTCCCCATTCAAAGAGCTTGGAGGCTTGCGGTTAGCTTTGGATTTGCGGGTCGAATTCGCTTGTGGAATGTGCTCGGAGCGATTCTATTTTTGCGGCACAAACGTGAGGAATCAAATACGTCCGAGGGAAAATTTCAGAGAAAACTCAGGTGAGTTTGGAGAGAATTGTTTCGATCTTCTGCATTTCTGGTGTTGCTTTTTTTTGAGCACGACCCCTTTTTCTTTTGCTTAAAATCGTGTTTTTCGGAGCCATTTAATCCTCACCCGTGCGCTTTTAAAGATTTTGTTTGCATTCGCTTTAAAGGTTCCTTGCAATTTTTTTTGGTAAAATTGGCTTGGTTATGCATAAGTTTAGTCCTTAGTCCTTGGTATTGTGTACTTTTCGTGCTGTCTGTTGAAGTTTGTCGTTCCATTCCTAAGAAGCCACAAATATGTATGGAATCAGAGCAACGAACCCAAAATATATATTATTTTTAATGTTTGGTCTCCCTCTATGCCTTCGGATATTTTATCTGTTGATGTGTTAGACGATAGATTTTCCACAGCCAGAATAACTACCTAATTCTTTTCCGTAGCAATATTCTATCTTTGCAAACTTTGGAGCATGTGCCTTTTATCTTATTCGTTGATCTTTGCAAATTTTGGAGAATGCCCTTTTTATCAGCACTTCATCTGCAACAATTCTGAGAACTTCTGTGATTCCAAATTACTTCTGGAGAGCTCAATTTATCCAAAGTTATCACATGTTGCATGTTACATTTTATTTGAATTTACTACGAGTTTTGAAATTTGGACTTCCCGAAACTTTTGAATTTCAGATTTAGTAGATACGAGTACATGTTGCCTGGAAAATTTGCATGGGACTTCCCCTGATTATTGAATTTCGACTTCAGGATATGAACTACGGTAGCTTAAAAAAGTTTAGGACTCTTATTACTAGGATTCTTATGGATTCTTAGGAGCACCAACTGTTTCCACGATACTGTTTCACTAAATACATCTTATACTTCTTTAATATTGTAGTAGTGACTTTGGTGTCCACCACTTTCTCAATGCACTCTCTCCTTTTCATGCGGTGACTGTCCATTCCACCCTTCCAAGCACATTTTCTTCTACAATTTCTTCAGCACTTGTTTGATGGGGAAATATATATCTGCGATATTAAAGATGGAATTGATGTCAACTTCTTTGGGCAGGTCTACCAAATAGGCATTTTCATTCATTTGCTTGAGGATTTTGCATGGACTAATATTTTTTGATTTCAAGTTATGATAAGTTCATTTAGGGAATCTCTCCTTTCATAGATAAACCATTACTTGTTCACCCTTTTGCTACAACTTTCCTCTCCGATGCAAATCTGCACTTTTCTTGCATTTCTCATTTGTGCTATATGTTTTCAGCCCATTTTCCTGTTGCACATCATGCATATTGTTTACAAAATCCTCTGCTATTTGACTAACTCGTCTACCCTCGGGAAGGTCAGTTAGATTGACTATTTGTTTTGGATTGTCGACAGAAGCAATTTGAAATGTAGATTTACCTCTATACCTATTGATTCTGAAATTGAAAGCAAATTCAACCTGTGCTAAAAACAATACTCATTGCTTTGGATTTTCTCCAACTAGGCTCTGAAGCAAATTACCCAAATTCTATTCATTGTCTCTATTTTCCCATGTGTTGAGGGTGATAGGCCTAACTATATTGCAATCTTCTGTCAAGATTTCTCCATAATGTTCTGCAAAAGTGGCTAAGAACTTTTGTATTCTGGTCACTTGTGATTGACTTGTGCAGCTCATGTAAGCACACTATCTCGTTAAAAAAAAAGAAAGTCAACCACCTACCTTTGGCAATATGTTTTCTTGCATGGAATGAAGTGAAATATATATTAATGCCAGGGCTGCTGGTTGTTGGAAATTGCTGTTTGTGAGAGTATCCATCTGAAATGCTATGTAGCTAAATCTGGTTTAATTGAATAGTTGTTTCTCTAATTGGTTGAACATTTATGAGCTTGCACATTGCACTCTTTGTCAATATACATTGCTTACAGTGAAGAACATATTAGCATAAAATGATTCAGAGCATTTGTACATTGAAAGTGAATAGTTTGTGTTTCCAATTTGGGTCCCCATATGTTGAAAGACCGATGAAGGGATGAGATAACATGAGGTGGTCCCCTCATGCCCCAAATCTGAATACTAACCTTTGAGAATTATGATATCATGTGATTTCATTTATTATGTTAATGTCTCTAACACAGATGCAATGACATTATAATATAATGATGATATTTCTTGATGTGATGGTATGGGGACATCTCAATCTACTATTGCCAGTATTTCTTATGCCTTAGAGTCGCGATGACAAGTTTAGAAGGAAGGAGGAAATTATAAATTATATGGCAACCACAAATGCTTGACTTGGTGTCAGATGATATTCCTATCTTGGTGATAGATGCCTCCCTATGTAGCAGATGATGTTCTTGTCTTGGTGTCAGATGCCTTCCTTGGTGGCAATTGATGTCCCTGTCTTGGTGATAGATGCCTGCAGATGATGTTCCTGTTTTGGTGACAGATGCTTGCCTTGGTGGTAGATGATGTTCCTATCTCAGTGACAGATACCTTCCTAGGAGGCAAATGATATTCCTGTCTTGGTGACAGATGCTTGCAGATGATGTACCTGTCTTGGCGACAAATCACTACCTGGGTGGCAGGTGACATTACTATTTTGGTGATACATGTTTGCCTTGGTGGGAAAATGATATTCTTATCTTGGTGTCAGATGCCTGCCTTGGTGGCAGATGATATTCCCTTCTTGGTGGCAGATGCCTGCCTTGGTGCTAGATGATATTATGGAATGATGAAGTGCATGATTAAGTTAACTTCGGGATGAAGTTCATTGAAGTGGGGAAGTATGTCATGGTCCAAATCAATTAAATTAACAAACTGCACAAGAAAGAGTGACATAGGGAAAGACAAATAAAGGCATAGAGAAAGACAACTTAAGATAAAACATAATTATGACAAGTGGAGTCTCGGGATCTAGTCCTTTATGATGGAAGGACTGTATATAAGAAACGGGGAAGTAAGAAGAGGGGGATCTATTTTGGGCAAGAGTACATACTTTGTTATGCTTGGCAATAATAGATTTAGGCCTCAGGGTGGTCTCTTGTTGGGTTAAGCCTATGTTTGGGAGGAGAGTTGTTCCCAATACCTTTGTTGTGGAGTTGCTGAAGTTGCAGGAAGGAGCTGAAAATTCCAATTCTTCAGATAGAGGTATGTAACTTAGCTGCCTTCTTTTATGCTATTACATGGATTCTTAGAGTTGGATGCAACTCTAACTATCATAGTAAATGATTGTAGGATCAAACTCTTGATCAAACAATCCTACAAGTTGTGAAGCTCGAAGGGCTCACAGCTAGTAGTATTGGCTGCCATGCACTCTACCTCTACTAAGCTGAGTAGCACAAAAGTTTGCTTCTTGTTGAACTAGCATATCATTGTTGAATCCAACACCTTGAGTTGCTATTCCTTTGTATCAGATTGGCTACCCAATCTGATTATGTAAACCCTTACAATTTCACTTCACCATCTCGAGGATATCTTAGATTATACTCCACTGTGCCCTTCAAGTATATAGGCACATATTTTGTTGTTACCTAATGCGCTTGTCTTGGCATCAACATGACCCGACTCAAGGTGTTCACTGCCAAAACATATATTTGGTCTAGTGTCGACCAAATTCATCAAGGAACTTCTCATTTGACTATATTATGTGGGATTTATCAACTCTAAATTTGAAGTTATCATTTTCTTTAAATGAATGAACATGGGCATGGCCATAGATTTGCAGTTTTCCATTCAGAACCTCTTTAGGATCTCAACTACATACTTGCCTGCCTAAGGAATATCTCCTTGGTCTTTGCCAAAGCTCGAACCCCAAGAAGTAATGCATCATGCCAATGTCCTTCACCTCAAACTCAATATTCATATCTGCATTGTGCCTTGCAATGAGCATCTATCCACCTCTAAGAAATAAGTTTACACAACAACAAAATGAGCAGATTAGTCCCAACAAATATATAGTATAAGATAGAATCCGTTTTACTTTTGGTGAAGCACATATTTTACAAATCACCATATCTCTTGGAATACCATGCTCTCAGTGCTTGCTTGAGTCCATACAAGACCTTTTTAATCTTGCAAACATGGGACTCCTTTCTGTTTATCTCAAAGCCTTCAAGTTGCTCTTCGTACACTTTTTCCTTAATTGTCCCATTAAGGAAAGTTGTCTTCACATTGATCTGATGCATCCTCCCCTTAAATGGAACCAAGTACATAACTACTCTATTGGAAGTGTACTTGGTGTCTGGAGCAATTGTCTCTTCACATTCCACTTTCTGTTTTTGGTAGAACCCTCTTGCCGTGAACCTTGCTTTGAACTTCTTAATGTTTCCATTTGCTGCATGCTTAATCTTGTAGAGCCACTTGGAACTCATTGTTGACATACCCTTCGATCTTGGCACTATGCCACAAACATCATTCTTCATGATGGAGGTGTACTCTTGCCATACTTGCTAGGCTATTGCCACGTAAAAGTTGGAAGGATTGGAATCTATAGTGCTACTCGTGAATTCCATGTACCTTGGAAACTTCTTTGAAGGTTTGCTCTCTTTAGATGTGTTCCTAGGATTCTCAACATACTTCTGAATATTCCTTAATATCTTAGTCAACCATTGAGGTCTCCTAAAAAAATTAGGAGTTGATGTCTCCTCCTCTTCACTTGAAGGCTGTTGTCCTCTGTTGGGAGTCATGGGTGACCTTGGTTTAACCTTTAGAGCTTCTTGGTCCTCATCCTATGTCGGTGGAATGGGCTCATAGGACTTTTTGGATGTAAAATCTTCCTCAAACTTACATCCTTGCACACTCTTGTTTTCCTTTGCTATGGAATATAGACTTTGTAGGTTTTCAAAGTCTCACTGTGACCTACAAATAAAATCTTCTTGCTGGAGGGCTACAACTTGGTCCTTTTTTCCATTGTTATATGGATATAAATTGAATATCCAAAGATGCAGAAATGAATTACCTCTTCTGTCAAACCAATGAATGCCTCCTCTAGTGTCTTGTCCTCGAAGATCTCATGAGGACACTAATTCTGGATGTAGACTTCTATGTTTCAGGCCTCTGCCCAAAGAAACATTGGCAAGTCATGGTCATGAATCATGACCTTGGTATCCCTTGTGATGCATTGGTTCATGCCTCTGCACAAAGAAACATTAGCGAGTCACGATTCATGAATTGTGGTCTTAATATCCTTTATGATGCATCGATTCTTTTTCTGTGCAACCCTATTTAGTTGTGGATTGCATGAAACAATTGGCTCTCTCTTGATCCTTGCCTCCTTGCAAAAACCCTCGAACTCCTTGGAGGTGTATTCACCCCCATTGTCTAATCTTAAGGCTTTGATCTTCTTCCTTGTTTGGTTTTCAACTAGAGCTTTAAATTCCTGAAATCCGCTAAAGATCTCATCCTTGGTCTTTAAGAAATAGATACAAGTTTTGCAAAAGAAGTCATAACTAAAGTGTAAATTTTTGTAGATGTTCTATGCTTGATGCAATTTTACTTTTATAACAACAATCACATAAATAGTTAAGTAAAATGTTGATAGAACATACCAGTGGATCTATAGAAGACAAACCAGAAACGGGAGAATGTGTTGGTGCGTTACGGCGATCAGCAGGATGCTTCAACCAGCAAAGTCTTCTTGGTTGGCCAACCAAAAATGTGTCACAACAGTCCTCAAATCAAATATCCAGTCAACTCAAAGTCAACCCCATAAAAGTCAACGCAGTTCAGAAAAAGTAATTTTACTTTTATAACAACAATCACATAAATAGTTAAGTAAAATGATGATAGAACATACCAGTGGATCTATAGAAGACAAACCAGAAACATGAGAATGTGTTGGTGCGTTAAGGCGATCAGCAGGATGCTTCAACCAGCAAAGTCTTCTTGGTCGGCCAACCCAAAATGTGTCACAGCAGTCCTCAAATCAATTATCCAGTCAACTCAAAGTCAACCCCAGAAAAGTCAACGCAATCCAGAAAAAGTCAACGCAGGGAAGCAACAAGAAAGTCAACGCAGCTCCAACGTCGATCAATATTTTGACCTCGATTTTTGTGCCAATGAGTACGGCCTACAAAAATCGAATTCTCCACAAAATTTCAGCTCAAACGGACCATGCTTTGACCAAAGTCAACACTGGTCAAACTTGCCCAGAAACCCTAACTGCAAAAAATTTGCTGCGGTAAATTTCGTCCTTTAGCTGCAGTAGATTTCGTCCTTCTCACGTGGGAAGATGTTCTATGCTTGATGCAATTTTACTTTTATAATAGCAATCACATAAATAGTTAAGTAAAATGCTGATAGAACATACCAGTGGATCTATAGAAGACAAACCAGAAACAGGAGAATGTGTTGGTGCGTTACGGCGATCAGCAGGATGCTTCAACCAGCAAAGTCTTCTTGGTCGGCCAACCCAAAATGTGTCACAACAGTCCTCAAGTCAATTATCCAGTCAACTCAAAGTCAACCCCAGAAAAAGTCAACGCAGTCCAGAAAAAGTCAACGCAGGGTAGCAACAAGAAAGTCAACGCAGCTCCAACTTCGGTCAACTGTTTGACCTCGATTTTTGTGCCAATGAGTGCAACCTACAAAAATCGAACTCTCCACAAAATTTCAGCTCAAACGGACCATGCGTTGACCAAAGTCAACGCTGGTCAAACTTGCCCAGAAACCCTAACTGCAGAAAATTTGCTGCGGTAAATTTCGTCCTTTAGCTGCAGTAGATTTCGTCCTTCTTCTCACGTGGGAGATGAAACTGCTTCTCAAATGCTTGTAGATAATGAAAAGTGTGTGGATGAGATGAATGAAAAGCTCTCCAACGTTGATTGTATTTATATCCATCATTGAGGTGTGTGACACATCTGTTGGGGGTGTAAAACCTTAAGGCCGACCTGCACTTAAATTTATTATAAATAATAAATTCAAAATAAATGTTCTGCTCATCAGATTAAAATCAATTTTATATTGATTTTACACCTCTCCGAAAGAGGAATCCATTACAAATATTGGAATCTTCATCTGAGCATCACAAGATGGAGTTTGGACCTAGTTGTCCAAATTTAACACTCCCTCTCAACTAGGGAGAACTCCATCCACCAGTGCAATCAAACATCATGTGTCATCCCGCCGTAACTTGCTTTGCTGGCCTCTTTATTTCAGAACAGAAGTGGGTCAGTCACAAAGACATCATCCCCCGACTGACATAATCAGCCCAGAGGTTCGAAACCTCTATCAGACTCACAAAGTCTCCAACCAACCCAGAAGTTGGTTCATCGACCCGATCGGCGGTCGGGACCTCACTAGACTTGATCCCGGATCAAGAGTGGTTGGACAAATGCCATCTAGATAGACTTCGGCAATCTAAATTACGTCAATGGAGTCTTGCTCTTCTGGTCTCTAGCATTTCCCATCTCATTGGCCAAATGAGAGGTACTTTCCATGAGCCCTGAACTCAATGGGTAGGATGCATACGGGGCACAGATAATGAGAGGTGAACCAACTCAATAATCACAACGGTGGGGTCCGAGCACACCAACAAGGTTTGGCAAGCCTAGCCTTGTGGTTGCTCATAGCTCCGAGAAGTTGTCCCCCAAGCCCCCCAGAGCTCCTCGAGCTCATCGTCCAACAGGACCCACATCATAGGGTCGTTCCACGATACCAAGTCTCTCACGGAAGGTTAGGAACTTGACCTTCCCCAGGGGCTTAGTGAGAATATCCACGACCTGCTCATCAGTTCCTATATGATCGAGCCTTACGGCGCCTCGCTGTACCATATCCCGGATGAAATGGTACCTGATATCAATATGCTTGGATCAGTCGTGGAACACAGGATTCTCGGTCAAGCAAATCCCACTCTGGTTATCACAGAGTATCACGGTGGTATCTAGCACATGTCCAAATAGCTCACTAAAGAGCTTTCGCAACCAAACTGCTTCACAACAGGCCATACTTGCTGCAATGTATTCGGCCTCTGCGGTGCTCAAAGCCACCAACTTTTGCTTCCTGCTCATCCATGAAATCGAAGCAGAACCAAGATTGAAGCAGCATCCTGATGTGCTCTTACGATCCACCACACTGCCAGCCCAGTCGGCATCAGTATATCCACGGAGTGTCACGCTCCCGGCAATGTATCTCAGCCCATGGTTTATTGTGCCTCGAAGGTATCTCAGAAGATTCCTGGCACCAACCCAGTGAAAGTGATGAGGTTCAACCATCTGTTGACTCAAAGTGTTCACTGCAAAACATATATCTGGACGAGTGTTCACTAAGAACATCAGGGCCCCTACGAGTTGACGATACTCAGTAGGATTTGCCAATACGGGCCCAGCAGCGCTGCCACTCAACTTCTTGAATTTGAGTTCCATTGGTGTTGACACGGACTTGCAGTCCACCATACCAAATCTTTCCAGAAGTTTCACAATGTATTTTCCTTGAGAAAGGAAAATCTCGCCAGGTCTCTGCTAGACCTCCAGGCCTAGGAAATAGTGCATCAGTCCTAGGTCCTTCATCTCGAACTCGGTAGCTCCCTCTTGCATTGTTGATGAATGAGAGGTCGATGCTGTCGGGAAGGTCATCCACATACGGCACCGAATGATCTCCTTCCCCTGGACAGCAGAAGTGAGGTTAGGATCAGCATTACTTCGAGTGAAGCCCAGCTTCATCAAGTAGCTATCTATCCTCTCGTACCAAGCTCTGGGTGCTTGCTTCAACCCATAGAGGGCTTTCTTCAACTTGCAGACATGAGTGTCCCAATCCTGAACTTCAAACCCCAGAGGTTGTTCTACATACACCTCTTCTTTTATTGCACCATGCAGAAAAGCAGTCTTGACATCCATCTGATGAAGACTCCATCCATGCGTAGCAGCAAGGGCTATGATTGATCGAATGGTGGTATATCGTGCCACAGGTGCAAATATGTCATCTAGTCTATTCCTTCCTTTTTAGAGAAGCCACGGGCAACAAATCTTACCTTGAACTTTTCAGCACTTCCATCAGATCCATGCTTGATCTTGTAGAGCCATTTCGCGGTGACAACTGATTTGTCCTTCGGTCTTGGAACCACATCCCAGACATCATTCTTCATTATGGACTCAAATTCTTCGTGCATAGCATCCTTCCAGACTTGATGCTTTACGGCTTC
>CM076579.1:801026969-801173312 GCA_034641835.2 Pinus albicaulis
TCAAGTTCTGGAAATACTGTTTGAACTGGAAGATTTTCACCTATAACCTTCTTTAAGCATGAAACATGGAAAACTGGATGTACTTGCGAAGAAGAAGGAAGCTCCAATTTGTATGCCATAGTACCAATCTTTTGCAACACCTTGTAAGGACCATAGTACTTTGGCGATAATTTATTATCCTTCTTAGATTGCTTGAGGGACATTTGTTTGTATGGTTATAGCTGTAAAAATACCCAATATACTACATCAAAACTTCTCTTGCTACGATGTTGATCTGCCTGTTGTTTCATTCGATTTTGTGCCAAATTCAGGTTATCCTTTAAGAGTTGGAGAACTTCTTGTTGATGCTGCATGTGATCTTCCACTGCATGAACCTTTGAATTTTCCCTTAAAGATGATGTGATGGATGGTGGATGATATCCATAAAGTGCCATAAATGGGGTCATTTTTCCTGCAGTATGGAAGGAAGTGTTATACCACCATTCAGCGAGAGGTAACCACTTGACCCATTGTGTTTGTTTATCAGATACAAAACAACGAAGATATCCTTCCAAACATTTATTTACTATCTCAGTTTGACCATCAGATTGAGGATGCTAAGATGAGCTATGAGCTAATCGAGTACCCAAACAAGAAAATAACTCCGTCCAAAAGTTTCCAGTAAAAATGGGATCTCTGTCGCTCACAATAACTCTTGGGCTTCCATGTAGCTTTTGAATTTTTTCCATAAATGTACTAGCAACTGTACTTGCTTTAAATGGATGAGATAATGCACAAAAGTGTGCATACTTGGTAAGTCTATCAACTACCACCATGATGACACTCTTTCCTTCAGACTTAGGTAAACCTGTGATAAAATCCATTGAAATCTCCTCCCAACGTTGACTTGGAATGGTAAAGGTTTTAGAAGTCCTGGGGTCTTAATTGTTTCCACTTTATTCTGCTGGCAAACCAAACATTCCGCCACAAACTTTCGAATATCAGATTTAAGGCCATCCCAAAAAAATTCTTCTTCACCCTGTGGTAAGTTTTTAAAAATCCTGAGTGTCCTCCTAAAGGAGAAGTGTGCAATTCCAGAAGAATCTTTTGTTTTAGTTGGGAATTCTTACAAAGATATAAGCGATCTTTGTACCATAAGGAATCATTTTTCCAACCAAATGTATCAGATGTACTAGGATCTTGCTGCAACTTTTGAATGAGTGTCCATACATCTTTTTCCTTCTTCCATTCATCTCTTGCTTCAGTTATCCAATCTGGTTGGATAACAGAAATGGCACAAAGCAATGCTTCCACCTCTTCATTCTTTCTTGAGAGTGCATCTGCAACAACATTAAGCTTTCCTTTTTTTGTAGATTATTTCAAAGTCATAACCCAACATCTTTGTGACCCATTTTTGCTGCTCTTCTGAAGATAGTCTTTGTTCCAAAAAGTGTTTAAGACTATCATGATCAATTTTGACCTTGAAGTGTCTTCCCATTAGGTAAGTTCTCCATTTCTTTAGTGCATGCAGTATTGCTAACATTTCCTTCTCATAAATAGGTTTCTGTAAATACTTTCCTTTGATTGGACGACTTTCAAAAGCAATGGGTCTTCCTTCCTCCATTAAAACTGCACCAATTCCATTTCCTGAGGCATCACATTCCACAATAAAGGTTTTTGTGAAGTCTGGCGTAGCTAAGACCGGTGCTAGGCACATTGCCTCTTTAAGATGTTCAAAGGCCTTAGTTGCTTCAGGAGTCCATGCAAATGCATCTTTCTTCAATAATGTTGTTAGAGGTGCTGCTATTCTCCCATAATTCTTAACAAACTTGCGATAATACCCTGTTAACCCGAGAAATCCTCGCAACTGCATATCTGCAGAAATAGATGATTTTGATGTTGGAACTTCTAGTGAACATAATTGTGAAATGACGCCTCATTGTTATTTTTTTAGAAGATTTGTCATGACATTAGAGCTTATTATCTTTCTCGGCTTCCCCACAATACCCCGTAATTCAACTTCATTTCCTTCTGAAAAAAATTTCAAGAAAAGTTCTTGAAAAACAAAAGCTACTGTCCCCAAATATTGTAACCATTGTACTCCTAGTACAACATCAACACCTCCTATAGGAATGGAAAGCATTCGACTAGTCAATACATATTCCCCCATGGTTGGCTTGATATTATGGCATTTTCCAGAGCAATTTATAGTTCCTCCATTTGCAACCATCACTTGACATTCTGGTGTTGGGTATAGGAAACAATTTAATTCCTTGGTTACCTTACAATGAATAAAATTATGGGTGCTACCTGAATCAATCAACACTATTACCTTTTTCTTCTTGATATGTCCTTCTATCTTGAGAGTTTGAGGAGTGGTAATTCCTACCAGTGCATTACACGATATGGTCGGATTCATTTCTTCCTCTTCTAGGGCTGGTTCCTGGTGTATATCCTCTTCTTGCTCATTTTCTTCTTCCTCTTCACAATCTATGTAAAATAATTTCTTCTCAGCACACTTATGACCTTTAGTGTATTTGCTATCACAACTGTAGCAAAGCCCTTTTGCTCTTTTTTTCTTCCAATTTTTGTGGTGTCAACCTTGTAGGTTGTGGAAATCTAGGCGTAGCAACACTTCCTTCTTTATAGAATTGAGTGGTAGGCTTCCTCGTCGCCATAATTTTACATTCAACTTTTCTTGCCAACCTGAATGCCTTCTCCAATGAATCAGGTTCCAAAACGCGAACTTCATGTTGGATGTTATCCTTTAAAGTGCCTAGGAAGAGATCAATCCTGTGTTCCTCTGTAAGATCAGTTACCCTTATATTCAATTTTTGGAAGTCCTCAATGTGCCGCCCCACTAAACCCTTTTGTTTGAGATTTATCAATTGGGTAAAGAAGGTGTTGCTCTTTGTATCCTCATAATGTGCTATCATTTCCTCCGTAAAAATTGACCAAGTGACAATTTTTTTACCGGAGCAAAGCCATTGATACCATACAAATGTATTTTGTTCTAAATGTAAAGTTGCAATGCGTACCTTTTGCGTGTTTTGCACGTTATGGAGATCAAAATATTGCTCCATCTGTAGTATCCATGTTACAGGATCCTTTCCATCAAACTTCCTCATATCCATTTTTGAAATATGGTGGTTCTTCCCGCCAACATTAGAGTTTATGAAATCACGATTAACATTTATTTTGTTCTCATCATGAGGTTCTTCTACTATATTTCCGCCATTAGGAATCAGTTCTTGTTTTAAGCTTGTCATCAAGCCTTCCATGTATGCTTTTAGATCATTCTTCATGTTTTCCATGTTGTCTTTCATGTCATCCATCTTAGCTTCAATGCCTACTTCCATGCCATCCATCTAAGCTTCCAAACCATTCATCTTAGCTTCCACGCCTTTCTTCAAACCATCCATCTTAGTTTCCATGCCTTTCTTCAAAACTTTCATTTCATTTTTTGTTGTTCTTTGTGAGAGCGAAATTTGTTGCACTTGCTCTTGTAATTTTGATATGTCATGTTGCCATTCTTCGTCTTCATGAGTCATAGTAGAGCCTTATAAAAGCTTAATGGGCATTGAATTATTTTTAGGGGCCATTTTAGAATCCAATACTGATATCTATTCTACAATATGCCCTTGGAATCAGTTTAACTTTATTATTCAAACAAGACTTATGCAATTCGGAAAAAAATACACACCTTTTAATTGCTTTTGAGGAGCTCGATATTGAAATTGAATTATCTCTGTAATTGGGGATCTTCAATATCTGAAATTCAGCCCTGTAGTATCCCTCTGAAGCTTCTTTCAAATGCCACAGGTCTGATCTGATTTGGATTCTTCAAGACAAAGTTATTTCCAATCTCCCACAATGACCCAATTTTGGACTGGTTCAGTAGAGTGAACTTGTACGACTTGCCACGTGTCACTGTTTCATCCTTAAGATCTGAAATTGATAGCCAAGAAACTACAGTCTGTGACTTGTGGCCAATTTTTACAAAACTTCAATCCGATTCTTAGAGAGAGAGTTATGAATCTTTTCCCACGATCACCTCTTTGAGATGAAATTCTGGAGCCTTAAAAAGCACTAACTTCCACAGATCATATCTCTGAAAATATTGTGAACCAAGATCTGAAATTTTTTGATTTGTTTCCTCAGGATTTCGGCTTCGTACCCTAAAAATTTCAGATTCTAAACCTTCGTAGAAAAAAATTTATAGCGCAAATGCCACGATGACCTAACTTCCACAGATCATATCTCTGAAAATATTCCGAACCAAGCTCTGAAATTTTTTGAAGATGTTCCTCAGGATTTCGGCTTCACACCTTACAAATTTCAGCTTCTTAAGCTTCGTAGAAAAAAATTTATAACGAAAATGCCACGATGACCAATTTGGACCAGCGAAACCCTAGAATCCAAAGCTCTGATACCAAATGTTGTGAAACCAGATCCAAAAATAGAAGAAAAGATATATCAACGCGTTAGAAATAAGCAACTTCGAGGGGGAAACCTCCAATACATTACATGAATGAAAAATTCTTGGATGATACAATTTACAAAACCTCCTTTCTATATATAGGAGTCCATGGGGCCATAATGTAATCCTAGTGGGCCACAATGTAATCCTAGCCGACCTAACAATAATAATTTAAGGGCACAATAATAACAAAATGGGGGTTACAAGGGTACAATAATAACAATAAGGGGGTTACACTAAAAAAAATAAGGGGCTATACTAGTAATATAGGGACCTAACACTAAGTTAGATTAGTATTTACGATTATTATATAATGCAGGTGCTTTGATCGTTTGTCTTGTCTGTGATTGCAAGTTCTTCTCATCATTGAAGAACTACTTTGGAGTGAAAGGCGAAATAGTACATCAGACATCTCGATTGAAAGGTAGGAGCATGTATTCTTTATTTCATGGTTGTAATCATCTAAAATACAAAAAATCTAGAGAAAGAGATATTCAACAGATATTTGTTTCTAGTTACTTGTTGGAGTACTAGGGTGACCACTCTTATCCGCAAGAGGGATTAATCTCGGTAACAAATTGGCTACCATACCGGGGAAGACAAGTTTAGTTTTATTTGGTTATGTTCAGTTTGACATTATAAATTTCTTATTTTGACTTCTCTGAGTGTGGTTGGGTACATGACCTTTTAGAATCTCCGAGAAAGAAAACCTAAATTATATTTTTTCCAACATCTTCTCTTCCTGCACGTTTTTCTATGGAAAATAGAGTGGCAACCTGCGCGACTTGTCAGTTTAGTTCAGTGCACATGCGCACTGTTGTTAACTAAGAGGCTGCGCACCCCCTGGGAAATTTTGAAAAAATGAAATTCTCTCTTTCAGAGCCAGATAACCAAATTCTTGAGGTTTAACCTAATTTAATCCAGTTGTCAGAACCTGTGTGAGAAGTCCTCTTCAACATCTTAGAATCTTGTTTGATTAATCATCCTTTTTTTCATTTTACAAGTTAGGGTTTTCCCTGGTTTACTGTTGCTCTTTTTGGAAGATACATTCATTTGCCTCAAATCATTGGTTTTATGGTTTGTCTCCTTGTGTTGTCAGGATTATTGCCAACCTTACCTTTTTTGAATACTTGTTTCTTATTTGATTGCAAAATGTAAAATCTTCTAGATTACTGAAGCCTAATTTTTCACAATATAGTATTTCATGATTTCATTTCTGCTGGGGTATGTGGAAACATTCTTATTTTGATTACAACTAAGAGAAATCATTTAAAAAAACATTCATTGGTATCCTATTTAGGATTAATAATTATAACTTTGATTTGATTTGAAGTTTTTAAACTTTTTAGGTTTTTTTAGAAATTGCCTTCTTTTGAGATTTGTTTGTTTATCAAAATTGTGGTTTTTGACTTCGTAATCAATGGAATTTTATTCGCAAAAGAGAAATTGATCATGTTTGGAAGTTATGTTCTTAATGAAATTGTTTTCTCTTCAAAAAGGAATTTTATTTAAATTTTGAGGATGCTTATGCTTTTGAATTCAAAAAATCTCTCAGGTGACAATATCATCAAGTATAATCTCCATACCCCTTTGCGTTAAATAACAACCAAATCAATGCAACGCTTAATAAAATCAATCTAGACATTTTTACAATTTCTAGGGCTCATTCCACCAATTTAGCTTAGGTTTGTGTTTTGGAATAGGTTGTAATAAAAATTGAAAAGCAGTTAAAACAAACAAGTAGCATCTTGCGGCAGGGAAATCCAATTGTTGCATTTGTACTCTTGGAAGCTCTTCTTAAAAAAGTCAAGCACGAGGTCATGTCGGACCCAGTGAGGTAATCATACCTACTTCATTAGTGAAGATAGAAGACGTGTATGTAATACAAATGGTAAACCTCAGACTAACCATTATCGAGGAGCTTGGGGTCACTTGTTAGTAAACCTATGACTCACCATGTCGAGGGATTTCGAGGGGATTGAGCTTGATACTATTCCTTTGCGTGTATATCAGATCGTAGAATATTCCCCCAGGTGCATTTGTCTCAATTGGTGACCTTGTGGCCATAATCCTTAGGATTTTTCCCAAGGTAACGGTGGAGGGACGGTCCCACTGTACGTGGAACAGACGTTGGCTAGATTCACTTGGAATTTTCGTGGGGTACTCTTCACTTCAAGATGGCATAGTGGAGGTACTTGGACCAAATTGTTTCATTAAGTAGGTTGTCAGGGTAAATGTTTCAATTGCCAATTTTCCAAATTAACTTTTGCAATGTTGGATTCCATACCAACTAGTGTTTTTATTGTGGAAACATAATGTTTGTGTGTGGTTTGTTTCTTAGATTTTGTAGGCGCGTGTTCATTTTCTTTATTTATTAGTGACCTTAGGTGTATTCTTTTGATTTTTTTTTTGATTTCGTGTGTTAAAATATTAACCATGGCTGAATTATTGAGACATTCACGTAGAATGCAGGGGAAACCCCCTGAGTATACACCCAGTAAATTGGAAAAAATTAAATATGAACAATTTCAAGAATCAGGAACCAGTTCTACTGAACAAGGAGAAACATCCATTGTAATACATCCCGATTTCAAAGTTAATCAGCCTCAGATAACTAAAAAATATGAAGAACAACTAGAAATTTCCGAAGTAATTACAGTTGAATCTGTTACTGGTGAATTGTCAGATACTCAATTCACCGAGCCTAAAATATCTGAACCTATATCTGAATCTACTTCGTTTGAGTCACCTTTGGATTTCATAGCCTGAACTCCTAGTCATCCTCGTTCACCTCGAGTGAAACTTCTTATTACTGAGAATTTTCCTCCAGGTCTAATTTGCATTGAAGAGATTTCTAATACGAAAGAAGAGATCACAATTCCTTCGCATCAAGAATCTTTATATCTAAGGTTTAGTGAATAGATTTACCCTTATGTTCCTTTTAGACCGGATCCTTGGTATCATCAAATTACCGAATTTTTGCGTAACTCTGGTTACAATTATTTGCCATGCTGTATCCCTTTTTACTCTATACCCAAAGGTAGTTACATGGATTCATCAATCATGTCTACCGAGTCATCTATGTTTTATTTATCACTAGAAATATTTTTGTATGGTGGTCCATCAATTCCTATTGCGTGCTAGTCACTCTTTGGAACTTTCTTAGGAGCATCTCCATCTTCCAAAAATTTTACACAATCAACTGGTCTCTATGAATCCACCACTAAATCTTTGACAATGAAACATGTCTTCATGTTTTCCAGATATGTTCCTCAAGCTAGCTCTCAAGGTGGCTATATAGCGCCTGGGGGGAAAAAACCTCCTCAAGGACAACAATTTCTCCAAGGGCAACAACCTCTTCAAGGGCAGCAACATCTTCAAGGGTAGCAACCTCTTCAAGGACAAAAACCTCTTTAAGAACAACAGTTTTATCAAGAGCAACTATCCTTTCAAGGAGGACAACCTTTTACTAGAAATTATCTAGGTAATTTCAAAACTTATGTTCCAATACCTCAAACTGGTTATGGTCAATCTTATGCATCACAACCTTTGATGGGAGCTCCTTACCCGGGTGTTAATATTGTGTGGAATCCGTTTTTGAATAAAAAATATTTGCAACCTAATTTACAAGTACCTTATAATCAACCTGCTAAGCCATCTAGACAATATGGTTTTACCCAAGTCCAACAACCTGTTCAAAGTGCACTTCAAATTACCCCTCATGTATCTGTGCCTAGTAGTCAACAAGCTAGTCTCAATACTCCAAGCACTCCTATCCAACATGTTGTGTAAATTTATGTCCAACAACCAAGTACAACTATCCCTAGATTTTCTCAAACCCATATTGTTACAACCCTTCAAATGACTGCATCAACTGTTACATAGGCAATCCATCAGATTACTGCTCATCAAACTGGACCTACAATTTAGTCTATCACTCAAACCTCTGTAGGACAACCTAGTGCAACTATAGTTCCAATAAGCCAACCTTTTACGGGTTAGTTTGTTCAGAGTCAACCATTTCAAGGGAAATTTCACTATGGACAAATGGGACAAAATCCAGTTTACTAGAGTCAACCATACCCTGGTTATACATATCAAATACCAGTTCAACCTCAGTTTGGTATGGCTAACCCTGGATACCCTAGAGGTATTCCAATCCCATATGCTCAGGCTATCCTAGGTTATCCTGGATATCCTCCTCCAGGTACTGGTATTGTTCCTCAATGTTATCAGTTTTCACAGCAAGACCCTAACCGTCGGTTACCATTCATTGCAATTTTAGACTTGCCAGACTTGTCTCGACTGAAGAATGATCCAATTTATTACCATCCGTTTTGGCCACCAATGCAAACTAAGTTTCCTAGTGATATTCCAAAGTTTGAAGGAAAATCAGGAGAAGACCCCTCAAATCATGTGATGACTTATCATTTGTGGTGCGCATCCAACTCCTTAATCTATGATTCCATTCGATTCCGACTTTTTTCAGAGAACATTGATCTGTTTAGCTGCAAAGTGGTACATTGAGTTACCACATGGCTTTTTCAATAATTTCAATCCTTTAGTAACAATGTTCCTAACTCATTTTCAGTTTCCCATATGTTATGAAAATGACAAAAAAATTCTAACTTCATTAAAAAAAAGTATGTCTACATACATTTCAGATCACATACACTAATGGCAACGTAAGCATGTCTAGTGAAAGCTTTTATTCCAGACCAAATTTTTGCAAAATGGTTTATTAAATCATTACTTCCAAATATTACTGAGGATGTAGCTAAGGGAAGTGTTGTAACAGAAGAATAGGTCATAGCCCAAGCACAATAATTGGACCTCAGATACACACAGTCCAGTACTCTATGTGAAAAATTTCGTGATTTACCATGCCCAGGTCAACATACTGCAACTCCTTCTGGTTCTCATTCTACAGATGGTATAATTGGTACAGTTAATAATACAAAGAGTAAGAAGAAATTATCTAAATCTATTTCTCCAATTATAACTCTACCAGATTCACCTAAAGGAGACCCTTCCCTCGAAACTTCTGCCGAAATTCTCGTCGTAGACTCATCGAAAACTAAAGCTAAATCCATAAATAAGAAGAAAGGGAAAGGAAAATAAACAAAACACTTCTCCCAAAGAGAAAGTTGAAAAATCCAAACCATTAGAAAAAAACGGAAACCTCGTTATCCTTGTCTTATATGCGATGAGGATCGCTACACCAAAGAGTGTCCACATCGGTCCGAGGTATCCAAATTTTTCAAAGGTTCATCCACACCTGCTGTCTTAAAAGATCCTTTTCCATCTCAAGATAGTAAAATGATCAGATCTTCTTCCAATTCATCAAAATATATTTTGATGATGTCCCAGGTCATGGTTGCGATAGGATCTCAGGATTATGGATCTAAGAGTCATGTAACTAGTAAAGAAACTGAATCATCCCGTCAACCACCAGTATCAACTCCTTCGGTTTTCGAACCTTTGAAAATTGAGAAACCTAACCTTGATTTAGTGATTAACCCACTTTCCAAAGGCGTGCTTCGAAAATTGGCTTTCAATTCACATGCGAGAGCCACTCAGAATTACAACATTGTTGAAGATTTGGCCATATCCCCTTCAGTAATGTCAACCCTCGAGGTGCTGCAATCCTGTCCAGCTCAGAGGAAATTACTATTATCGGCTATAGGAGCTATTGATCCTCAAGCCTCAAATCTAATTTTCTTTTATCTCGATAATTTTGTACCTAGACTCCCACATCAAATGGATTTTCAAATTCCAGTACTAGTCAAATCAAGGCGAGTTTTTTTGCACTGTAATTGATGAGGGAGCATCTACGTGCATTATTTCCTTAGCTTGTTGGAAAAATCTTGGCTCTCCGAGAATCAACCAGTCAACGAACATCCTTAAAGCCTTTGATGGAAGAGGTTTTCGCCCATTCATAATACTCCAGGATCTGCCTATAGAAGTAGAAGGAAAAACCGTAACATTGGAGGTGGAAGTTGTTGATGCCCCTCTTGATTACAACCTTCTTCCGGGTCGCAGTTGGTCTTATGCTATGATTGCTGTTGTTTCATCAGTATTTTGGATGATAATGTTTCCTCATAAAGGAAATATTATTAAAATTGATCAGTTTTCTTACTTCGCATCAGACCCTGCTTCTACAGATAGTATCCAGCATGTCGGAAAAATGGTTATCCCTTACGAAGATGTTGGGGTAGGACTAGTTAAGGATTCCATTCTCATGGGAACTTTTTCTATGCCTTATCCCAATGTACCACAAACTATTTCCAATATCAATATGATCACATCAATCACAATGCTATTTGATGACACATGGAATATGCGTTTAGAATTAGAATTGGACTCCTATGGTGACAAGATGCCTTTAAGTCCTTTTGAATCGACATATGTAGCAGTAAAATTGTGTTCTGACACTACATGAAATTCTACTGATCAAGTGAATGTGATCAATGAAGAGTCATCTTCTTTATCAAGCTCAACTTTGAAATCATTTCCGGATCCTTTTCAACAAGTGTTTTCAACTGATGAAAATATCCAAGAAATTTTGTCATCAGACGAATTTCCATGGGACGATCTACATCATCGATCTTCTTTTTTACCTAACCATGATAAACTTGAAAATGATTTTTCATCCATCTTTACAGCTGTTTATGTCAATGAACCTCAAAATCCCACATCGACTATACATTCATATTCTGAGAAAAATCTAGGAAATATTTCTACAACAATTCCTATTGATATATCAATTCAACCTGGAATAATTGAGAACATTCATATAGGTGCTTCTTGTTCGATTGAAGAGATCAAAACTCACAAATCCATATTTCAAGAATTCTGAGAAATTTTTTCCTGGACTTATGAAGAAATGCCAGGTATTGATCCTAAGATTGTTATTCATGAAATTAAGACATACTCGGATGTTAAGCCTATTAGACAGAGATTACATCCAATACATCTGTGGAATGTTGTTGTAATCAAAGCTGAAGTTGAAAAATTACCACGTGCAAGATTTATTTATCTTATTCCTTTGAAAAATTGGGTATCTAATATAGTTCCCGTAACAAAGAAACAAGGGACTCTTGGAGTATGTTTCGATTATCGGGATATTAACAAGGCTTGTACCAAAGAAAATTATCCTACCCCCTATATTGATTAAATTGTTGATGATTGTGCCATAAACGAAATATTATCGTTTATGGATGGTTTTTCTCGTTACAGTCAAATCGACATACTCCATGCTGATCAACCTAAAACAACATTTATATGTCCTTGGGGCATGTTTGCATATTGTAAATGACCTTTTGGGCTAAAAAATGCTAGCAAAGCTTTTCAAAGAGCTATGTATTATGCATTTCATGATATCAATCATATTGTATAGCCCTACCTGGATGACTTACCTGCTCATTATTTACGCAAACAATATTATCTTACACACTTACATGCTATCTTTATGAGATGTAGGCATTACAACATTTGTTTGAATCCACACAAATGTGTATTTTGTGTACAATCATGATGTTTACTTGGGTTCGTTGTTTCAAAAGAGGGAATTTGTGTCGATCCATCAAAGCTTGAGGCTATTGTTATCTGCCTCCTCCTTCCACTCTTCACCAACTCTAAATTTTGCAAGGGAAAGCAATTTTTTTGCGTTGTTTTATCCCGAACTATGCAGATTTAACGAAAGGTTTTATTCGGTTGTTGAAATAGGATGTTCCATTCATTTGGGATGAGATTTCCAATAAATATTTTGATGCACTTAAAAACATGTTGACCCATGCACCGTTGTTGCATCCACCCAATTACCACCAGGATTAATTTTTGTATTTAATTGCATCTGATTCCACGATTGGAATGGTTTTAGTTCAAGAGGACGATTCTAACAATGAACAAGTGATTTATTACCTAAGTTAGAATCTCAGTCCGATGGAAATCAAGTACGCACATGTGGAGAAATTGGCCTTGGAACCTATTCAAGCTGTCCAACATTTCTGTCATTGTATATTGTTACGCAAAACCAAAGTGATATCTAATTGCAAACCGATGATGTATATTTTGACGAAGCAATTTCTCGGGGGAAAATACTCCAAATGGATCGTTATCCTACAAGAAGTTGATTTGGAGTTCGAGAAGTCCAAGTATAAGAAATCACTGGTATTTTCCGAACTTATGTGTGATTTTCCCAATATCGAGTCTAAAACGGTGGAAGAAAATCCTCTCGCTGATGAATATCTATTTCTAATCAGTACTTTACATCCTTGGTTTTGGGATATCATTATATATCTCCAAACCCAAACCTTTAGACTAGAGCTTTCATGATATAATCGATGGAGAATTCGATAGAAATCTCAACAATACAATATTGTTGGGGACACTCTTTATCATCGTGGTGCCGATTCTATTTTTTGATTTTGTATAACTCATGGTGAAGCCGAAAGGGTTTTGAATGATTTCCATTCTAGAGCGTGTGGTGGTCATATGTCTGGGTTTTTCACAACAAAAAATATATTGTGCGTTGGCTATTTCTGGCTGTCTTTATTCAAAGGCTGTATTCTCGCGATTAGATCGAAACATGTGTGCACCTCCAGCTCCTCATCACCCAATCATTACTGTCGGTCCTTTCGCAAAATGGGCATCGATTTCATCACATGTAACCCTCAATCGGCCATGGGGCATGGATATATTATTTTCATTGTAGATTACTTTACCAAATCAATCGAGGAGATGCCTACCTTCACAAGGAAAAACTGTAGGAATTTTCATATTCAACCACGTGATTGCTCGGTTCAGTGTCCCTCAAGTTATCGTTATAGACCATGGAAGCCATTTTCAAAACATTATGATGACCGAACTTTCTGATCAACTTGGCCTACACCACGATAATTCTACACCATATTACCAACATGCTAATGGTCAATTTGAGGTCATCAACAAGGTTTTAACCAACATGATTAAACAGATTGTCAGAAATCATAAATCTAATTGGCATACCATGTTTTTTTCGGCATTATGGGCATACCGTACCTCTGCAAAAACTTCCACAAGGTTCAATCCTTTTCAGCTTGTTTATGGTTTAGAAGCCATGCCACCCATTGAATGTGAAATACCATCAGTCAAATTAGCCATTGAATTATTACTAGCTACCTCTGAAGAGGAGAAACGATTTCTATAACTAGTACAGTTATATGAGACTCGCCGCACCATTACATTAGCTGCCAAAACTCATAAAAAAAGTGTTAAAGATAAATATGATCAAAGTGTTAACCCTCACATATATTCATAAGGTGACCTAGTTTTAGTATATGATTAAGCTCACGAAAAACTAGGCGTTGGTAAATTCAAACCAATGTGGCATGGTCCCTATATTGTTAAGCATGTGCTTGCAAAGGGAGCCTATGAATTAATTGATTATGATAGCGTCTATTTAGATAAACCCAAAAATGGTCTTTATCTCAAGAGATATTATGCGTGACTCTTCATGTGAAGGTCATCCTTGTACATTAGTTACAAATTTAGACAATGTGCCTTAGATTAGACAAGTGTGCCTTAGACAAGTGTACACGAAACATCTCTTCCGTGGCTTGAGTTATCTATTCACCCACCGACGAGTTAGTCTCTATTCATGGGATATGCCTTGGTCAAACAATGAACAATATTGCAGAATATAGCGCAGTCATTGAGCTATTATATGATGCCATAATATTTGGTATTCAACGTTTGATTGTTAGGTTAGATTCTCAACTCATTGTATTACATTTAAATGGTGTTTACGGTATGAAAAATCCAGATTTGTTAGGAATTTTTTTGAGGGTTCTTCTCTTGGAAAGACAATTTGATTATATTGAATATCAACGCATTTCAAGAAATTTAAACACATTAGCTGATGCATTAGTTAATCGAGTTTTAAATAAACATCTACAAAATTAAAAGTAAAACAAAAAAATATTTAATCCATATTGAACAAGATACTTAGAGATCGAAAGTAGTAATATCATTAGGTTAAATAGTTGTGTGTAAAAAAATATTACATTTCTGTGATCATAGGTATCAAACACCTTATGATCTAAAAGATACTGATAAAAAAAAAAAATTCAATCTAGATTGGCCATCAACTATTCACGATGATGATCATGATAGCAAACTATGGCACATTCCACCTAACTCCTGAATGAGGATGGGACACCAGTCACATGTCTCTGAAGCCTGAGAGGTAGATCATCTGTCCCTGTCTCTGGAACATCAATAGTCAAGCTCTCTATGTTGTGCTCCAACTCTGCAAGGATCTCTTCTGCATCATTCTGTTGTGGGCTTGCTATAGGCTATGCCTCTCGCCTATCAAACTGATGAAGCGCTGCTAGTCATGTTGGACCGACATCTACATTTAAAATTTTTGTCAGTATTGGACGATATAAAATCAAATAAAAATTAGATAACATAAAAAACTTCAAAATGATTTGTTTACCTGATGCATCCGAATATGCCCCTAGTGGAATTGATGTGTAAGGATCACCTCTAAAATCCATCCCTGCATAAGGAAAATCTTTAATCATGAAGATTTGGTTCCTAAGCCATATAAAGAACTAAGGAATAAAGCGAACCAATACACCACCATCTCCACCATGGCGAGCCATAAATACTACCCAACGCAACATACGTGGTTCCCGAGGTCCTGTGGGATCCACCAGAGACTGTTGAGGTGTGAGGGGTGGGATCCTCTACAAAGAAAAAGACACAAGAATGGCCCCATACCTAAAGTTTTTCAACTTCCCATTCTTAGCTCTTGTGAGTTGGCCCTTCATGTTAGCCAACACAGTTGAAAAATATTCCCCCAGAAAATTCAAATGCAGTCTGCATTTGTGCTTTGGTAGCCACATGTGAAGCTACACTCCCACACAACCTGGTAACGATGAATGCAATGATCTTGAGGTCTAGTCGCACAATAGTTTTGATATCAATGTGACCATTCTTCAACTCCAAAAAAGGAAGTGTCCCTCCCTCTACGGGGTAATCCAGTGAGGAAATATATATCCTCTGGCTTGATTACAAGCCTATGGTCTCCAATGATGAAACATTGATCTTGAACATCCCAAGCATTCATTAGCCAGGTCATCAGCTCAACCTGTGCTTTCATACCTTGAATCACCCATAGCTTATACAAGCCACAAATTTTCAATGTGCGAAGTGTTTCCAGATCATCCATAGCTTCATTGTCTACAAGTCCATGCTCTCTTTCTTGCCATTCCACACGATTTTCACCTAAAAACCATCAATTTAATCATTATAAATCAGTTGGATAATTTTGAGCCATTTTTGTGGAGAGGAACATGTTTTTCAAAACCCCACGATGCTTGCGCAGGTTCTGTGTGTACATAGTGCATTTTTTGGCATGAGCTACACATAAAACCTGCGACGACCCAATGAATTTTCTATTAAAAATAATAGGGGTGCGCGGTTTTCTCCATGAAAACCTGTGCACCCCTAAGGGCGGATTTTAAAACATATTTCCCCCCTAAAAAATGCCCTAAAATCTTAAAATCAAAGACTAAATGGATGAAAACAAATATAATGATGATGTGGAATACCTGGTGCGAACGGTTCTTGAAATGGTTGGTCGGTTCTCCTGATATCAGCTCTGAAAGATTTAGGGAAAAACTTTTTCTGCTCAGATTTGAAAACTAAAAGGTGAAAATGACTTGTTTAAACTTATTTTTGTAGTTTTAAATGAATAAAATAATATTATTTTATTTATTTTTACTTTAGAAGTCAAATAAAATTGTTTTTCCTATTTTGAGAGCAGATGTTCATAATTTTTTGAGTTTTTGTGTAGGAAACATGATATTTGTGGAAATAATCATTTTAACATTGAGTAGGCTTTTA
The DNA here is from genome assembly GCA_034641835.2 of Pinus albicaulis. Taxonomy (NCBI): domain Eukaryota; kingdom Viridiplantae; phylum Streptophyta; class Pinopsida; order Pinales; family Pinaceae; genus Pinus; species Pinus albicaulis. The sequence goes on from CM076579.1 coordinate 801,043,324, forward strand.
TCACTTTTTTCGGGCTACATAAAAATATGAAAAAGAGAAACCCTGAAGTCCTCTTTTAAGCCCTTTTTAGACTTTCTAAGCATGAAAATATCACCGAGTACTTGACTATTCAAACTCATTAAAGTAAATGAATAATCGTTGATTCAATATAAGTTTAGCCCTTTTCCAGACTGAATTGGAATATTTACGAAATAGGTATATGTTGACTAAACATGCTAAATAGAGTTCTCTCCTACATTATTTTATCCTTTTTTTGGGCTTGAGGGACTAAATTTACGGAAAATAACACTATGGAGTTTATTTATGTTTTTATTTTGACTCCCTAAAACTGAAAAACACTGATTTAATCCTATTCCGCACTTGTTAAAATTAAATAGTACAGGACTCGTCAATCAGAACAGGACCAAACCAATCCTTCTTAGGGTTCCTTTTTAATACTAAGATGGACTCATCCGAATAATGAGCTTACACAACAAGAAAATTTCATCCTCCTCAAGCTTGAAAAAAATAAAGAGGTCTTTGCCAGTAATGGTGGGGGAAAAAGTGAGAAAAAGAATCCATTCATTGTCCTTTTTTTAGAAAGCAGCATGTCACTCTTGAACACAACACTTCGTCACACTTGTAACTAGGTTGGGAAATCCTTTGTATTACTGTTAATGAAACCACATTGAAAGTCTTCAGCCTATTTCTGGGTATTATCTTTGAGTCAAATGATGCCAAGCCATTTACAGTGTCATTACGTGTTCAAGTGAAAGTTCAATTTACCATCCATTGGAAACATTTGTCTCCATTCACCTTTACCATCCTTGAGTCAGTCCTTGCAAAAAATTTCTTCAAAACTTGATCTAATGGTTTCATGTCGTAGGCTTTCCTGCGACGGATCACTTTCTATTGACGTCATTTCATTATCTAGAAAGTTGATTTAGAATCCTATCAGTACCTTGGAATCTGCATGCCCTAATGGTAGGTTTCTTGCCTTCGACGATAGGTTATCATCATTTACCTTCGATCGAATGATTCTATGAGTTTTTGACTGCAAATCATTCATTCAAAATTCATATATTGTGCTGAAGTACTTTGAGAGCCGTTGTCATTATTGGTGGTTTCTCTCACACTTGTTAACGGTTCTCACCATCGACCAGTAATCAAATGGTTTCTACCATGTTCGACTTCGACACAATCAATCGCATGGATGGATTCGTACTAGTTTGAGAAGTGGAAATAAAGACCCTAGATCTAGTTTCCACCATCCAGGCTGGGAGGAGTTATGTATTCATAATATAGTAGACTTCTTATGATAGATGGCTACGCCCATACTGTGTCTACACTTTGGTGTAATACTCAAATCATATATGTACCAGAACATTTAGTTAGTTTTTCTTTGAGTATGGTTATTACTACCCCAGTGATGATATATATTTGCATTGGATGTTTTTATAGGTTTTCGACCGGTGTCTCCAATTCAATCCTTTTGATGATAAAGCGCTTCACTCTTCAGAAAAAATTTCTCATACTTCACACTTTAGGGGGAAATATGTTACGCGTCATTTTATCACCATGACATTTGACTGTTCATATGGGTCTATCACCATCCATATCATGTTCCTTTAGAGGTAAAAACACTCATGTTCCTGAATCAAGTCTTGGAAATTTCAAAAAATATCTTTAAAAACCTTAAAATATTACCTACGTGGTTTTTATATCCTTTTCCTGTGCATGCACTGATTCTTCTTCCATTAGCCATGGAGATTGCCGCTTTGTTCGCCACTAAAACCTGTGCACCCTTGTGAAAAGCAAGTAAAATAAAAAGTAACTTCTAGAAGCCTAATTGGTCGAATATTTTCCCAACTGGAAGCCTCTAGAGTTGTGCCAGTCCGAGATTTATCCCTTTACTCATGGAGCTTATCCCTTGGTCCAAGGAACTCAAATCCCTTCATAGGAGGAAACCATCCCTCTCTTAATGGATCTTAAACTACCTTAATCTCTCTATAAATTGAGTTGAAGTTTCAGGTTAAAGGGTAGATACCAATGTGAATAGATACTGATTTGTATAATTTCTAAGCTGGAGAGAGTTCAAAGAGTTCATAGTTTCTATGCTAGTGAGTTGTTGTTGACACATTGAAGATCACTCCATTGTGCCCCTGAATTCATGCTGGTAATTCTAGAGGGGAAGGCTTATCATACTGAAGGAAAATGATTGCTCAGACACTCAAAAGAAATATATACAACATCAAGGCATTTGGTTGTAATATTGCTCTTTCTAATTTATGATAATACATATGGATCTATTTTTCTCATTGTCTTGTTTCTAAATTCATGGAAATGATGTCATGACTTAGATTCCTTGATCACCAAGTTAGATTATTATTTATGATTATTATATAATGTAGGTGCTTTTATCATTTGTCTTGTCTGTGATTGCACGTTCTTTTCATCATTGAAGAACTACTTTGGAGCAAAAAGAAAAAGACTACATTAGACATCTCGATTGAAAGGTAGGAGCATGTCCTATTTATGTCATGGTTGTAATAATCTAAAATACAAATAATCTAGAGAAGGAGATTTCAATGGATCTTTGTTTCTAGTTACTCGTTGGAGTACTAGGGAGATCACTCTTGTCCGCAGGAGGGATTAATCCTCGTAACACATGTAAAAAAAAATACCTTTCTCCTAGTGGCTTCCAACTTGTTTCTTTTCTCCTTCTGCACATGAAAGTATATGGGGAAGCCAAATATACGAAGATGAATCACATCAGGCTTGACGCCTGATAACACATATTTAGGTGTTTTTTTGTCTAATTCTTGATGAGGCACCCTGTTTTGAATATACTGTTTTGAATATATATGACATCATTTTTTCCTTCTCCCCAAAGGAAATTTGGTAACTTTTGATCATGGAGCATGGCACGAGCGGCTTCTACAATAGAATTTTTCTTCCTTTCAACTCATCCATTTTGTTTGGGAGCATATGGTGCAGTTGTATCCTTCTTGATACCTTCCTTCTTGCAAAAATACATGAACTAATTTGAAGTGTATTCTCCACCATTGTCTGACCTGAATATCTTGGATTTCTTCCCTGTTTTATTTTCGATCAAAGCTTTGAACTCCTCAAACTATTCAAATGTTTCATCCTTGTGCTTTAGATAATATATCCATGTCTTTCTTGAAAATTCATCAATGAAGGTGATGTAATAGATATTATTACCAAGATAATGTATGAGCATCAGACCACTCAAGTCAGAATGAATGAGATGGAGGATGTCATTTGTATTATTATCTCTAGAGGGGAATGGTACCCTTGTTTTCTTCCCACTGGTACATCCCTGGCATACTCCATCATGGTTAGCTTGAACCTTCAGAATCCCTGAAACCAATTTCTCCAATTTCGAAAGAGCATCATAATGTAGATGGGCCAATATTTAGTTCCATAGCTCACGTAGATTATTAGTCTCATGGACTAATGCTAAGGGTGGTCTTCTAGTAACCCTGTAGATTCCTTCACATCTCAATCCCAATGTGAATGCATCTCTCATAGGTTATCCAATAGGCCAAGTAAGAATATTTCATTTGATGAAGTAAACCTTGATCCCTTTATCTTCCAAAGAGGATATTGATACTAAATTGTTCTTCAACCCAGGCACATACATTACATCATGGAGAAAAATATATTCTCTTGACTTCAAATGAAATTTTACGGACACAAAATCTTTAATGGGATGAGTGGAGTTGTCTCCAAGAACGATTTTCAAATTTGACTCCCTCTCCTCCCAGTTAGAGAGAACTTACTTATAACCAGAGAAGTGATGAGTGGCCCCACTATCAACCAACTAACTATCCCACAAATCTGGAGGAGATGAAATAGTAAGAGCGAAAATAAGGATATATTAAGATTAATTCACAACATTACTTTCATACCTGGAGAATCTTGACTTCTTTTGTCGATGACAATATTCTTCATGATCACTTGGAGCATCTCTTCTTCTTCTTTCATATCTTATATTGTGGTAATTACTTCTATAATATATTCTTCTTGAATCATTGAACCTGTTGTTGTGGCTTCTAGTATTGTAGCACGGTATATTGTAATTTTTGGGGCACATGTCGTTGGAACTTCTCAAGTTTCCAACATATGCAAGTAAATTGTATAGTAAACAACCAACTATAATTTGATTTAATTTATTTTGACCTTTCTTATGCTTACTCTTGATGACATTAGAAGAATTTTCCATAGGCTCAGGTAATTTTCCTTGAATGTAATCCAAAACATCATTGTTGTTAGTTATGATTTCCAACCTGTCTTTCCATGCAACAAAATTTGGTGAGTCACCCAACTTCTCATTTTCCTTGAAGGTGGAAGAAATTACGGATTTGATTAAATCGGATCTTTCAATTTTTATAAAGATGATTGCTTCAATCCTTGTCTCCTATTGGGCTCGTCCTTCACCTTAGCTCTAGTACCATGTTAAATTTTCAGATTATTCTATGACGTTGAATCAATTACTTTAGCCTAATTCAATACTTCAATTAGAAATATTTTCAATTACAATTATTCTTTCCATTCATAAAAATTAATTGAAGATAGAAAATTAAATGCAATAACAAAGGAGACAATCAACACATAAAAAAAAGACACTAGATTTGGTCAAAGACCAGGGAAAAACCCCACTAGGGGGGAAACCCTTTGAAATTATTCTTCTATTATATTTTCATAAAATGTTCAACAAATAGTATAATGAGCCCAATACAATATCATCTACTAATACAACCCAATAACATTCAGAAACAAGGTTTTAGTGTCAAAATATATCGAAGACAACTTCTTTAGCCTTCGGTCAGCTGCAAATAACTTCAGTCAATGGTCAACTTCAGTAAATCCCCCAGTCGCATGCATGAGAGGTTGTGAGTGTGACTAAGGGATCCCAATTGCTCCCTTTCTACATGTTTACCAACGATTATAGTCGAAATTTCTCTGTGAGAATCTTGCGACTATAGCCCATAAACCCTAGATCATATGCGAGCCTCGTAACTTGTGATTTCAGACCATTAAGAACTTATTTTTTCATCCTTGCTTCAGACTTGTGTGAATCAATCAATGAGAAGAGAAGAAGAAAATGATTGGTGATGTCCAAATGAGATTTAGGTCACTTGTATTTATAAGCGTCCTTGGGTGTCCAATTTGCTTTGAGGCTAACCTTGTCCAAATGTGAATTTTTGGGATTTCCTTCATAAGTACACTTCCCTTTATCCGATTTGAGTGGTATTTACGTCGATTTTGGTCCTCTCTAAAAGAGGAATGAAATGCAATCATCATATCCATCAAAGAAGCTGTCCAAAGTGGAATTTCACTGTAGTTTCATAATTTTAACATAACTTGAGTTTTGATACCACTTTGTAACTCCCCCAGTCACCCAATAGGGTATATCATTGTTTTTGTAACCCAACATTTCCAAAATATTTGTTTTAAATCAATTGATGAAGCATTGATGAAGTAAATAATACATTTTACCATGAAATGCATTTATGTACAAGAATGTAATTGCATAAATTACAACATTTTAATTTATATTCACATGCAACACATGAAAATGCATGAATAGTTATAGTGGAAAACATATAATATAATAATAAAAACTTATGTTTTAAAGAAATCATTGATTGAATAAATACATTATATGTTCCACCCAACCATATAACACATTGCTCATAATATCTTTACAATATGCCACCATCGAACCAAAGCCATGACTCCATGAGCATGAAGGATTTCCTAGGCCAATTATGGTACATAACCAATACCAATCATTAAAAAGGATAGGTATTGAACCCCAACAACTTCCAACCAATGGGTTTTGCATATCCCATCAACCCCACACAACCCAAGGTAGTGAACCCCCTTATCCATGCCCACAATTAATTGGGTTGTGTCACTACCCTTATAGGGTGTCCAATTTAGGCTTACCGAGGATGTCTCTGATTGCTATGGCTCATGGGAGTTCCAACTACCCTTAGGGGTCTCCAAGTACTCTCTAGTATCACACTAGGGAACACGTCCCATTTTCTTGAATTCACCGAAGATTTACTGATGGCCAAAACAGGTCATAGGGTTTCTTTTTCTTCCCATCCAAGGAATCCAATCACCTAATTCTTTGTACCAATGATGCAGTGGATGATGAAATAACTATAATACACTTCATTTTTATGTGCATGTACCTAATTTTGACAAATGACACTCTTAAAAGTCAATTTATGGACTTAGGATAAAACATGTACACATTTTGACTTAAGCTTATTTTAATTATAACTTATCCACCTTGGCTTAAGCCCTTCATCACTTGTCCCTAGTGTCCTTTCACACTCATGGAGTCTTACCCCCCCATGATCTATTGTGTGACTTGGTTTTCAACACTAGTGTATTTTGTTAATATGCATGTGATTTCATATACACAAAACTAGGCTCTCTAGTGTCAGAACATATAAACATAAGAACATTATGTACTTTGATTTGCTGATGCCAAAATACTTCCTAGCTCACCAACCTAATCGTGATGTTTAAATCACATACATAGGGGTCATATTAAAGGTGTTACAAGTTCTTACCTCTCATCTTACCACTTTCACTCCTCCTTGTCCTAAATGTTTATATTAAAAAAAAATCACTCTATAAAGCTAATTCTAGTTGCAATTCCTTGTTAATAGTGCCAAAATGTTAGGTTGAATTATCGCATAAGTTAAGTCACTAAATATCAACCATGGCTAGTAGACTTATGAAGTGTATCCATTGTAGCTACTCAACATGTCCTATGTATTTATGACTAAGAAAATCTCTTTGATACTCTGGAAAAAATTTTCGGCCTCTGGAACTTAAAGCGAGCTTCTCTCTAGCAAGATCAAATTCCCTTCTAGAGGCTACTACGCAAACCTTGCGTCAACATATTTGTGAATATCTCTGCCTATCTACAAGCTACTCTCTTAAACTGGAATACTTCCTCTGGATAACTATATCTTCCCCTCTCTCTCTCTATGTGCCCTCTTTGGCTCAAAATATTTTGGTAGAATGTTGTTGCTCTCTAGAAAATCGAACTTCCCAAGGAAAATTGACCTCAAGTGTATTCCTCCATCTACCTATCGTACTCTTCTTATAATTATCCAATGAACAAGATTAAAACTTAATCAATGGATGAGATTATTTCTTAGTTGATTCGTGTGAGTTTCTAAAGAAATATCACATTCCTCAATTGATTGTTATTAATTAATCATTTTCCATAATATAGACTTATGAAAAAATTAATTATTGATTAATTAACTTAATTAAGACATTTATAGGTGGATTTTCTTGAACCCTATTATGGGTTCTAGAGTCCTAGTGTTTCTATTCCCCTCTCACAATTGTCGAGACTAGAACACCATCCTATGCTACAAAAAATAACACTCCCTCTTATCAAGGAAGGTGTTCTAGTGTTGAAATGCTACAACACTCTATCTTTGCATCATCCTCCATACACACTACTGATAGTTGGCAATTGTGACTACCTACCAACCACTGCGCAACTCCAATGTTGCATATGTGTTGTTGTTGACACTGCTATACTACTTCTAAGTTTGCATCTACAGTGAAACTCACTCTCAACTATTGTTGTTGCAACTGCAAGTGAGAAGCATCCAAAATACTGAATGAAATATGCCTCTATGCTGCAACTATCTCATGAGCATATGAATGCTACTAGCCTTTGCATTGTACACTAAGAAATTTGCGTTGCTACTAACTCTGCTATTGAGCATCCTGCTCTACTATCAACACTACTTTGTGTTCCTTAGCATCTAACTACCACTAGTTTGCAACTATCACTTTGGAATATGAACGCATCAAGTCACATTGATCCTCATACTACTGAATACTATAGGCACCTGTAGCAAGGTAATAATCTGTGAGAAAACATCAACTGATGCTCACCTCAATGGACCCTACCCAAATAGCACACAGGAGTCTCATACTCTCCCTCCTCATGAATTTGGTGCCCCACCATCTCCTTTTAAGCATAGTCCCTAGATGGGACCCTTCTTCGCTTTGAAAATCCTACTAGATAACTCATACTTCCTCCGAAACCTATATTTTGCAACTGGAAGTCGATCTACTTCCCATATCTGCATTCTGGCTAACTCGCACAACCTGCTCTAGTAATATTGCATGGTCATCTATGAAAATCTGCAAAATATGTGAAACTCAAAAACTAGGACATAAACAAGAATCTCCTCCTATCTTGATTGGCTACTTGCTCTGCAATTCACACTCCCTTTTGGAATGCACATTACTCTTTGTTGGTTCTACCTTTGCAACTGGAAATTTTGGATTTCCTTCAAGACTGAAATTGGAAACCCTCTGAGAGAAACTCCCTTTGTGTGTGCAATTTCTCTTCCACTCGACGTTGATTCTACTCTAACAAACTACTGCAAAACCCTTCTACACCTAGACAAGAAATATGCTCAATGAAAATACTGCGTTGTTTCTCCCTCTGCATGTTAGAATATCTTTTCTCGACAAATCAAATTTTCCTGCAACTGCAACTAGAAAATTGAACCCTTGTCCAACAGTTCACACTGCTTGGCTAGGCACCGCGCAAACCCAAAAAATGTCAGCTTGCTACTCCCTCTTAACCATAAATTTTTTTCTCTTCCACCTTTGATCTTATTGTCTGATCAAATTCGCCCTAATACCATGTGAAAATTTCACCACTGAAATTTTATTGCAACAACTGGAATTAATTATTCCAACTGTAAATCTAGCAATCTATTGCTACGACAACAATGAATTAGTCACTTTCATTCTCCACAAATAAAAATATTGTGAAAGATAAAATGGAAAGTAAGAAAACGCTGACACACACACACACAAATATAACACCGTTTTTTTGGACAAAATTCCCTGGAAAAACCCAATCTGGGAAATCATGTGCAACAACTGAGGGTTTTATTATTAAGCAGAAACACAAAATTCTGAGTACAATTGGATGCCAAAATATCACAATCCTACAAAGAAAAATAATGACAAAAATATTATGGGGAATTTTCCTCACCACATAAGCAATTCGGGCTCTGACTTCCAGTTCCAAGTGAGTCATCTAAATTGGCCTGCGCAGACCTTGCGTCACCTCTACACAACTTGTCAAACACACTGCCTGGAATAGTTTCTACTCAGGTCATCTTGTTTGCTATTGAAGTAGAAACTGTCTCTTTGGCACTCTGAAAAACTTTACAACCTCTAGAACTAAAAACACGCTTCTCTCCAACAAGATTGAATTTCCCTCTAGAGGCTACTGCATATGCCTTGCATCAGCCTCTCTATGGATATCTATGCCTCTTTTTAAGCTACTTTCCAAAACTGGAAGACTTCCTCTGCATCACTGTCTCTACCCATCTCTATCTGTATGTCCCCTCTCTAGCTTGAAGTCTTAAAAAAGAATGTTGTTGATTGATGGAAAGTCGAACTGCCCAAATAAACTCAACCTCAAGTGTATTCCTCTATTTACCCATCGATATCTTCTTATAATCTCCAGTTGGGACTCCAACGACCAAGCTTAAAACTTAATCAAAGGCTGAGATTATTTCCTAGTCGATCCATGTGATTTTCTAGAGAAATCTCACCTTCCTCAATTAATTGTTGTTAATTAATCATTTTCCCTAGTTTATATGTAGGAAAATTTTAATTACTGATTAATTAACTTAATTAAGGCATTCCTAGGTGGATTTTCTTGAAACCTTTTCTGGGTTTTAGAGTCCTCATGTTTCTTAGCATCTATGAAATTTTTTGAGACTAGAACACCATCCAATGCTACAAAACTGAGAAACTATGCACAATATAAATAAAGATGTTTTTAACACATAAAACCAATACATATGGCCATAACACGAGGACCTTCCAAACTTGGCCTATGCACGATAAACCCCATTAATTGTTGGAACTTAAAATATATATTAAAAGGTTAATACCAGTGCTATAGATCTTAATTAAAAGTATATGTGTTGATCATTGATCCCCTAGCTTATACTCTTCATAACTTATTTATACAAATGGAGATGAATCAAACCAAGTTATGATTTCATCTCAGAGAAGCTACATAATAATATGTTTTATAAACATAGTTAAATCGACCCCTATAATGAGTGATATCGTGGCCCATCACGTGTTCTAAAGAGATGCAAAATTTGTCCTTGTTGCTGCAATTATCCTCTTGTTGGCACCACAATGATTGTATGCTTCTATTTTACCTTTTGCAAATCTAAGGGAAGCCATATCATGTGATTAAGCCAAGGATTAAAATCCACGTTTGTGATTTCCCTAGTAGTGTTCTCAACCATCTCAACAGATAAAGAATTACCATAGTGATTTTATTCCTAGAAATTTTAGTAAACACTAAATTTTTAATAGGCTATTTGCTTAAAATTAAAATTAATAGTATAATATGTGGTTTTAATTGTCTTTACTGTGGTCAAAAGAAGTCAAAAGTGTAAATATAAATAAATAGAGGGTAAATAATACTAAAAATGGCAAGGTTTGGATCTTCTCTGCATAACAAAATCAAGTGCAAAAAATTGTTATGTATGTTTAAGCTCTGTACAATTTAATAAAACATAAAAGAGAAAATGGAAAACATACACATTAACACAAAGATTTAACTCGTGAAACCTAAACTGAGAAAACCATAATAATTTTTCAGTATACTCTTCTTTACACTATTACAATACAATTATTGTATCTCACAATATCCATAAACCGCCAATACATTTACCTTGGATTAGAACACAACCATAATTCCTTAACCAAAACTACAAAACCATGGGATAAACCACCATGCACAAGAAAACTGCTAAAGGTAAACATTATGTGCCAAACATTTCCAAAAACGAATGTAATAAATTGCCCCCTTTTTTTCGTGGTGTTGTCCTTGATCCCATTTGTAAGGGGACTTCTGCCCCCCTCTGCTAGTTTCAATGTGCAACATGTGCAAGTAATTGTGAAAATAATATAACACCTACCCAACATGCTGCCACTTATTGCTTAATTTACACACAGTGGGTCACAAGAATACATCATTGACAATCCAAGGCAACAATGCCCATTTTTTCTCTACAATAAGAGGACTTCTCTGTGCTCAAATATTTTTTTAATGAATCTGCAACATTATTCAAAATGTCCACATTCACTAATGACATATTCTTTTCTTCAATTATATCTCTTGCAAAGTGATATTGAACGTCAATATGTTTTTTCTTAGAATAATATGTTGAATTCTTTGATAGGAATGTTTCACTCTAATGTCACAATCTATTATCATGGTTTATTGTACCAACTCAATACTTTAACAAAATATTTGTAATCATATTGCTTCCTTTCTTACATGAGTGGCTGCCATGTATTTAAATTTTATAGTTTAGAGTGCCATTATGTACTCTCTCTTGTTCATTTCTCCTCCAAATAAGGTAAACATATATCCACATGTACATCTTTTGTGATCTATATCTCTACCCTAATTTTCATAAAAAAAGCCATGTATGTTCAATACTTTGCCCAATATTGGACTTCCTTGGTAGCATAATTCATAGCCCATAGTGCCATGCAAACACATGAAAATGCTCTTTACTTTTTTCCAATGCCCCTTCCCTGGTTTTGACATATACTTGCTCAATACTTCCACTACACATCTAATGTCCGGTTTGGTAGCGACCATTGCATACATCAAATTTATAACTACACTGGCATATTGAAAAATAAATATGTCTTATTCCTCTTCATGTGTCGTGCACCACTGATTGACAAACAACTTTACTTTTAAAGTAATAAGCACCTTTTTCGATTTAAAATTTTTCATATTAAACCTCTGCAATATTGTCTCAACATACTTATTTTGATTTAACCAATTTATTTGTTTGTCCCATCTCTTCTAATTTCCATGCCAAAGTGATATTTGCAGCACACAGATCCTTCATGTCAAATTTAGAGGACAATTTAGTTTTCACCTTTTGTATGGTTTCCTTATCATTTCCAATTGACAACATATTATCCAGATACAAAACCAAATAAATAAAATGATCACCAACTAATTTGAAATATATGAAATGATCTTCTTTACTCTTTATGAAGCCAAGTCCCAATATATAAATATCAAATTTTTGACACTGCATCCTTGGTGATTGTTTTAACCCATGTAGGGACTTTTTCAGCCTAGATACAAACTATTTCCTTCCCTTCACTGCAAATCTTTCTTGTTGGTTCATGTAGATTTCTTCTTTCAGATACCCATGTGGTAATGTTATCTTTACATCCATCTGTTGCAATTCAAAATCAAAAGCAACAACAATAGATCGAAGAAATTGAATAGAAATTAACTTATAAATAGGAGGAAATATCTCACCAAAGTAAATTTCGTCTACTTTTGTACATGGGATTATTTTTCAAGTTTATTGGATAAGCATGATATTATTTTTTTGGAGCAAGGAGGAGAATAATAAGAAAGTGTTGTAACAAAAAAACCAACACTTACAAACTTGTGGTTGTCACATAAGGACCAACTATAAGATGCCCAATCATAATTCGAATCTAGGAAGTAGGCGTTGCCACACAAGAACCAACATTCCCAAAACTCTCAGTTTCCATACAAAAACCAACCATAAGAAACTCAATGCCACTCAAATACTTTTCAGAGAAGGAAGTCCCCGTCACATAGTTTTGGAAAATAAAATGCAAGGTTGCATGAAGAAATGCAACATGTTCACTTGGGGGAATGTCGAGTCATGAAAATGACCATGTTTTCATATTCTTTTTACTATATTTTTAAAACATTTCAATTGAATCCTTATTCTTCTTCTTCTTTTTCACTCTTTTATAACCTTGTTTTACTCCATTTTTTTGCTTATATGTCGGGATCAAAATCAATATTTCTTAGTGAATTTATTTTAGTATTTTAAATTGGTTTATGATTAAATATTAGAAAAATTACATGTGTTCACTTATATTTGGAAGTTGGGTGAGTTCGACGATGGTTGTAGGTATATTTGGAGATTTCAACAATGCAATTTTTTATCACTAAGGTCTAAATTTGAAATTTCTCTTCACCATTAAAGATTTGATGAAATTTGGGAGGTTCAATCAAGTATATTGGATAGATAAGAGTCATGGAAAAATCAATATCAAATATCTTGGATAGAGAAGAATCATGGAAAAATCGATATCAAATATCTTGGAGATATTTAGGAGAATATATTTAGAAATAATTAAAAATATTTACTTAATTATTAGCAACTAGTTGTAACTACATAAGAGATATGTGGATCTAAATTCATTATTAATATTAGTTTCAAAGCACGTTTTTGGATCAATAGGAGTGCCTTCTCCATTCCAAAAGGAGAACCAATGGAGCATACTCTCAAATTATTATGGATAGAAAAAAATTTCTCAATATTTCCTTTCACATAGATTGTAATTCTCTAGTTTTAAATGTAGAATATTTTGATTTATTTTATAATGTTATATAATAGTTTGCTACTTTGCTCTTAGGAGAATTGAACTCACTCCACATAGATCATGGTGGAATTTTATTTTGTTTTATGTTCTCTTATTTATTTTATACAATATCATTTCCTAAACAATATTTCATGGTAAATACTCCTATTTATTTTCTTTAACCTGTGTTATATAAGAGTATATCAGTGTCTATTTTTATATTGCAACAATATTTTCCCTTAATTAGCGTAGAATTTTCTTCACAAACCAAGTCTAATGTTTCTCTTGTGTAAGGATTGGAGTGGTGTGTCGAGTATTGCTATGACCCCTTTCAACCAGTAAGAGTTGAAAAAAGACAATAGATCCTAGTTTTCCACATTTTTGAGATCCTAGTGGATGATTGAAAAGCTAGCTATACTTGAATTAAATGCTTCCATATGATTTGATTTTATTTGGAGCAGTGTTTCCATTGAATTAATGAGTGATTAGAATTCCTCCCCAATCAACAATCTCCACAAGAGAATAAAGTATTGTTGTTTAGAGCCATTTGAGGGATGTTATCTCACAACTTGGTTTTCTTCCTATGAAAGCTTTGGAAGTATGGATTGTAGAAGATTAGTTCCCTCCTTATCTTGAAAATAACAATAGTAGTTTAGAATTTTATCAAAGCTTGCTAACAACATGAGGAATAGTCCAGTGATGGCTCTCTCATCTTGAGCTGAGAGTAGCTTAGATATTTGGCGAATCAATGAATATCATTAAATGGTTTAACAGAACACAAATATGCCTCAACTATATTCTGATTCCTTTACTAGAAGAGGTTCTGGTCTTAAACTCACTTTTTGACCAAATATATGCATGTCACATTTACAGGGAATCTAATAGTGATGCAAACCTCCTTTCTAAAGAGGGCCTAAAACAAGCTATGGGGAACTGGGTAGAAAAAGAGTTTGATGGAGATTTGGTTTGAAACCTGGAACAACCTCCTTTTTCTCACTAAAATGATACTTATCCAGTCTTTATTTCTATTTTTTTTTTCTTTTACAAACTCATAATACAAACCTTTTGTGTAATTGATAAAACGGTCCTGCACTATACTTTTAACCCCAATATATTTGTTTCGGATTGTTTTCCTCTTCATAGGAGATCCGGGAGATAACGTGGGGGATTTTTGTCTATCTCATAAACTCTGTACATTTGGAAGGGTGTCTACCACCCAGATGTTTTTTGTAAAAAGCTTAGCGACAAGCTTGCTTTTGACCCCTGTTTAGGGTGGTTTATTCCTATAAAGGGAAGCTCGGGGGCCGAAATGGGCGCATACTCTCTGGAAACTTTTGAAAAGGCTCGGGGAAATGTTAAATAACAGTTTTTCCAAACAACTGAAACTCCATTTTTTTTCTTTTTTCTGCTACGGAGAAAAGGAAAACATGCAGTTCATTGAATGCCAAGTGCATATACTATGTAACATTCTATAATCTTAATATAAAGTTCAAATTTTCTTTTGCGGAAAAAATAGGAGAAATAGTCCATGTAAAATGATGCAAGGAGATAATTAGGTGATAGCCTGGTCTCTACTCAACAACATAATAGATTCATCAACATTTAGATTGGTAAGAGTGATTAAGCTTGCGTTTGATTAATGAAGTGTGATCTATTTCATTTATGCAATTGATTTCATAAAGTATGATAAGCATTAAGTATTATAGATAGATATTACTACAAACACTCTAATTATACACATAGAATGTTTGCATTTAACAAGTTTACAAAGTTTGTAATGATAATATAATGTTACATAATTTATGCAAATAAATTTCCTGACCTTTTGGCATCGTTGGAGAAATGCTAAAATAATTGTGGAATTTTTAGCATTTTTAGAAACATTTGATTTTTGTTGCAACAACATTTATGAATTAGAGGAGGAGAAACAATAAGACAAGAGGTAAGAACTTGCACATTCACTTTAATGAGTTTCTCCAAGACCTCATCATGTAAATCTAAAAAAATTAAGGTAAGAGTATTGAAAGTTGGGCAAAGGAGTTTCATATTGGTGATATATGCATGGATAATACTCGTGATAGAAAAATAGAGCTTTTAAAAACATTTTTCAATAATTCCATTTGTGGTGCAATAATAACCACTCCATTTACTAATCCAATGACATGTATATCTCTAGAAGAAGAAATGTTTTGGCAGAGGATTAAAATGAAGGATAAGAAGCTTCTTGAAGGACAATCAAATACTTCAAGGTAAGCCATCAAAGTTATGAGTTAAAATATTTTCTTGTACACATTTGTATAATGAAGCGAAAATATAAAATATGTGTTATAAAATGATCAAACACCTTCAAGTTTTATATATCATATCTTAAAATCCACAAATTAAGTACAAAATATTTATGGTGGAGGAATTATATATATTATGATTAACATATCCACCAAGTATTCCATACACATAGTACTTTAATTTAGGAGAAATCACATGATTTTTTATTCTTGTAGCGAGTTGACTTTGGAAATCCCTTAAAACCAGAGTTGGGACAATGAAGATTTGAGGGACTAAAACAAGGATTATTTAAAAGCTATTTTTAATGTATATATCCATTGGAATCTAGTTTTCAACCCAATTTGACTCACTTTATTCCAATATTTTATGAAAAGGTTATGCCCAAATTAGTAATTGTTGGTCATAAAATAAGCATTGTGACAAATATCCATCTTGATTTTTCATTAGTATATTTGGCATATCCACTCAAAAATAATTGGTCTGAGGAGGATTCGTGCTGCTGGAGACCTAGGCGCAGGCGCAGCTGCCATGAACCTTGCTTTAGTAGCCTCTGCTGTTCGATTTCAGCTGCATAGTCCCTCCAGAGGAAATCCTGGAGGCAACTGCTTTTCGTGATCATGCCTCTGCCTTTTCGGCGCTGATCGGTTCGTTGAATCGGCCACAACCAAGGCCAACAATCTCCAAGTTTGTCCAAAAATTAGATGGGATTCAGGAAGTATCTCTGCCTCCTATGATCCCTTGAATGGCTTCTATCTCCCTCGTAGTGAAAGGTCTCATTGGAAAATTCACAGGCCTTTGGACCTCGCCGAAGATAGTCCAGAAATGGGTGGAACAAAACTGGATGGACAATATCAAAGGGAAAATATGTATCTGATTCTGTGGCAGGGGCTTCTACACATTTTACTTTGAGACAAAGGAAGAAAAATACCTGATATTTAGGAACGTGCCATATTTCATGGATACTAGAGGGCTTTATTTAAACAAATGGACACCAGACTTCGATCTAGAGCTTGATGTTCCTAATGCTGTCCCAGTTTGGGTCCGTCTTCCAAATCTTCCTCTTCACTACTAAGGGGACGGTTCTGTAAGAGCGATTGGGAATGATGTTGGAAAGTTTATTGATAGTGTTATGCAGAATTATGATCTATGGATAAATTAAATTCCCTAAGTGTGGTGCTAGGAACTTAGAACAATAGATTAAGGACTTTGATATCACTTTTTCTAAGAATAAATAGACACACCGAATGATAGAGGAAAATCCTTGTGATCCAAGTGCTTCCTATTCTCCTTCCGTCGCTTTTTCTGTAGCCTCCAATCCAACTTAGATCTCCAGATTGATTCCTACAAGTATAAACAGATAACAACAAACATCTTGCAATATACATATGCCTACTTATATTAATCACTTAAATCGATTAAACATGAAACACATATATCACTCAAGAGTCCATTACATGAGAAATATAAACATAAACATATACATATATGGGAAAATGAACAACAATATTTATTAAAGAGTAGAAGGGGGAGGTTACAACCAATGATTGATTTGATGTCACCAACTCCAGCTTCATCCCAGCCTCATCATAGCCAACATCACACCAGTAGCATATCACTTCTATCAGTCGAGTCAATTGAGAATCCAACAACATTTCTTTACCAAAATTCTTCCCTCTTCAGCACTAGGATTTGTGCTTAATTTATAGGGCAACTGATGGTAATTTCTCAATGAATGAATTTCTAATATTAGGAAAGACATGTTTCCAAGTTCATAGGTGTTATATGGACACTTGGATTCAAATTTTGACACATATGGAATCTTCTAGAAGGCACTGGCCATGTGGAGATTCCAGAACAATGAGAATTTTTCTACCATTTCACCAACACACCCTTGAATGTCGGGAAGTGCATTGCAGTGCATCCTAAAATGGAGGGAGCTGCATATGCATTACAGTTAGTCCCTTGAGAGGCAACGCTGGTGAGCTCATAAGTGATATAACATATACTTCAACCCTTGGAAATATCACAATAGAAGCCATGAATGATTTTTTCTTCTCTTAGGGCATATAGAAACTAAAATTTAAGGGGATAATAGACCCTATTTTATGGGTCTTGGGGATGATGTCCAGTTTGACCAGGTCATGGGGGATGATGCCAAAATTGACCTATAACAGCTGCCCCTTAAAGCATGAAGTCAAAATAATAACAATATTTTTGAATGAGATTATTTATGACGTGATGAGATGGAACTGAAGCGGAGTGGTGACCTGCATCAATCTTATAATACATTACATCATTATATTTTCATATTGATCACAAATTGTTGAGGGAGGCATTCCCATGCTCAGCACATAAACTATCTAATAACATGTACATAGTGCAGAAAGTCGTCTACATTGGAATGTTGCCCAATACAGACATGCCTACAGATATAGGCCCATGTTTAGATGACGATCTATATGTAAGGTCACCGTACAAATCATGTGTACAACAATCCTGAAATCACAGCCCAAATGGATGAAACTAGATCTGAGGTCTTCTTTTCTCGTTCACTCGATCGTCCAGGTACAATTTTAGCCATGAAAATATATGGTTTGTAGTCGAACATGGTAAGAGATCATTTGATTACCAGCCAATGATGTGAGCTGTTAAAAAACGCGAGAAAACCACCATTGATGTTAATGGATCATAAGGTACTACAGTAAATTTCGTAAGGCATGAATAGATGATTTTGTGTTGAACGCCAAAAAAAATCTTTCGGTCAAAGGTCCAGAAGCGAGGATCTTGTCGATGTTGTAACAAGCCTCATGGTATTGGAAGATGATGTTTCTAAGTAAACTTACTGGATGATGATTTGATGTCGACAGGAAGCCACTTTATCGCGAAATGAGGGCTACTAATTTCGAAGAAAAAATGTGACTTGATATAGAAATGTTCAGGGATTACTGTCATGAAAATGAAGGTTTATGAGTATTGCAGAAAGTTGAGTATTCACTGGATGACTTCTCTTGAACATATCAAAAACACTGAGATGAGTTGGTAGAATTGAACCAAAACCAAAGTGAAGGTATGATGAACCATAGGTATGAATGAACCGTCAAGAAGATTACCCAACCCAAATAGTCATGATGATGGAGTGAAGTGTCATGTTCAAGAGCGACCTGCTACCGTAAAAGTTTTGTTCACTTTCCCAAATTTTCCTCGGTCATTTGTCGACCAATACGTCTTTATTTTTTAACAAGCTTGAGGAGGGTAACATATTCTTGATCTATAATTCAACCCTTCGGGAAAAATATACATCGCTATTTAATAATTTAATTAGTATAGCAATAAATGAAACTCAATTCTTGCCATGATCGACAAGCCTGTCGCTATTTTATGTTTTAATGAGCCTAACGATAGTGACATCATAGTCCTTTTTCATATTTAGATAGTTTCAAAAAGAGGACAAAAGAAAAATCCATAATCAATTTTTCGTAAAGTTGTCGCTCAGATCCGGAAAAGTGTAAAATGATATCTGAGAGAACCTCCTAGCCATGTTCGACTAAGGTTTTCCTTTTTCGTAAATAATCTATCTCAGTCGGGAAAGGGGTTAAACTTATACTGAGTAGATATCAATTCATCTAATTTTACGAGCTTAAAAAGACAAGTGCTCGGAAATATTTTCACATTATCGGTGTCTAAAAAGATCTAAAAGAAGACTCCAGGGGTTCCTTTTTCACTGTTATCAAAGCTCGAAAAAGAGATAAAAGTGCGCTTCAAGTCCTTTTTCGTTTTTATCAAAGCTTGAAAAATAATGATAAAAGTATGCTTTGTAGTCAAATCATTCTCGAAATAAATGTGCACGACTAATCTACTATATCAATTGCAAACTTGTTCAGAACAACATAAAATGGATTAAAAATACCTGTTTCATGATAAAAATTAACAAAACCATAGTCACATCAATAAATATGATTTTCAAATAATCAAATGACTAATTGAAAAAAGTTTTACTATTCATGTTTACCATTTGAAAGTTACCATTTTCATTTTGGAGCTCTGAACATGTTTTTTCCCCTTAACTTCAACTGTTGATTGCGATTGATTCTATGGACGATTTTCCTTGCCGTTTGATCCAGGTTGGTGCCATAAACCTCCTCTTTCCTTCAATAGTATTTTTGTTTCATTATATTGCAATTTTTTAGGGATTTTGGCCTCTTAGGTTAAATTTATTTTCAAAAGAGGGAAACACACCCTTGGATGTCGAAACCTGTCTTGGAATGCACTTGAAATGAAGGCTAGGTGCATATGAAACACATTGTATCTTGACCAAGGCCACGTTGCGTGAAATTCACATTTTTTATTGTTGTAGTGTGCCCAAATTTTGCCTAGTTTTTTGCATGAAAAGGGTCCTAATGAGTCTTACGGTTGTATTTCTGGGATTCAACAGACCATAATGAAAATTACTTGGAGAGAAAGAGAGCATGAAGAACCAAACATGATTTCCCTAAATGATCCACGTACTGTAAGAGCCCTTAGAGACTGTGGGTTATTGAAGTACTTCCTTCTATCAGGTATGATGTAACAGATGGAACTATTGGAGTTCCTTGTTCGTGCGTGGGATCCAACGATTGAGGCATTTCATATTGGGAACAATGTGGTCCCAATTTTAGTGGAGAATATCTATTTTCTGATAGGCTTGTTGAGGAGAGGCCTACTCATTTCTCTCGCAGGGTTTGATCTTTGAGGAGAGACGGTGAGAAACTATATATTGCAGTATTGCAATCCAGGGGTAGAGCCTAGCAAGGATGGGAAAATAAAAAATTTGTGATGCTCGTGATTTTACATTGAGAACCATCTTATTCATGAACTTAAAGCTTGCTGGTACCACTACACTCCAAGTAGCGAACATATATTATATACATTATGCGCTAGAGTGCATGGAACCAACAATTTTCAATTGGGATGAAGCTGTAATTTCTTTAATGAAAGAACAAATAAGCAAGGCAAAGGGAGGAAGGAAGAAAAATTTCAACTATGGTTCGATCCTCATTTCTTTTGCCTTAGAGCGCATTCCAATGATGCAGCCTCAGCATGTGATGCTAGGTATATCTAATCCTAGAGATCTAAGGATGCAGAGATGGGTAGAATTGATGGCTAGACATGCTGGTCAATCGATCATCATTTTCTTGACTACATTCTTCGCCTGGGTTAGGTGACAGATTATCGCCATCGACGACTATCCATATGCAGGTGTTGACTTCCGAGGAGATCAAAATTTAGCTTTACCAGAATGTGCTAAGTGGGGTGCAATTGGTAAGAATTTTTTGACCATTTTTATTTTTATTTTTCTAAGGTTTATACATGTTTTTGTATTTTTATGTTTTCCCAAGACTAAACTAAAATTTTGATGTAATGCAGATGTGGGTCGAGTTTGACCAGTGGGAGAGCCAGAGCATGGAGTGGATGAGCCAACATAGAGGGCTGTTGGAAGAGCAGCCCTTCAGGATTTGGATATGGATGAGACTCTTGCTGAGTGTCAACATCACATACAGGGGTTGACCTTGGGATTCTAGATTGTTGGATCGAAGAGTTACCCATGTGACTGTAGTGCCACACTATTGGCATTCCTAACCGCTGGATGCAGTTACTGCATAGGATAGTTAGATCAATAGCATGTTATCATGAGCACCAATAGTTTACTTTTGACATGTTGCATACATTTTGAGGTCATATGACCAATGTGTCTTGGGCATAAATTTTGTAAAAGCCTATAAATATATATCTATTTTATTTCAGTGTTTTCATATTTTTATTGCGCAATCCTATTCAATTATGTGAATGTATCTTTACAAGTCTTGAAAATGTCTATTTATAACATAATTCGCTAAAGAATCAGTCAATTTGTTCAAGTTTCTGGAAATGTGTTAATATTGAATGAAATCAAAATGTCTTTCCAAAAGTAAAACTCTTAGGAACATACGATGCAGTGTTGGATTTGTATAGTATAAACACTAGTAAGTTGTAATACCACAAGTTGTGAGTCTAACCTTACTGTGATGCGGTTAATACCAAATGAAATGGCATCAGAGAGAAGTTTGATCAACACGCTATACTCAACGATATTGTTTGTATATCGACCGATACAAATCCCTTGAAAACTCACTAACTCGCCGTTCAGAGTGAAAATGGACCACGCTGCAGAGGATAGATTTTGCATACTACGACTAGCACCATCAACATATCACAAAAATGGTTCCAAAGATTCAGACATCTGCGATGAAATGTAAAGCATATTGATAACTTCAAGAAAAATCTAGAAAAAAGAACTAAGTGTTGGAGAGGTAAATCCCCTCTGCAGACAGAGGCGATCCCTACTAGCCCAGATCGGGTCTAGCAACAATCGTATCACGCTAAGGTGCAATTTCCTAATTGCAATAGACCAAATTGTGAAGAATGCCTACCTTAAGTCCAATGCTGTTGTTCGTAGAGAAGATAGCGCTCCCGTTTCCTTGCTCCAACATATCACAATTCTCTCGCTTGTCGCGATCAAACACCTGCACATACAAGAAACACAATGAACATACAAGCGTAAAACCCAATATATGCAATTATGTATCAATCAGAGAAGACACAACTCATGATCATAATGAACAATACGAATGGAACCATAACCAAAGTCACTTATCATTAATTAAAACAAAGGAAAATACAACCTGGCTCTGACGATGAATCTTCCTTCGGCGGGTCGGCAGCGGAATACGTCTCGGTAAAGCTCGTCAGGGATGGGACAAGCCTCTCTCTCTGGTTATCTTGACAATAATCTCCTTGCTACTAATTTGGCTCTATGAGGACTAACAAGGCTCTTGCAACATTCTTTAGGCTATGAAGGCTCTTGGAGACTAGCTTGCAAAGGAAAATGGCAAGATTATATAGATGGTGGAAGGGGAGTTGGGATCCTTACAATCATGGGATTGGCCCTATCCTCAAGGAAGCTTCCATGAGAGGTGGAAAACCACTTCCTCTACATGGAAATCCGGAGCCAAACCTCCCAACTCAATTTAGAGACCAGTTCAAGAATTGGTTGGAGTCAATCTTCCGCCATTTATTTTAAAAAAAAACTCCTTAATAAGCCTGGCGCGAGTATAACACTGTGACAGTGCACCAGATGGTGCGCCTTCTTTGGAGGATTTCCCCCATTTGTGCGAGGGCTGAACTGGCTAGTCACGCCAAGGCAAAAAGGCTATTTTTAGGGGTTTTCACAAGGAATTGTCTTCAGGGGAATGAATGTCCTTATCTAGGGGGATGCCATGAAAGTGGTTTCAGGTCATGTAACTGCTCACAGGTCATGGAATAAGCCCTCCAATGTGCGGGACGGGGGATTGTAGGGACGGTGAAAAATTGCTGTGTAACAGATGCCCCCTAAAGTATGAGGTATGAAAGAGAGAGAGGGGTGAAATGCTTTACGAGAACGTGTCCAACTGAAAACACTGCTGTCGGAAAACCTGCGTAGACAAGTACAACTGATATCTCAAATACATGATATATGTGGTATGGGCGCATCCATCCGTAACAGAGTATACAATAATCTAGATCCAAGGTATGGACGCAGCCATCCAGTGAGGATTGATAAATAGACTCGAGTATGGTCACAGCCATCCAGTGAATGAGTCATGTAACCAATCATAATAATCCACAAAATAGTAGCCTGGATTCTAACAGAAAAAATCCAGGGTCTTGCGCTCCATCTCGACCCGAACAAAGTACAAGTTCAAGCATGCGAATAAGTGAGCTGAAGTCGAACATGCAAGAACATCGTCTGATTACCAACCAATGATGAAAGCTATTAACAGATGAGAGAGGTACCACCAATAATGACAATGGCCCTCAAGGTACTATAGGTACAATCCACGGAATGTGAACAGTGAGCTGGCATTGAACACCCGCAGAATCACTCGATCGGAGGCCAATGATGAAAACCTCAAGTCGAACGCGAAGAACCTGCCATTGAGGCATGCAGGCTCCAAGGTACCAGAAGGGAGTCTGTAGATCAGGTTCTTGGATAATGAGCTGAAGTCGACAGGAAGTGACCTTGATCGAAGGTGGGCCATAGTGTTTCCCACATCATCGACGCGAGATAGAGGAAAATAATGTTTGTGAATCAGGATCAGATGATAATCAGAGGAGGGTTCAAACTTGCAGAGGTCAACTTCTCTTGAACACATTGGCGGCACGACAGTGGATTTGGCAGCATTTGACATCAAAATATCAGAGGTCATGATGATGAGGAAAAGAGTAGATGAGAGGTAAAAATGGATCACCCAAACCCATGGAGGCAAGTGGAAAACAAGATGAGATGTCCCCAACCCGACACGAATGCAGAGAAGTGCCATGTTCAAGAGCGACATACTGCCGACACGACAACGATGCTGGTTCCATTTTTCCCCACCATTTCGGGCGAGTACCCCAATTATTTTTGAAAACAAGATTGAAGGGGATAGCATATGCTTGTAATATAAATCCGTCCTTCAGACGAATTCATCCTATTACATTTAACGAGCCCTAGGAAGGAGAAACTCGAATATCGCCATTACGATTGAATCCAATGTCATCAGGATTTAAAGAGTCTGAAAAAGGAAGAACTCAACATCTTTTCATGTTTAGAGAGTTTGAAAAGACAATGGAGAAGTAAACTCCAACGGTCCCTTTTCGTAAATAGTTCCTCAGATCCGAAAAGGTAGAAAACTATGTCTGAGAAAACCTTCTAGTCGCGATAGGCTAGGGTATTCCTTTTTCGTAAATAATCTATCCCAGCCTGAAAAAGGGGTAAACGTATACTGGGTAGATGTCGTTTCGTAACCACTTTAACGAGATCAAAACAAAAAGGGACTCGGCAATCTTTTCATGTTTAGAGAGTCAGAAAAAGCTGAAAGATGACTCCAAAATGACTTTTTCATGTTTTTATCGAGTCCGAAAAAGTATAAAATACAACTCGTATCACTGTCCAAGTCATGTAAAAACCTGTCTCTGCTCATAAAAGCGAGTGTAAAATCCATTTTTCGACAAAATATATTAAAATATTGAGAAAAATGACTTTTAAAACCTAATTTTGACTTCAAAAGTTATAAATATGCCACAAATGGTAAAAACATATTTACTTTTACTTTTTATCTCATTTGGAGAGAAACAGTGAGTTTTGGTGAGTGAATTTGCGGCAGTGATCGCGACTGATCCAGAACACCATCCAGATCCTCGTTTGTTCCAGGTAAGAGGCGCTCCTTTAAGCTCTGTTTTGATCCATTTTTTATGAATTTCCATTGTGCATTCGATCTCTGGGGGAACCCTTTGAAATTTTAGGGCTTGGCCCATTGGCATGGGTATTGGGCACGGACCCACGCCAATGGAATTTTGCTCACAAATGGGTCGCGCCAACTGGCGCGACTATTAAGAAAACAATCATGCCAATGGCGCAACGCTATTTTCCGCTTTAGATTTTCAAAATTTGAGCCATCCATATGGATTTTTGAATGCAACAGAGATCTAACAAGGCATTTTTAATCATGTTGATGCAGATATCCAGGCATAATGGTTATTGAATGGAAGGAGAGGGAACATGGAGAAGAAGATGAAATGGCCATGCAAAACGAAGCTTGCATGAATGCACTCCGAGACTGTGGTCTCAAGAAATTATTTCGCACGCCATGCTTACGAGCTCAACTTGAGCTATTACAGTACTTGGTCAGCATATGGGATGAAAACGAGGAAGTGTTCAAACTTCGGGACCAAGTGCTAGAACTTGAGGTCTCTGATGTCTATTTCATAACCGGACTGTCGCGTAGAGGCCCAGTGCCAATCATGACAAGCAACAGACCTTCTGGAGAGAAGATGGATCAGGTAATGGCGAGAGTGTGCCCAGGGGCACAGACAGGATTGGGAAGTGGGAAAGTGGACATCCACACCGTCCGCGACCTAGCACTTAGAGTAATGCTTCACACCATTATGTGGGCTGCGCGATCGCAGGCACCGCATGAGGCAACCAAGGCACAAATCCTACTAGCCTCTGAGTGCATGAATCCTACACTATTCAATTGGGCCACCGCAGTGACAACCAACATCAAAAGGCAGCTAACAAAGTGCAAGAAATCCAAACTGAAGCAGTTTGGATACGGTTCCATTCTGGTGTCGTTCATCTTGGAACGACTACCCATTTTTCAGGGCTAAGGGGCAATAGTTGCTGAGCCAAAACCGAGGGAACCGAGGATGGCTCACTGGGCAGCACTTATGCCCAGGTCAGGAGGGGGCCAGCAGATGTCTTGGAGGCCCGAGTTCTTTGTGTGTTTACGACATCAACTGATCGTTGTTGAGGATTGGCCCTATGCTGGGACCGATTTCACTGGAGATCCAAATCTTCTGCTCCCGGAGGGGGAGGACTGGGACGAGAAGCTGGGTATGACTCTCTTTTTTGATTTTTATGTATTTATGATTTTTTTTTTTTTGATACATGCCCATTCTAACAACAGTTCTATGTGTATGCATATGTTTTCCCAGAGAGACCTGCCAGCATGTCGCCTATTGCACGGAGAACTCTTCTCGCATATGACCCTCAGGCAGAGGGTTCTAAAGGAGGAGAGCTGATCCAAAACCTTGAGGGCATTGTCAGGGGGATTCCAGACTATGCCCGGCTAGCAGATGTTCTGATGGCATATCAGAGACACACGGTGGGGGTGCCTAGTCGCCTCCACCGACTCATGAGACACTTGGTGTGCGCGGTAACATGTTACCATGAGCACCATGCTGATTAGACATCTAGGGCTTTTTCATGCATATTTTTTGAGAGACATGTCGTCTTCAGCTGTATTAGGAGGAACATGTATATTTTTATTTTATGTGTACAAATTGAAAACTATTCGACATATATATATTTATATATCTATTTCTGGATGGATCTTTTTACATGTGATGATGTTTTTTACAAGTTTCGCAAATGTCTATTTAGAACCATATTAGCTACTGCATCTGTTAATGTATTCATATGTCTGGGTATGTGTTGATATGTGATATAATCAAAATTTCTTTTCAGTAAACAAATACGTAGATACAGACGTAAAATGGATGGGTTTCTAACTGAATAATGACCATTAAGCTGTGATACTACAATTTGTGAGTCCATATATACAAGTAATTCACGAATACCGAGGTCCACAGCCTCGGTTGATAATTCCAACACAGCACTATGTTCTGCGATATTATTTGTAGCAGGCCCCAGACACACACCTTGCAGGTTGACAAACTCACCAATAGGATCGTAGATTACCCAGGCTGCCGAGGACGGATTCCTGGTACTGCGGGAGGCAGCATCTGTGAAACCAACAAATGGAGTAATGGACATCTGCATAATCAGGAAGAACCGATCAGCTGAAAGATGCTTACATCTCACACCACACCACACATGCACACAAATGAATATACACACCTATGTACATACACCACACCAAAAATAACTCAAGCGTAGTATTTTTTAAGGTACAACCCATTCCTAAGCTGCACCAACGGAACTCCTTCGTAATCAATAAGCTCATAAGCCCCATTTTTCAATACTTGTTTTACTATATAGGGCCCATGCCACATGGGTTGGAACTTACCTGCCCCAAGTTTGTCATGCGCTTGGTCGTATAGGAGGACGAGGTCCCCTTCGACAAAGGAACGCGGAGAAACTGATTGATTAAAGTGAGCTTTGACCCGATTCTTCTGTGCTTCAATGAATAAAGCAGCCAAGCGGCGGGTTTCATCCAACTGTTCCAAATACAAGAGACGCTCTTCCTCAGGAGAAGTGTCAGGCAAAAGTTCCACAACCAACTTTAGGTAAGGAATTTCGCACTCAACCGAAAGAGTTGCTTCCAGACCATACACCAATTGGAATGGTGTGAATCCGGTCATACTCTTTGCTGACGTACGGTAGGCCCATAGAGCTGAGAACAATTGGAGATGCCAATTGGACTTGTGAATACCAATTGTCCGTTGAAGCATTGTGACCAAAAATTTGTTCACAGCCTCAACCTGGCCATTTGCTTGGGGGTAATATGGCGTTGAGCTATCATGTCGTAAGCCCAATCTTGATGTCAGCTTGCCCATCATGTAATCTCGAAAATGAGTGCCATGATCGGTAACAATGGCCTAAGGGACCCCAAAATGTGCAATAATGTGGTTGAAAATAAGCTGGGCAACTTTCTTACCATCGGCAGCTAGTGTAGGCATCGCTTTGGCCCACTTAGTAAAGTAGTCTACAACGACGATTATATATGCATGTCCCCCGGCCGAATGAGGGTTACACGTCATAAAATCTACGCCTCATTTTGCAAAAGGGCCCACGGTAATGACAGGGTGCAGAGGAAGGGGAGGCACACACATCTTGCACTAAAAAACTTGGCACACATGACATTTTTGGACTGCAACAATACAGTCTTTGAATATCGACGACCAGAAGTAACCTGCACGCGGAATATTCTGGGCAGTAGCATATCCGGAAATGTGACTGCCACAGGTGCCACTATGACATTCATTCAAGACTCTTTCAGCCTCTTCCAGGGCCAGGCACTGGCAGAGCACCGAATATACTCCAACCTGGTATAAAGTATCTCCTATAATGTGGTAGGGTTGAGACTGATGCCGAATCCGACGTCGGGCATCTTTGGTCAACTCAGACCGGAACGTTGAAGTTTGAAGATACAAAATGATGTCTCCGTACCATGGATCGCGAGTGCTGATAAGGAAGAGTGTTTCATCTGAGATATGATCTTCAGAGTGAGATGGGGTGGAGTCTGTCGGGAGGGAGCAAATGAGATCCGCAAAGAGCAGTGATTTGGTCGACTTAGTAGTGGTGAATTCTAAATCGAACTCCTGAAAGATGACGATCCATTTGGAGTATTTTCCCCCCAGTAATTGTCGAGATAGAATGTACGTCATGGGGTTGAAATCGGAAACCACGGTTACTGTACGCAACAGGATGTAGTGGCAGAAATGCTGCACAGCTTGCACTACGGCTAATGCCAGTTTCTCGACGTGAGCGTAACGCGTTTCTGTATCGAGAAGATTCCATGATAGATAATAAACAATGTGTTCATTTCCATCATCGTCATCCTGCACCAGAACCATATCTATGGTGCTAAACGCGGCGGCCAAGTATAGAGTGAAGTCACGATGATAGTTTGGAGGACGAAGCAACGGAGCATTAACGAGTAACATCTTGAGCTTCTCAAAGGATTACTGAGAAATCTCGTCCCAATGAAAGGGAATGCTTTGCTTTAAAAGATGCGTGAATCCTTTGGCCACTTCCACATAGTTCGGGATGAAGCATCGTAGGAAATTAGCTTTTCTCTGCAGACTTTGCAATTGGTGTAATGAAGAGGGTGATGGGAGATTGAAAATAGCCTTGACCTTTAGGGGGTCAAGGCGAATTCCGTCCTTGGAGACTATGAACCCCAAAAGACGGCTAGAATCCACGCAAAAGACACATTTATGAGGGTTAAGCCGGATATTATAGCGTCTACATTGAAGGAAAATCTAGTGGAGGTGTTCAGGATGGTCCTCTCGCCGAGCTGAATGAGCTGGCAGATCGTCCAGATAAGGCTGAACGATATGGCATATGTTGTAGAATGCGTAAGACATAGCACGCTGGAAAGTAGCTCTAGCGTTATTTAAGCTGAACGAGAGATTTTTATAAGCAAAGGTACCCCACGGACAGATGAATGCAGTCTTGTGTTGATCGGCAGGTAAAATATTTATCTGATTGTACCCGAAAAAGGCGTCCATCAGGGAATAAATCTCACTCCCAGCACATTCATCAATGATTTGATCTATGAAGGGAGTGGGGTAATTTTCCTTAGGACAGGCGCGATTAATATCATAGTAATCAACACAGAATCTTATAGTACCTTGCTTCTTATCTACAGGGACAATATTTGAGACCCATTTTGTGAGAGGAATTGGGTAAATGAAGCCTACGTTCAGAAGTTTTTCAACTTCTTCTTTAATGGCAGCTGCTTTGCGAGGATGCACTGGGCGTAGGCGCTGGTGCACAGGTTTCACACCAGGATAGGTAGGAATCTTGTGCACTACTATGATGGGATCAATCCTAGGCATTTCCTCATAGGACCAAGCGAACACTTTTTTGAATTCACGGAAAAGATCGGTATAAACTTGTATCTCGCCAAGAGAACAAGTCACTCCCACGTGTATGTTCTCGACTATCCCCGGTTTGACGGAGATGTCGATCGACATGGTTTGGGTAATTTTTCTCAGGTTTCCCTTCGAAAGGAACTCATGAGTCAATATGGGTGTTTGGAGAGGTGGAGTAGGAACCTGAGATGCAAAATGCTCTAGAAAATCCGACATTGCCCCCAAGCTGGGCATGAAGGAGGAATGATGATGTCCATCTCTCCAAGGTAGCTCCTCAAGAGACATTGTTTCAACAATGGCTTCATCAGAAGGGAAAATCTCTTTTAGAGGATCAGGTGAGTCGGCCTCGCCGAGCCAGGGGGATTGAGAATAGATATCTAAAGCCATGCTCGAGGGAGCATGTTAAGGAGGAGGAGGATCAGATGCGGCGACAATTTCACAGTAATTAATATCTACTGGAGTTAAGGGCATCGATTCTCCAAAATAAGTCCCTTGTTCAGGCGAAGGGGTGATCCATGGGTCGTCATACCTAGAGATCATATTAACTTGAATGGTGTGTGGTGGTGGTGCGGGAAAAATACCCATGAGGACGGGGTCTTTGAAGAGACCGGGTCCTACAATTTCAGGGGGATTGGGGATCTGATCCACGTAAGGAACATTGTTCTCAGAGGATGATGTGAAGAAAGACAAATGATCCACAGTAATGATTTTGCCATCATGAGGGAACTTAAGAAGCCGGAAGAGGGTGGATGGCACACATAGCATAGCGTGAGTCCAACTGCGGTCGAGAAGCAGATTGTAGTTAAGCTTTGAATCAACCACTTCTACTTCTACGTTGACTGTCTTCTCCTATAACGTAATCGGAAAACTCTCGAGAACACCCAAGGGTTTTGATTCCCGACCATCGAATGCTTCTAAGGCATTGGGAGATGATGAAAGAGCCGGAGAGCCGATGGCCTTCCAGCAGGCGGATGACATGACACAGGTGGAAGCACCTTCATCCACAATGGCCCTATGGATGTTAATACCATTGATCCCAACTTGAATAACAAGAGCGATTTGATGTGGAAGTCGGGGGGTAAAATTTTCTAAGTCGAAGGTGAGAAGATTAGAATCGGCGGGATCGATGCCACCGATTGCAGACAACATAGATTTCTGTTGCGATGGGAAACTTTGAAGAAATTCCAATGCAGACATGGCAGAAGGCGCCTGTGCCAAATCCTTAACAATACTGTAGTTCTGAGCGGCACGGGCATTTGGGTTGTAGGAAGATCTTCGCAAAACACCTTTAGAGGGTGGCCTAACAGCAGGTTTAGCGCTGGGCTTCTCAATTTCCAGAGGACTAGAGACAGGTGGGGGAGGTGGGCCATCCACAACTTCCTTTCCAGCTGCCTGACACGATCCGACATAATCCTTCAAACGCGTAGAAATTGAGACAGGTGTAGCACCATTCATCATAAAAACCTGGGACCCAAATGGTGCATATGGTGAAGGTTGCTCAACCATCTGGGTCTGCTGATATGGGAACGATTCTTTAAGAACTGCCGGAGTCCCTTTGGAGCCTTTCAGGAGTTGAGTAATTTCAGATCGTCTGGGAAAATCTTTGGTATAATGATCTCCTTCATAGATAAGGCAGGCGTAATTCGGTTTACGTTGGGAACCGTCATCAGTACGAGATTTAGAAGACTCTGGTTTTGGGGCGTCGGGTTTGGATTTTCTTTTGCCCTTCTTCTTTCCTTTGGAGGATTTTTCCGTAGGATTAGCCTGAACGGCGTTGAATCTGTAGGGGCGGGAAGAGTAGAATTACTGGATGAATTGGACTTCTGCTTCCCATTTGAGGATTGGCAAGAATTTGGAGACACAGAACCAATAACACCATCCACCGCTGGGGTAGGCGGAGCTTTAGAGGTTCCCGGCCGTGGAGCATCAGTAAAAATATCATAAAGCGTTCCGCACTAAGAGTATACCAAAACAAGATACTGGGCACGCGCTATGGCTTGTTCTTTAGTCACACATGCCCCCATAGCAATATCTTGGGTGTTTTTTCTAACGAAGGAGGTGGTGAACCAATGAGTTAGTAGCTGATAAGGTATATCAAACTTGATCAATCTACGATGACGTTGCCACTCATGAATGTGATTAGATAAGTGGGTGGCTTTATCTTGCTTCAAAGAAGTCAGGAGATGCGTCCCGACTTCGTAACGAACCGGTAACTGGAAGTAAGTCAGAAAAGCCATGGCTAACGTATTGAAATCTTGAAAGATGCCACAAGGTAATTTGATATACCACTTAGCGGCAACACCAGTAAGAGTGCACTAGAAGAGACGTAGACGAATTGAATCATCCACCCAAGAGTTGGACGAACACCAGAGATGGTAAGTCATTACATGAGCTTGGGGTCCTCTCCAGCTTTACCCTCAAACTTAGGGCAGTCGCCGGGTACATTGGTCGGAACCGGACGCCAATAAGGATTGTGAAGAATCGGATCATTGGTTAATTTAGAAACTTCTAGTAATTCCAAGGTAGCCAAGAATGGAAATTTTGGATTGAATGGCATGCCAGGCCCTCGATAAGGACCTGTACCTGTACTCCACGCTGGTTGAGCATATCTTTTCCCCCATGAGTTCTGTCCCAAAGGATTCTGACCATAGGGGGTATAGGGCGTATAACCAGTCTGATTCAGTTGTTGGTAACTAGTGTACGGGGTTGATAACCAGAGTATGGACCCTGATTATATGTCGGCCCCGTTTGAACAGTATGCAGATTCGACTACTGAGTATAGGTGTAGCTGGGTTGTTGAGGTTAATAGTTAGAACCTTGGGGCTGGTTATAATTCGGTCGAGATTGACCTTGAGGATAGTAATCGCCTTGGGGTTGAGCGGGCTGCTGATAGGTGGGACCCTGCTAAGCCTAATAATTAAGGCACACCGGTTGATTCGATTGCGGCATTGAATAAATCAGCTGTTGGGCAGGGTTGACAGAATGTGCAGGTTGGCCTAGTTAAACAACTTGACCTGGCTGAACGAGCTGCCCTGGGTGAACAGGTTGACCCAGGTGAACAGGTTGTGCTGGTTGTGCAGGTTGACCTGGCTGATGTGGGACACCAGGTTGTGGTGGATGAGCTGGTTGGCCTGGTGGTGGAATGGAGCCAGGTTGTGGCTGGTAACCGGTTTGACCTGCAACAGGACCATAAGATGATCTTGGCTGATGTGCAACATTCATACCAATAAGATACTGAGGTTGCATGGGTTGGGAAGGTTGGACTTGCCCCCCAGGACCATATACCAGCCCTGGTTGGTACCCCGGTTGACCTGTGAGTCCTTGAGGTTGCCCAAGTTGGACTCCAGGGTGAGGCTGCATAGGTTGACCTGAAGGGTTGTAATACTGTCCTTGCGGACCGTATAACGACCCCTGCTGGCCCGAAGGGTAGCCTTGGAAGGGCTGTCCTTGTGGGTCATAAGGATAGCTAGGCTGGCTCGAAGGTTTTCCTTGAAAAGGTTGTTCTTGCGGGTTATAAGATTGCTTAGCCTGGTTAGACGGAAAACCTTGAGCATGAAGGTGAGCCTCTGGAGGGGGTAAACGCAAAGGATTCCTATACTCATCGTATTGATATGGAAAAACGTAAACGGGTGTACCATCCTGTGCATAATGCGAAAAATATGGGCGGTTGGGATCTTTAGAGGATTGTCTGACCTCAGGGTTCGATTGTTGTAGGGAAAATCGATAATCCTCAGGAGAGATGTTGTCTGGCATAGCAAACACTATATAGACGTCTTTGGGAAACAACACAGCCCTTAAGGACTGAGCAGTAACAACGGGTGTAGATGCGGCCACGCAGACAGTGGGCCTGACGAGTACAGAAGTGACCTGAGGGGATGACGTGATGGGTGTCCTAGGAGACATCCCCAATGAAGGAATAACCGGCCTCGTAGAAGGAGTTGATATCCCCATAGAGGTGACGGCGGTCATAATCTGACTTAAAGATCTATACCCTGCTGGTAGTGAAGGACCGAGTGAAGACATAACAGATAGCTCGGGGTTGTCTTCTGGGAACAACTGGTAATCTTCACTAGACGTGGGGATTTCCTCACTAGGATAATGGCTGGATGCACTCATATCTGAACCTGCCACTAGATCTTGTAATAGACGATGAGGACTAGGAGGAATAACAACATCTAGAAAAGGCAAACCCGATGTAAGAGGAGGGAAATGTTCCCCTAATCCAAATCCAGACCAAGCGTCGGATAAGGGCCAATTGAACTCAACTGGTCCTCTAAAGGGAAGCTCAGACAGGATTGGTCCCTCGTCGGGAAACTTGGAAACAATGGGCTCCTGATGTTCGACAGAGGATTGAGAAACCTCTAATGAATCGTTCGTATATGGACTACCAATAGACGAACCTGAGGGTTCTGCCACTGTGACAGTAATGAAAAAAGGAAAATATAAAACACAATACACAGGCTAAAAAAAAATCAAGGCACACAATCAAACGACCAACAAGCAAAATCTAAAAGGGCGTGTGATCGCGGGTGATTTATTTTACCACATTGAAATTTAGAAACTTCACTGTTTCATATTTTAAGAGTCGAGAAACGGATGAAAGGTGACTCTATCTCTTTCAGTTTTGAAACAAGCGTGAAAGGACAAGTGCTTGATGATCCTTTCAAATTTAAAGAGTCAGAAAAGATCAAAATGACTACTCTGGTAATCTAGGCAGAGGGTGTACCAAATAACCGTGAACTACAATATACACCTTGGTTTCAAAATGAAAGAGAAATCAACCAAGGACTTAATGTACATTTAGGCAATCTCCCCGAATGCTGTGTCCGGTGTATCACGGGTATAGGGCGGCAGACTCGACTTCCTATGGATAAAGGATAGCAACCTATTGGGGTCTCCCTTTATATATGCAATGGTATGGGGAGCACAAGTCCGTACTAGTGCTGTCTAAAGCCAAGAGGCGAATGACAGCTACTATGTTTAACGACGCCGGAACACGTCTCTATCCTAGACCTCTAAATATTTCGTTAATGTTTCAATGTTGCCTTAGTGTGAATTGAATAAATTTTAATTTTAATCTTCAATTATGTTTCAATTTCCAGGCCCTAGCGAGTGTTATGTCTCAAAATCTCCTAAACGCACACTACATGCCACATCATATCATTTCATTCGAAGAAAGTTAATTACGAGAGAGTTAAGAACTTTTCACACAATAAAAAAATGATCAGACGACAAGCAGTGATGTCTCTAATGCAGCTGATGGAAACTAAAAGCTTTTCTTTCCAAGTTACTAATCACTAATAACACAGAAAAGATTTAATTCACACTAACTAATCAAAAGAAAAAGAGATTTTTTTTTTTTGTATTTTCAATGTTTAAGAGCAAAGTGCACTAAACAAAATGAAAACTAATGAAAAGAGAAATTTGAAAGTGATGGTAAAAGAGAAAAGATAAGCAAGTTCAATCAATAGAAAACACACAATCAGACCTCAAATTGACAAAACAATCCCTCAAAACCAAGATAATCCCAAAGATTCAAATGAACCATGTAATCTAGGCTCAAAGCAAGACAAAGCGG
The DNA here is from genome assembly GCA_034641835.2 of Pinus albicaulis. NCBI lineage: Eukaryota > Viridiplantae > Streptophyta > Pinopsida > Pinales > Pinaceae > Pinus > Pinus albicaulis. The sequence continues at coordinate 801,078,839 of CM076579.1, forward strand.
AATTCGAATGAAGAAGAAAACAATCACTCAAATAGCACAATAAAACGATAGCAAACCACCAAACGAATGCAAAGAAGCAATCACAAAGTTGACTGAACAGATAAAAACCAAAAAATCCCACGGGAGGCTCGACACACTATAGAACCTAGATGCCCTAGGGCTAGAATGTCAAATTGATAGAAACGAGAAAACAACCAAAGGATGAAGGTCATAGTCAGTCAAACAAGGCTCCAGAACACTCAGGCAGTCGTAAAAATGAAACCAAAAACACAGATCAAGCTCAGAAAGCTCAAAACAGAGCAAACCCTAGCACCTTACAGAATTTGCGTGACTGTCAGGCTAAATCTAGCGAAACAGGATTGGCGCGGGTAATACACTGGAAACATGCGCCAATTGGCATGACTGTCAGGCTAATAAGCGCACAAGTTGAGTTTACTAAGCAAAAATAAGAAGAGCAATCGAAGAAACAAACTAGTGATGGTGAAGCTAAACAAAAGCCAAACACACAGAAAGAGCTAGCCAAAAGAGCTGATCAAGCAAGAAAAGTCAAGAATCGACCGAAAAGACAAGACAATACTCCAAATCAACGTTTCCCCAGTGTGGTTGCCAATTTTTTGGAGAGGTAACTCCCCTCTACGAACAGAGGCGATCCCTACAAGCCCAGATCGGGTCTAGCAACAATCGTATCATGCTAAGGTGCAAGTTCCTAATTGCAATAGACCAAATTGCGAAGAAGGCCTACCTTAAGTCCAACGCTATTGTTCGTAGAGAATATAGCACTCCCGTTTCCTTGCTCCATCAGATCACAATTCTCCCGCTTGTCGCGATCAAACACCTGCACATACAAGAAACACGACGAACATACAAGCGTAAAACCCAATATATGCAATTATGTATCAGTCAGAGAAGACACAACTCATGATCATAAAGAAAAATACGAGTGGAACCATAACCAAAGTCACTTATCATTAATTAAAACAAAGGAAAATACATCCTGGCTCTGACGCTGGATCTTCCTTTGGCGGGTCGACAACGGAATACGTCTCGGTAAAGCTCGTCGGGAAGGGGACAATCCTCTCTCTTCGGTTGTCTTGACAATAATCTCCTTGCTACTGATTTGGCTCTATGAGGACTATCAAGGCTCTTACAACATTCCTTAGGCTATGAAGGCTCTTGGAGACTAGCTTGCAAAGGAAAATGGCAAGCTTATATAGATGGTGGAAGGGGAGTTTTGATCCCTACAATCATGGGATTGGCCCTATCCTCAAGGAAGCTTCCATGAGAGGTGTAAAACCACTTCCTCTACATGGAAATCCAGAGCCAAACCTCCCAACTCAATTTAGAGACCAGTTTAGGAATTGGTTGGAGTCAATCTTCCGCCATTTATTTTTAAAAAACAATCCTTAATAAGCCTGGCGTGGGTATAACACTGTGACAGTGCGCTAGCTGGCACACCCTCTTTGTTAGGTCCCTATATTACTAGTATAGTCCCTTATTGTTGTTAGTGTAACCCCATTATTGTTATTATTGTACCCTTGTAACCCCACTTTTATTATTATTGTGCCCTTAAATTATTATTGTTAGGTCGGCTAGGATTACATTATGGCCCCATGGACTCCTATATATAGAAAGGAGGTTTTGTAAATTCGATCATCCAAGAATTTTTCATTTATGTAATGTATTGGAGGTTTCCCCCTCGAAGTGGCTCATTTTTAAGGCGTTGATATCTCTTTTCTTCTATTTTTGGAGCCGGTTACACAACATTTGGTATCAAAGCTTTGGATTCTAGGGTTTCGCTGCTCCAAACAGGTCATCGTGGCACTTTCGCTATAAATTTTTTTCTACGAAGTTTCAAAAGCTAAAATTTTTAGGGTGCGAAGCCGAAATCCTGAGGATGATTTTCTAAAAATTTTAGAGCTTGGTTCGCAATATTTTCGGAGATATGATCTATGGAAGTTAGGTCTTTTTTCAGGCTCCTAAACAGGTCATCGTGGAATTTGCGCTATAACTTTTGTTCTACGATGGTTTAGAATCTGAAATTCATATGGTGCGAAGCTGAAATCCTGAGGAAATTAGTTAAAAAATTTCAGAGCTTGGTTCACAATATTTTTAGAGATATTATCTGTGGAAGGTAGTGCTTTTTCAGGCTCCTGAATTTCATCTCAAAGAGGTGATCGTTGGAAAATTTCAATAACTCTCTCTCGGGGCATCGGATTGGAGTGCCGTAAATATTTTTTGCAAGTACACGGACTGTAGTTTTTTGGCTATCAATTTCAGAGACAAAGGAAAAAACAGTGACACGTGGCAAGTCGTACAAATTCGCTCTACTGAACCAGTCCATAATTAGGTCATTGTGGGAGATTGGACACAACTTTGTCTTGGAGAATCAAAATCAGGTCAGACCTATGGAATTCGAAAGATAATGCAGAGGGCTACGTTGGTACCGAAATTCAGATATTTAAGTGCTGCAATCACATATATAATCCAATTTCAATATCGAGCTCCTCAAAAGCAAGAAAAAGGTGTGTATTTTTTATTTTATTTTATTTTATTTATTTATTTATTTTTTCTGAATTGCATAAGTCTTGTTTGAATAATCAATTTGAATTGATTCCAAGGGCATATTGTAGAATAGATATCAGTATTTGGTTCTAAAATATGCCCCGTAAAAATAATTCAACACCCATTAAGCCTTCAGAAGGGTCTACTATGACTCATGAAGATGAAGAGATGCAACATGATCTATCAAAATTACAAGAGCAAGTGCAACAAATTTCACTCTCGCAAAGAGCAACAAAAAATGAAATGGAAGTTTTGAAGAAAGGCATGGAAGAGAAGATGGATGGTTTGAATAAAGGCATGGAAGCTAAGATGGATGGCATGGAAGCTGGCGTGGAAGCTAAGATGGATGGCGTGGAAGCTAAGATGGATGACATGAAAGACAACATGGAAAACAACATGAAAAACATGAAGAATGATCTAAAAGCAGACATTGAAGGTTTGACCAAGTTGATACAAGAAATGTTTCCTAATGGTGAAAAGATAGTAGAAGAACCTCATGATGAGAACAAAATAAATTTTAATCGCGATTTCATAAACTCTAATGTTGGCGGGAAGAACCACCATATTCCAAAAATGGATATGAGGAAGTTTGATGGGAACGATCCTGTAACATGGATACTACAGATGGAGGAATATTTTGATCTCCATAATGTGCAAAACACACAAAAGCTACGCATTGCAACTTTACATTTAGAACAAAATACATTTGTATGGTATCGATGGCTTTGCTCCCATAAAAAAATTGTCACTTGGTCAATTTTTTCGGAAGAAATGATAGCACATTATGAGGATACAAAGAGAAACACCTTCTTTAGCCAATTGATAAATCTCAAACAAAAGGGTTTAGTGGGGCAGCACATTGAGGACTTCCAAAAATTGAATATAAGGGTAACTGATATTCCAGAGGAGCAAAGGATTGATCTCTTCATAGGCACTTTAAAGGATAACATCCAACATGAAGTTCGTGTTCTGGAACCTGATTCATTGGAGAAGGCATTCAGGTTGGCAAGAAAAGTTGAATGTAAAATTATGGCGACAAGGAAGCCTACCACTCAATTCTATAAAGAAGGAAGTGTTGCTACTCCTAGATTTCCACAACCTACAAGGTTGACACCACAACAATTGGAAGAAAAAAGAGCAAAAGGGCTTTGCTACAGTTGTGATAGAAAATACACTAAAGGTCATAAGTGTACCGAGAAGAAATTATTTTACATAGATTGTGAAGAGGAAGAAGAAAATTAACAAGAAGTGGGTATACACCAGGAACCAACCCAAGAAGAGGAAGAAATGAGTCTGACCATATCGTGTAATGCATTGGCAGGAATTACCACTCCTCAAAATCTCAAGATATAAGGACATATCAAGAAGAAAAAGGTAATAGTGTTGATTGATTCAGGTAGCACCCATAATTTTTTTCATTGTAAGGTAGCCAAGGAATTGAATTGTTTCCTATACCCAGCACCAGAATGTCAAGTGATGGTTGCAAATGGAGGAACTATAAATTGCTCTGGAAAATGCCATAACATCAAGCTAACCATGGGGGAATATGTGTTGACTAGTCCAATGCTTTCCATTCCTATGGGAGGTGCTGATGTTGTACTAGGGGTACAATGGTTACAATCTTTGGGGACGGTAGCTTTTAATTTTCAAGAACTTTTCTTGAAATTCTTTTCAGAAGGAAAGGAAGTCGAATTACGGGGTATTGAAGGGAAGCCAGGAAGGATAATAAGCTCTAATGGCATGACAAAGCTTCTAAATAAAGAACAATGAGGCGTAATTGCACAATTATGCTCACTAGAAGTTCCAACATCAAAATCATCTATTTCTGCAGATCTCCAACAAGTCTTGGACAATCATTCCAAGGTGTTTGAAACTCCCAAAGGACTCCCACCTATTCGTGATCATGATCATGCTATTCATTTGATTCCAGAAGTGTTCCTCCAAACATCAGGCCTTATATATATCCTTACGTCCAAAAGAGCGAAATTGAACGTATGATTGCAGAAATGTTAGAGGCGGGTATAATTCAACCTAGTCAAAGTTCTTTCTCTGCTCCTGTAGTATTGGTACACAAGAAGGATGGATCATGGCGAATGTTTCCGGATTATAGGGAGCTCAATAAGCTCACCATTAAAGACAAATTTCCCATTCCTGTGATTGATGAATTATTGGATGAATTACATGGAGCAATTTATTTTACCAAGTTGATCTTCGTTCAGGATATCATCAAATTAGAATGAAGACTGAAGATATTCCAAAAAAATCATTTCGAACTCATGAGGGTCATTATGAATTTTTGGTCATGCCTTTTGGCCTTACCAATGCACCTTCTACATTTCAAGGGTTGATGAATTCCATTTTCAAACCCTTCCTTAGAAAATTTTTGCTAGTATTTTTTGATGATATACTAATCTACATTAGGTCTTGGAAGGATCATGTTGAACATGTTGACAGGGTGCTCAAACTATTGCAGGAGAAACAATTATATGCAAAAAAATCCAAATGTTTCTTTGGAGTACAAGAGGTGGAATATCTGGGTCATATTGTATCTCACGAGGGTGTTAAAGTAGACCCTAACAAAATTAGATCCATTAAGGAATGGAAAGTCCAAAACCATAAAGTAGTTGCGAGGATTTCTCGGGTTAACAGGGTATTATCGCAAGTTTGTTAAGAATTATGGGAGAATAGCAGCACCTCTGACAACATTATTGAAGAAAGATGAATTTTCATGGACTCCTGAAGCAACTAAGGCCTTTGAACGTCTTAAAGAGGCAATGTGCCTAGCACCGGTCTTAGCTACGCCAGACTTCACACAAACCTTTATTGTGGAATGTGATACCTCAGGAAATGGAATTGGTGTGGTTTCAATGTAGGAAGGAAGACCCATTGCTTTTGAAAGTCGTCCAATCAAAGGAAAGTATTTACAAAAACCTATTTATGAGAAGGAAATGTTAGCAATACTGCATGCACTAAAGAAATGGCGAACTTACCTAATGGGAAGACACTTCAGGGTAAAAACTGATCATGATAGTCTTAAACACTTTTTGGAACAAAGACTATCGTTGGAAGAGCAACAAAAATGGGTCACAAAGATGTTGGGTTATGACTTTTAAATAATCTACAAAAAAGGAAAGCTTAATGTTGTTGCAGATGCACTCTCAAGAAAGAATGAAGAGGTGGAAGCATTGCTTTGTGCCATTTCTATTATCCAACCAGATTGGATAACTGAAACAAGAGATGAATGGAAGAAGGACAAAGATGTATGGACACTCATTCAAAAGTTGCAGCAAGATCCTAGTACATCTGATACATTTAGTTGGAAAAATGACTCCTTATGGTACAAAGATCGCTTATATCTTTGTAAGAATTCCCAACTAAAACAAAAGATTCTTCTGGAATTGCACACTTCTCCTTTAGGAGGACATTCAGGATTTTTAAAAACTTACCACAGGGTGAAGAAAGAATTTTTTTGGGATTGCCTTAAATCTGATATTCAAAAGTTTGTGGCGGAATGTTTGGTTTTCCAGCAAAATAAAGTGGAAACAATTAAGACCCCGGGACTTCTACAACCTTTATCCATTCCAAGTCAACGTTGGGAGGAGATTTCAATGGATTTTATCACAGGCTTACCTAAGTCCGAAGGAAAGAGTGTCATCATGGTGGTAGTTGATATAATTACCAAGTATGCACACTTTTGTGCATTATCTCATCCATTTAAAGCAAGTACAGTTGCTACTACATTTATGGATAGAATTCAAAAGCTACATGGAAGCCCAAGGGTTATTGTGAGCGACAGAGATCCCATTTTTACTGGAAATTTTTGGATGGATTTATTTTCTTGTTTGGGTACTCAATTAGCTCATCTTATCATCCTCAATCTGATGGTCAAACTGAGATAGTAAATAAATGTTTGGAAGGATATCTTCGTTGTTTTGTATCTGATAAACAAACACAATGGGTCAAGTGGTTACCTCTTGCTGAATGGTGGTATAACACTTCCTTCCATACTGCAGCAAAAATGACCCCATTTATGGCACTTTATGGATATCATCCTCCATCCATCACATCATCTTTAAGGGAAAATTCGAAGGTTCAAGCAGTGGAAGATCACATCGAGCATCAGCAAGAAGTTCTCCAACTCTTAAAGGATAACCCGAATTTGGCACAAAATCGAATGAAACAACAGGCAAATCAACATCATAGCGAGAGAAGTTTTGATGTAGGAGATTGGGTATTTTTACGGCTACAACCATACAAACAAATGTCCCTCAAGCAAGCAAAGAAGGATAATAAATTATCGCCAAAGTACTATGGTCCTTACAAGGTGTTGTAAAAGATTGGTACTATGGCATACAAATTGGAGCTTCCTGCTTCTTCGCGAGTACATCCAATTTTCCATGTTTCATGCTTGAAGAAGGTTATCGGTGAAAATCTTCCAGTTCAAACAATATTACCAAAACTTGATGAGGAAGGAAAAATCATATTGGAACTTGAAGCAGTCATGGAAACAAGAACTCGACAACTACGGAATCGATCAATTTCAGAGTATCGTATCAAGTGGAAGAACTTACCCACTAAAGATTCTACATGGGAGGATGAGAATTTTATACAGAAGCACCCAGAGCTACTCAAGTGTTGAGGACAACACTTTTTTGAAGGAGAGGGGCATGTTAGGTCCCCATATTACTAGTATAGTCCCTTATTGTTGTTAGTGTAACCCCCTTATTGTTATTATTGTACCCTTGTAACCCCCATTCTATTATTATTGTGCCCTTAAATTATTATTGTTAGGTCGGCTAGGATTACATTATGGCCCCATGGACTCCTATTTATAGAAAGGACGTTTTGTAAATTGGATCATCCAAGAATTGTTCATTTATGTAATGTATTGGATGTTTACCCCTCGAAGTGGCTCATTTCTAAGGCGTTGATATCTCTTTTCTTCTATTTTTGGAGCTGGTTACACAACACTCTTTGGAGGATTTCCCCCACTGGCGTGAGGGCTGAACTGACTAGTCGCACCAAGGCAAAAAAGGCTATTTTTAGGGTTTTTCACAAGGAATTTTCTTCAGGGGAATGAATGTCCTTGTCCAGGGGGATGCCATGAAATTGGTTTCAGGTCATGTAACTGCTCATAGGTCACGGAATAAGCCCTCCAATGTGCGGGACGAGGGATTGCAGGGATAGTGAAAAATTGCTGTGTAACACTAAGACAGTAAATGCAAATCAACAACATATATAAAATATAATACAAAAAATTACTACGCTCATGGTTAAGCATAGTAACATTTCAGATACAACCCATTTCGGGTTTGCGCGAACAGAATTCCATCGTATTCTACCAACTTGTAGGCACCCTTAGCAAGAACTCTTTTGAAAATATAGGGTCCATGCAATAACAGCTCAAATTTCCCCATACCTATTACATTAGCTTCCTGATCATAAAGAAAGACTAGGTCACCCTCTGAGAAAATGCGAGGTTGGACATGCTTGTCGTATTGCGCCTTTATACATCTCTTATGCGCTTCGTTGGCAAATTGGGCTTCACGAAGTGTTTCATCAAGATGGATGAGGTTAAAAAGATGCACTTCTTCAATAGAGGTCTCAGGTAACAAGTTGATTGTGAGTTTTAACGACGGTACTTCACATTGGATTGGCAAGATAGCTTCTAGAACATACACCAATTGAAAGGGGGTAAATCCGGTTGCGTTTCTCACCGAGGTTCGGTACACCCACCAAGACGAGTACAGGATCAAATTCCAATATCGTTTATGAACTCCTATCATTCATTGAAGCATTCATTTAAGAATCTTGTTAATAGCCTCAACTTGTCCATTCGATTATTGATAATAAGGAGTAGAACTATCATGCGACAGTCCTAATTCATTCATCATATGGTTACGAAAATGCGACCCATGATCTGTGACTATAGCCTGTGGGACCCCAAACCGTGAAATGACATGATTAAAGAAAAAAATGCAGTTTTTTGTCCTATGTTGTTGAATGTAGGCATCACTTCAGCCCAATTGGTAAAGTATTCTACTGTGACAATAATATAACCGTGCCCCCCGGACGAATGAGGGTTACAGGTCATGAAGTCAATGTCCCATTTTGAAAATGGTCCCACAGAGACAACATGATGCATTAGTGCTGGCAGTTTGCAGATTTTACTATCAAATATCTGGCACGCATGACAACTACTGACCGTGAGGATGTAGTCGCGAAATATGGTAGGCCAAAAGTAATTGGCGCAGAGTATCTTCTACGTGGTGGCATATCCAGACAAGTGTCCACCACAAGCCCCAACATGAAAATCATTTAAAACCTTTTTGGCCTCCTCATGAGTGAGGCACCTTCTTAAAATTGTGTTGACACCACAATGATAAATTGTATCGCCGACGATTACATAATATTTGGCTTGGTATCAAATACGTCGCTGGTGAGAGTGAGAGGTATCAGGCCAAAAATTCTGGGTCTGGAGATAAATGATAAAATACCCGTACCAAGGATTAGATGATCCGATCTAAAATAGAGAATCATCAGGAATAGATGGTTTCGATTTAGTAGCAGTACTGTCAGAGGGAAGGTCACAGAGAATCTTAGCCAAAAATAAAGACTTCTTTGACTTGGATTTGATGAATTCCAAATCAAATTCTTGCAAAATGACAATCAATTTTGAATACTTTCCCCCTAGGAATTGACGATATAAAATTTAAGTCATGGGGTTGCAATCCGAAATGAAAATGGTCTTTTGGAATAGGATATAGTGGCGAAATCTTTGGATAGCTTAAACAACCACCAAGGTAAGCTTTTCTATGTACGAATACTTCACTTCCATATCATTAAGATTACGACTCAAATAATAGATTAGATGTTCTATCCCATTTTATACTTGGACCAATACCATAACAATGGTCATATTATCCGTGGCGATATATAATAAATAATCACTCTGATAATTGGGGGGATACATTAAAGATTCCCGGACAAGAGTATCCTTGACAACATCAAAAAAATCTTGCGCAACTTGGTCCCAATGGAAGGGAATCCCCTTTTTCAAGAGCCGAGTAAATCCTTTAGCCATTTCAGCGTAGTTAGGTATGAACCTCCTTAGGAAGTTAGCCTTTCCCTGAAGTTTATGTAACTAAAGCAAATTTTATGGCGCGGCCAAATCAAGAATAGGCTACACCTTCAGTGAGTCTGTTCGAATTCCTTCTTTTGAGACGACGAATCCTATCAAACGACCATAACCAACACAAAACACACATTTATGTGGATTGAGGCATATTTTGTAGTATCAACAGTGTAAAAAGGTAGCTCTCAAATGCATCGGGTGATCGGTCTGGTTTCGTGAATGCATGGGTAAATCGTCTAGATAGGGTTGAACAATGTGCTTGATGTCATTGAAAGCATAATCCATTGCACTTTGAAAATTTACCCCAATGTTATTTAAACCAAATAGGAGTTTCTGATAAGCGAATCTTCCCTAGGGACAGATGGATGCTAACTTATATTGGTCCTCTGGGCGGATATTAATTTGATTGATGCAGAAAATCCATCCATGAAAGAAAATATTTCACATCCAGCACAATCGTCAATAATCTGGTCGATAAAGGGAGTAGGATAGTTGTCTTTTGGACAAGCAAGATTTACATCCCAATAATCGATGCAAACTCTGATGGTTCCTTGTTTTTTCATAACAGGAATGATGTTGGAAACCTACTCAGTTAGCAGAAAAGGGTAAATGAAACCAAAACGCAAAAGTTTTTCAACTTCTGCTTTAATGGCAACAACTTTCTTCAGATGAATAAGACGAAGGCGTTGACGTACCAGCTTGACATCAGGGTACATATTACTAGTGTGTTCAACGATACTAGTATCTATCCCTGGCATTTCCTCATAATACCAAGAAAATACATCACGAAATTCACAAAAGAGAGAGTAATATGTTTTGAGTTTTGATGGAGAATAAGACACGCCAACATGAATGTTTTCTACAACGCCAGGTTTGGTCGAAATATCGATAGAAATGATTTCTTCAATATTTGATAAATTTCGCTCGGAATTGACTGCATTAATAAGAAAATAATTCGAAAATAATGATTTGATCAATGGGTGATATAGTTCAAGAATATTATATTCTTCATAATACTAAATATGGGAGAGATGATGATGATGATCTTCCCATGGTTCTCCTTCTGACATCATGGTTTCCAAAATATTCTCATATGTCAATAAAGTTGAGGAAAAAGGATTAGATGGAGTACCAAAATCTAATGAATGATCAACCCAAACAATCGGTGACGACTATTTCGGATTCGCCACCCAAGCCATGTATATTGATTACTAAGCCAACTCAATTGGACAGGGCGGTAGAAACTCATCCAAGATAACAACTTCAGAATCACCCGTAATCTTCCTTAAGTCAGATGGAGTGAAAGATATCATGTTGCAGGTCTCTATACTTGCAATTTCTGCCGATGTCGCAGGCAGCGGTAATGCAAAGGTTCACATTAGAGTGGAATCCTTTAAGAGTCCTACACCAATGTTATGAAATCCAAATTGGGGTGAGTGAACTAACGAAATACTTCCAGTTACCTGGGAGCTGGAGGAAAATAAGGATAGCTAATTGATGACTGTGATGACACCTTTATGTGGAAAGGCGATAATTCTAAAATAGGTAGAGATGATCGTAGTCATAGCATATACCCCTAGCCTTTTGAGTAAAATATTGTAGTCAAGGGGTCCGTCAACGACCTCAACTTCAACATTCACTGTTTCCCCCCCTAGTTCAACATTCTGGTTATTAATAATACCGTAAGGCTTATATGTACATCCGTTTAAAGATTTCAACATCATAGGTGATTGAGATAGACGCGACAAGCCAAGTGAATTCCAACAGTTTAAAGACATAATACACGTAGATGCTCCCTCATCAATAATAGTACGATGAATAAGGTGATTGAGAACATTTACCTGGATGGAGAATGCCAATTCTGCTAGGAATTGAGGCATATAGCCCGTATGATTAAAGACTATGAGATAGGAATATGTCGAATCAATTCCACCAATTGCAAACAAAAAAGCCTACCTATGGGAGGGAAAATTTTGTAGCACCTCAAGCACTAACATAGCTGAAGGGGATTGAGCCAAATATTCAACTATATTATAATTTTGATTAGCTTTGGCTCAAGGATTAAATGTCGATTTATGAACGACTCCCTTCGATAGCTTGATTGTCAATTCAGGAATAGTAGATGGCAGTATCGATTATGTAGACGGATTTGTGGTCGAGGTAGTAGGTTGATCAGTAGCCTAAATACCGTAATATTTATTGCATGTTGACACCAAAACATCAGTCGATGGCTTTGTGATAGATAGCATAAGCACTTATGAACTAGAATTTGGATCCGTAGCAACCAAATTTGTGTTCAGATTTGGAAATGGATCTATCAACATAGCCAACGCATGTGTGGTCTTAACCAATTTTGAGACTTCAGTGCGGTGAGGATAGTCCTGAACAAAGTATTCCTCATTACAGATTATGCAAGGGTAATGAGGTTTCCGATTTCCTTATGATTGATCAGATGATCTTTCTTGCGGGGTAGAAGTTGGCTTTTTCTTTGATTTCCCCTTTTTCTTACTTCCGGGTTGCTTGTCACATTTTCCTTTGTCACTGAAATGACATGGATTTCAGAAGAAGGCGCAGGATAAAATTCAGTAGAGTGATGTGTGCTTGCAGTACTGATCATACTGTCTCTGGCATGACTGTCCTTAGATGGAGGAGGAACGATAAAATTATATCGCGGCGCGTTGGGAATTTTCTTATAGAGTGTGCCAGACTAAGTATAAATCAAGTCTGAATACTGGGCATGAGAAATGACCTACTCTTTAGTGACGATGGCACACTTAGCCACATCCTCAGTTATAGATGGTAATAGGGACTTAATGAACCACTCAAAAAGGATCTGATCAGGAACAAATGTCTTAATCATTCTACGAATATGACGCCACTCATGTATATGATCAGAAATGTGAGTAGCATTAGTCTGTTTAAAATTAGTCAAGAGTTTCATTCCAGTTTCATATCTTATGTGTAAGTCGAAGTGGGTCAAAAAAGACAGTATATAGGGTAGTGAAATTATCAAAAGAAGCTCTTGGTAACTCAATTTACCATTTCACAGCTGGACTGGTGAGCGTACGCTGGAAAAGACGTAGTCGGACAGAGTCATCATTTAGGGAGTTAGATGAACACCACAAATGATAAGTCATAACATGAGTCTACGGGTCTTCCCCAAGGTTTCCATTGAACTTAGGAATATTCGAGGGTAATTTATGAGGTATCACTGGCCACTAAGGAGCGTAATTGATTGGGTCATCGGTGAGCCAGTTTAAATCCGGTAACTCTAAAGTTTCAACAAAGGGAAACTGTCGATTAAGGTCGGGTTTAACATAGCCAGGGTATGATGGAATTTCTTGGGAAACAAGCCTTTGAGAACTAGCATAAGGAATCTGTTGCTGGTAACCCAGATAGGAGTTGTTTTGATAAGAAAACGCCTGAGGATTCTGTTGACAAAAACCTAGGTATGCTACTTGTTTAAATGAAGGTTGTGGCATTTTCGCTTGTGGCTGCCAAGGGGTCTATCCACCAATATTATAAACCAAAACTAGGATAGCTTGGATTCGGTTGAGGATAGGTATAACCTGGTTGCGGCTGTGACATCCCATAATATGGTAATCCAACTTGTCAATAAATGATTTTGGATACATGTGGTTGTTGTAAACAAGCCGAAGGAGTTGGAGTTTGAGGACCAAATAATTGAGGGTATTGTGTTGAAGGACCCACCTGAGATGGTTGAGGTACAACAGTTTGAGCCTGTAACAGGGGTAAAGATGTATTAACGAGTGGAATTGATGTGGGTGCAATAGGTTGAACCGGTTGATACGAGTGTATAACCGTTTGTGGTTGGATGGGCAGAGTGGGCTACCATTGACAAACATTCATTCCGACATTAGGATGACCAATAACGATGGAGTACTGTCAATATGGGTGACCATATGTTTCCCCCCAACATGATGAGTATAAAAATATGGAAAATATTTTTCTCCAAATGCGGGGAGCCCAGTTGAAATTGTACTGGATGGAATATACCCAGATGGACCAACTTGATATTTCGCTGATGATGTGTATAAAGGATCAAGCAGTTCAATACTCAATATAGATTTACTAGTTAGAATACCAAACAGTGACATTGGTGAAGTCCATGGGTTTGAGGATGCACTAGATAAGTTTATAGATAAAGATTGGTAACCAGGTGGGATTGAAGGGCCACCATATAAATGTGACTCTGGTGAAGTCGTGAACAATGACGGGGTAGTGAGAGCAGGTGCTGTCACAACTGGAACAGATGGTCCAGCCGAAGATGTTGGCTCAGGCATGGTTATTCGACCAAATGTATACCCTATTGGATCTATGGGAACTCTAATAGACACAATATCAACAAAATTAGACACAGGTGATTTAGTAAAATACTTGTATAGGTAAAACTCTGCCCCAAAATGAGTTGGAGTTAAAGGTGTTTCGTCTTGTGGTATTTCTTCAATCGAAATTAAACCAGGTGGAAGGATTTCACCGTCAGGCCCAAAGTATATTTTAGGAGGTTGACTGCATGATATGGGAGACTTAATGGCCACAATAGATTGTGGGGCGACCAATACATGAACAAATTCTGGTCGTTCAACTTCAGAATGTAGATGTTCTGGAAAAAAAGTGATAGGATCTAGATTAACTTCCAGTTGAACAATGTCAGGTTCAAGAGGTATGGTCTCACTGATTGGTTGGATCGTGACCATAGGTAGCTATGAGGACTCCGTCTTGACAACAGTAGATGAAACAGAATTTGTAGAAATAACTTGTGCTGACTCTGGTATATGTGAGGATGCTTTCGCACCAGAGGTATTGATAGCACTATTTTTGGTAGAGCGATGTTGCCTTTGCCGACCGAAAGTGGCTTTCGGTGGTAAAGGTGGTTTCAATCCTATTCTACGCGAACAACGGGGAAAGGGATGTTCTTCTTCCATGATGATTGATTTATTTTATGACCAAAAATAAATAAACAAAATAAAAGGGGTAATTCTAGGCAAAAGGTTTACCAAGTAATTGTGAACTACATAATACCTCCTGGCAAACTAAGAAGTACGAGCAAGCAGTCTCCTCAAATGTTGTGTTCAATGTATCACAAGTTACAAGGCGGCTGACTCGGTTCAATATGGATGGATATCAACCTAAATTTGTCCTCCCAAATATACTAGAAGGTACGTGGAGGCGCAAGTCCGTATTAGCGATGTTTAATGCGAAACCGCATAGTGTGAGGACCCCCTTATACTTTTCGTACTAGAACACCACCTAATATACTCGAAGGTACGTGGAAGAGCTCTGATATAATTAAGTACATGGTGTGAGGTATCACACTCAAATGTATAGTTAAAAATTAACGACAGCTGCTATGTTTAACGACGCTGGAACACGTCTCTAGCCTAGATCTTCTAAATGTTATCGTTATGGTTCCAATGCCTTTTTAGGTAAATTGATGTAAATTTTAAGTTGATCTTGTTTAAAAACTTTCCTTTCGAGGTTTACCGCGTGATGTGATGGAAATTCCTAAAAATTCAAACTAAAATGATAAGAAAACTTTTCAATTTTAGTTTTTTTTCAATGAAAAATCCTAGCTACTAAGGGAAAGAGAAATCAGTTTTGAGAGCAAAAAACAAAGATTAGAAACTAAAATGAAGCTTTCCTAACTTGTTCGTATGCAAAAAACACAATTCACTATATGAAAATGCAGGTTTTTCTTTTCGTCTCCCTTAATGTGAATGAAAAAAGGAAACTATATGCATCAAATCAACAAAAAACAAATGTTTTCTTCTTTGAAAAATGAGGAATTTAACAATAATTTCTCTTTTAGGAAAAACGAATAATGGAACTACAATTTTTCCTATATGAAACGAAGAATTTAACGACAATTTACTTTACAAAAAAATGGATCTAATGCAGAAATAAAATACTTTTAATTTGATTTCTCAATGATAAAGAAAAACACTCAAAGAGACATTGAACAAACTTACTTTTCAATGGAGGAAGAATCAGGCAAATTCGCTGGTCTCTAGGAGATATTAGACAATTGAAAACAAAACAAACAAATGGCTGAGAATGATGGCAATGATAAATTCAAATGGAATTTGGTTGGCTAAGGGGGCAACATAGTCTCTAAGGGGATACAGTGTGTTGTAGTGCACTGTGTCTTGACCAACAGTGCGTTGGGCGTAACAAAGATTGAAAATTCAAGCTACAAAACACACTTCTAATGCAATTATTTGATTCAAAAGTCTAATAACTGAAAGTAGATGCTACTAGGTGGATAACCAGAGGAAAAAACACCAGGAATGATAGGAAACTCCCCAACAGAGTTGCCAATTTGTTATGCATAATTATGATATATAGATAAATAAAATTCCCTAAGTGTGGTGCTAGGCACTTATAACAACTGATTAAAGTCTTTTCTATCACTTTCTCTAAGAATAAATAGACACAAAAAATGATAGAGAAACCTACTTGTGATCCAAGCACTTCCTATTCTCCTTCTGTCACTTTCGTTGTAGCCTCCAATCCAACTTAGATCGCGAGATTGATTCCTGCAAGTATAAACAGAGAAAAAAAAACATATTGCAATATACATATGCCTACTTATGTTAATCACTCAATTCGATTAAACATGAAACATATATATCATTCAAGAGTCCATTTCATGAGAAATATAAGCATAAACATATACATATATGGGAAAATGGCAACAATATTTATTAAAGAGTAGAAGGGGGTGGTTACAACCAATGATCGATTTGATGTCACTAGCTCTAGCTTCATCCTAGCCTCATCATAGCCAAAATCACACGAGCAACATATCATTTCTATCACTCTCTCAATTGAGAATCCAACAACATTTCTTTACCAAAATTCTTCCCACTCTAGCACTAGGATATGTGCTCAATTTATAAGGCAAATGATGGTAGTTTATCAATGAATGAATTTCTAATAATAAGCAAGACATGTTTCCAAGTTATGAGGTGTTAGATTGACACTTGAATTCGAAGTTTTCCACATATGGACTCTTCAAGAAGGCACTGGCCATGTGGAGATTGTGTAACAATGATAATTTTGCTCCCATTTGACCAACACACCCTTCAATGTCGGGAAGTGCATTGCAGTGCACCCTTGAATGGAGGGAGCTGCATATACAATGCAGTTAGTCCCTTGAGAGGCATCGTTGGTGAGCTCATAAGTGATATAACATATACTTCAAACCTTGGAAATATCACAATAGAATCCATGAATGATTTTTTCTTCTCTTAGGGCATATAGCAACTGAAATGTAAGGGGATGATAGACTGTATTTCATTAGTCCTGGGGATGATGTCCAGTTTTACCAGGTCATGGGGGATGATACCCAAATTGACCTATAACAGACAGAAGCGAGCCGAAGGATAACATGCAAGCTTGTGCAAGAATCTGCATTGAGGTAGATCTGGGGAAAGGACTTCTAGAGGCGATCAAGCTAAAAGTGGGAAATTGGTCTCATATTTAACAAATGGACTACGAACAATTTCCCTTCAAGTGTAAGGTATGCCATGAATACGGTCATTTCGTTAATAGATATACAAAATTTATTGAGGTTGAAAATTCAGACCCTGAAGCACAATGTGAAGATATAAAAAAGAATAAGTCTATGTCAAACCTTAGAAGAATTGGTGCACCATCTGCCCGTCCACCCTCCCATTCAGCCAACCCCATCACTCACTCTTATCCAGATCTTTCCCTAAACTCTCTCCAAACCCTTTATCCTCCATTTTTTTCTTCCAACCCCTTACCCTCCCTTGCCTCCTCTGAAGAAGATCCTTCTCAACCTTCCATCCCCTCTCCCCACTCGGGTTCGACCCTTCAATCCTCCCCTTCCAAGTCATGTCCTCCATCCTCCTTAGTTGAGCCTTCATCAACTCAAATTGTCACCAGAAATGCAGCTAAGCACCCAAGGGATATTTTGGAAACTCTTAAAAAAACATGCCTTGGGAGAAAATCAGCCAAACACCATCAAGATGAAGCAACCCAGAAGGACATTGCCCTTGGAACACAACATGCAATAGAAACCTTCATTAGAGGGCTTATAAGCAAAGAAGTCAATCAACATGAACTAAGAGGAAAGGCAAGGTCTCAACCTGCATTCCTGAAATAATGAAAGCATTCACTTCGAACTGTAGGGGATTAGGGCACCCCTCTAAAAACATTTCCCTAAGAGACCTTTTCAATCAAGAAAAGCCAGACATAGTTCTCCTCCAAGAAACCAAACAAGGAGAAAAAGACATGGGAAATATCATAAACAAAATGAGGAATTACACAGGCACCATGGTGGAATCTAGAGGTGCTTCGAGAGGAATATCCACCATTTGGAACCAGAACACTTGGAAATATCTAGTAGTTGTAAGGAATCATGACTGGTTTAAAGTCAATCTATAGAACATGCAAGAGGATGTTATGATAATTGTGTACAATATATATGGCTTAAACCATTTCAAAGACAAATAATTTTGTTGGAGTACTTTGAAAACTGACTTAGATAGTGAGGACAATCTTAATGTCATCATTGGAGGGGATCTAAATTTGATCCTGCATGCCAATGAAAAAAGAGGAGGCAACTTTGACCCTGATCCTTCAAGAGAGCAGTTGGAAACAATTATTCAAGAACATGAGCTGGTGGACATCATTCCTAAAAACCAAAAATTTACTTGGAGCAATCGAAGAATCGGGGCTAGAAACATAATGGAAAGTCTTGATCGATTTCTAGTTGATGTTTCCCTCATTTCTCATTTTTCTGTTGCAACCTCTACCATTATGACATGTTCTGCCTCTGATCATTATCCCGTCTCCCTTCTCTTCGGTGAAAAATTCTCCCTTGAGCCTCTCCCTTTCTGATTCAATCCGCTTTGGAGTGATATCTTAGAAGCTAGACATATAGTGCATATCACATGGCAACAACACGTATAGGGTTCTCCAATGCACATTTGGGTGACAAAGCTGAATCTAGTACACATTTCTCTCAAAGGATAAATCCATTATAAAGAACTAGATAAAATCAAACATGACACTAAGATAATGCTGTAAACTATCCAAATAGACATCGACAATCATGGAGCGAGCAAAGAAAAGAATGATCAGGAAAAGGAGATTTATTGGAACTTGTACAATGCAAACAAAAAAGAAGAGGAAAAATGGAGGCTCAAATCAAGAAATATCTGGTTGCAAGTCGGGGATAAAAATACTTCATTTTTCTACAAACAAGCCACTATTAGAATGTCAAGGAATAATATCACAGTTACAACAGATGAAGGAAATATGCAAACAGACCAGGAGGCTATTAAATCAATTGCTCATAGCCATTACAAAAATATCCTATCCGAAACCGTAGAGCTGGAGGACTAAAGTGATTTCTTGGTTCATACGCCCAATCTGATTATGGATGAGATCAATTCCTCCCTCACCAAAGATATCGAGGAGGATGAAATTCTCAATGCAATATGGACCCTCCACCTCGACAAGTCTCCGGGCCCGGATGGTTTCACCATTAGTTTTTTTTAGGACCTTCTAGGATGTCATAAAAAATGACCTCACCAAAATGATCATATGGGTTCAAATAAAAAATAAGATCGGGGGATTCACAAACTCAACATTCCTTGCTCTCATTCCAAAAGGGAGCCACCCCTCCATTTTCTCTAGATTCAAGCCTATTTCCCTTTACAAGTCATCATAAAAAATCATCAGTAAAATCCTTTCCACCCATCTCAAAGCTCACCTCCCGAACCTCATATCTGATAATAAAGTAGGTTTTATCTCCAATAGAAAAATCAATGGCTCTATTCTATTGGTACAAGAAGCCATTCATTCTAGCATGATGAGATCTGAGAAATGATTTATTTTGAAACTTGATCTGGCAAATGCTTTTGACAGAGTGAGACATTCCTTCCTCCTCTCGGTTCTCCAGAAAATGGGATTTGAAGTAGACTTCATATCCCCGATCTACGCCTACATATCCAAACCTTGGATCTCTCCCTTAGTCAATGCAATACCTGGGAATTACTTTTTACCCTCTCGAGGCCTTAGAAAAGGCTGCCCATTATCTCCTTTCCTCTTCATTCTTATGGCAGAGTCTTTTAGTAGGGCTTTCGATCACAAGTGCAGAGTTGGGCTAATAACAGGTATCCAATTTAGCAACAGAGTTAAAAAAATGAATCACTCTCAATTTGCTGATGATACCCTCTTGATGGGAGGAGCCACTTGCATTATAGCTCAAAGATTTAAATTTCTTCTTGAAAAATTTATGTACTATTCTGGAGGGCAGATAAAATACCATAAAAGATGTATCTATGGGTGGAATGAAACAATCAACACCATCCACAACATAGCTCAAATATTTGGGGTTTCCTACAAGTGGAATTGGAATCATTTTAATTATCTTGGGATGCCTGTCAGTGCAGGTCAGTTGAAAATTGAAGTTTGGAATATCACCATTGACAAAATGAAAAAGAAAGTTCAACAATGGGGGTTATCTTGGCTCAAGTTTCCTGGGCACATAATTCTCTTAAAAGCTATTCTCTCGGCCTTGCCTCTGTATCACTTTTCCCTGCTACAGGATCCCATCAACATCCAACACAAAATTGAAGCAAATTTTAGAAAATTCTTATGGCAAGGCGATAAAAAGGAGAAGAATAAATTCAACTTGGTCAAATGGAGACAGGTAACCCAAAATTATGAAAATGGTGGACTTGCAATTTTCATTCCTAAGCCGTTGAATATTGCATTTGGGGGAAAAATTGTATGGTGCCTTATAATTGGACATTAAACTTGGTGGAAGCAAGTTCTGGAGTCAAAATACCTCTCCACTGCAAGGCAAAAGCTTCTAGATCAGGCTATTCCCAATAGACCTTGCTCTCGAATTTTGGCTCTTTGTAAAAAATCCATTCCTTTCATCAGCAACAACACCTCCAAAGTTCCACACGGAGGATGTATCATAAATATTTGGGAGGATAAAATTATAGGGCAACCTCCTCTCTTAAAAAACCCTAGCATACTGCACATTGAAACGTATCTCCAAGAACAAGGGATAAATACTCTGGATAAAATCTCGAGTTGGGAAGAGAGCACCAACATCTGGAATGGCTGGAATTTCCCAATTATGCCTCCCCTCCTAAAAAATGATCAAGAAATTCTGAAAGGAATGCTCCATGGCGCAACTCCTCTGTCAAAAGGCATAGAAGATAGCTTTAGATGGTATCCTTCTGGATCTTCCTACACTGTGAAATATGGGTACGATTATCTCCTCAAAAGCAATTCCCCACTCCACCTTGGGCCAAATGGAAACAAATTTGGAAATCATAAGCGCTCCCAAAGGTCAAAATATTTATCTGGATTTTGCTCAAAGGGAAGATATTGATCGCTGTAAACTTAAAAAAAAGAGGCATCCATGGTGCTTCCAGATGTGCCCTTTGCCTCATGGCTAAAGTGATGATATTCCACCTTTTTGTTGAGTGCCCCTTTGCCAATCAGTGCTGGCACTCTCTCATGTATCCCTTCCAGATTGATATAGGTGTAATCAGCTCGGTCTCAAACCTGATTTCCAATTAGAAAAATATTTACCCATGGGGGAAAAAGAACAAGAACGTAGCCAAAAGAGTCTGGGACACCCTCCGCCATGTATTACTGTGGAACATTTGGCTTACAAGAAACAAGGCTATCTTCCAAGATCGAAAACCCTGCATAAGGAAAGTCCAGAGTAAGACTTGGAGTCTCACTATTGATACTGTACTTTCTAAAAATAACAACCAACTTAATCTCAATGACCTGCAGGCTGAAGAAAGAATCCTCCTTGGCAGTGCTCTTGACAATCCTCTGATGTACAACACAACTCCTGTTAATAAATCTTCACACAAGGATCAGTGGAAGATCATATTCAAAGAGAAATATTTGTTGAGTGGCTTGACGAATTCAAAAGGCCTGCGTTCTTCTTTGATGGTGCCTCAAAGGCAAACCCAGGAATAGCGGGGGCAGGAGGTTACATTATGGATGGGCAGGGCTGCATCATGGCTTCCTTCGGATGGGGGCTTGGCCGTTTGTCAAACAATAGAGCTAAAGCTTATGCTTTGTTGAAAGGCCTCCAAATCATTAAGATACTTAAAATGAAAAAGGTTATGGGTTTTGGTGATTCTACAATTATCATAAACATGATGAAAAATTCAACGCAGACACCCAACATAGCTCTAAGAAAACTTATTTCTAGATGCCGAATCTTGAGTAAGGATATTGAAGATCTCTCTTTCTTTCATGTTCTCAGGTCTAATAATAAGAAAACATACACCTTGGCTAACAAAGCTTGTAGCAGACCAACTGATCAACTCTTTTTCCAAGAAGGCATATCCTTCTCTCCCTTTCAATGATTCATCTCCCATGCACAATCTTTACCTGCCCGATTCTCTGCGCCTCTAGGATCCAGTCAGGGCAGGACTGTCACTCCCATATCTCTCTCAACACCATTCTCGTGACCTTATCTCTTCGTGAATCTTGCCTCGTCTCTCCTCTCAATCCGTCTGCTACCCGTGCCTCCTCTATTTATTCAACATCAGTCTTCACTATGAAACAACATATTTACAAAGGCGATAGCTATGTGCTTTCTAATATCCATTATCCTCTGCACTCTGTGACCCCTCGAACTTTCCCTCTTTGGCCTTGCCTCCTTGGGTGCTTATTCACTATGAATCCCATTGGATTTCCCAAACTAATTCGTTGAATCCTCACAACCTTACCTCTCACATTTCTTACTCTCTCTCGCAATGGGTCTTCATCTGCAACAATCCCGACTCATCTAATTTTCCTATCTTCCAACAGTGTAGAGTTACTATTAATATTTCTGCCTCCATCAATGTGCATTTTGTATCCCTTCACAGTCAATCAATGCTCCTTCTTGCCATCCAACTCCTTACTTATTTATCAGCATATATATCCTCTCCTTCCCTCGATATCATGAAGAATGAAAATTGTTTTCACTGTGCTGATCTTCAAGCTGAAATGACACTGATAAGAGCTCATTTAAATATTATGGAAGATAAACATCAAGTTGACACCGCCTTCCTTCAACATCAAGCACAATCCTTCCAGGACCGATGTGATCACATGGAAGGATCCATGTAGATCTTGTGCTACATGCTAGACAAGCATTCAAAACCTAGCTCCAACTCAAAAAATGTCATCACTACCAATCCGGGCAACAATAAAGACAACACTGATGCTTCAAATGGTTGGCAAAACAAAAAATACTAATCCTCACTCCTCCATCTTTCTCTTCTGATCATGTCATTTAAATTTTCACTTATGCTATTGTAGTTTGTTAGAATATATCAAGAATTTGTTATGCAATATAGTAGTAATAGTTGTCACAAAGGAGGCTCGATATTTTGCCACATCACCCCTCCATGGTTATCCTCTCCATCATTTGAATGTAATAGGGAATTCTTTCCCCTTTAAAAAAAAATATAAAATAGCAATCGAATCAGTTAAAAAAAAGTATATTTGGCATATAAAAGCACTACATATTCAAAACATGCTTCTAAAAGAGATATATCTTTGAGTCAATTTTAAAGCACAATTTGAATCCCTTCATTTCTTAATAACATGATAAATTTATTCATAAATTAGTGGCTATCTATCTTAAAAATAACATAATAAAAATTTTGTGCTGATTTTGAGCCATTACATGAATATATTTTTAACATCTATCTCTACGGGAGATAACCACATGAATACTATTTAGTCTCCCACTATAATTATGTTGATAAAAATTCATACGAAAAAATTATTCTAAAAAGAGTAACTATTGGTCTAAAGTGTATGACAAATAAAATATTACCTTTCGAACTGTTCTTAATCAAATTTGATATATGAGTTAATTGTAAAATAAAAATTTGTTTCTATTGGAGATATTTAATTGAATCTATTTTAATCTACAATTCAAATCACAACAATCTATAATCAAATGAAATTATCGGGTTAAAAATAGTAACTATTGGTCTAAGAATAAATTCACGCACAACCTCATCAAGTATGACATTCATAAGTATTTTTTGCACATTAATTCAAATTAATTTTAAAACTTATTTCTACTAAATATGTACCTCTAATATCACTTCATTATGCCCATGGAATCACTTGAATTGGACATCAAACAAATATTTTATCAACAAAAAATTGTTTGGTTATCTAGGTGGCCACCACTCCTCAACATGTGAAAATGTATTTGTGTTTGTTTTTATTTAAATTTGTTTCCTATGCACTGCTTGTCCTTGTGTGTGAGTGTGTGTGTGTGTGTGTGTGTGTGTGTGTGTAATATTTGAATGAAGAGAGATCGTACAACTCTCTTTCTTCATCATCTCATGTTTAGGCAAGTGATAAGTTTTTGCAGGTCACAAAAGGATTCAAAAGGTTGAAATATGAAGAAGTGATTTTGAAAAATCAAATTTAGAAGATTTTTAAATGAGGTTGTGATATCCAAACATTCAAGTTCAAAATGTGTGACATCATTAGATGTTGATCAAGTTATGTTCAAAGAAATACTTTCTCATAGCTTGCTACAAAGTGTTCTATATATTGACCAACAATACCATCAAAGCCCACGAGTTTCCAAGATGGATAGAAATCGGTGCAAATGAAGAATGGCGTGAAGCAAGTGAAGACTAGTGTCAAGGAGAAGTCAAGCTCCATTCTCACATCCATCATACCATTTCTACGAATGAGGTATTATTTATAGAGACATTATTCATCCTATTTATTCACCATGGTATGTCTAGAAGTGCTCTGTAGTGATTGGGTTTCATTTGAAAACTGAGATATTTAAATCCCTTCTCCAGAAACTCAGTTCTGAAATTAAAAGGGAGTCGATGGAGACAACTACTTCCCGACGCCTACCATCGTGATATATGCAGGATTTACCAAAATTTTCCATCATCCCGGATACTGTATATAATTTGGAAAATATCTCATGAAAAGCCATCCAAACACTCTTAATAAGCATTCCAAACATTAAAACATAATCCACAAAAAGATTATGAATGATCTCCCTACAATGTGTGAGCTTAATACCCCTAATAATTCCATCCTTCACAATACAATTGATTTTAATGCTAAAAGCATCCATGAACAGTATAAAGAGCAAGGGGGAGAGAGCACAACCTTGTCGCAGCCCACATCCAGGCTTAAAAAATCTTGTAGCCACCCCATTTATAATGACAACCATAGAAGTTTTACAAACACACCCCATAATCCAGTTTACTGAAACCCTATCAAGGCCAATCTTATATAAAATCATTCTCAACAATCCCCAATCGACACTATCATAAGCTTTACTGAGGTCAATCTTCATGACCATTGCATTCAGTTTTATAGAATGAATAGTGTGAATAATTTCATGAGTCGAGGCCACCGCATCATGAATTCTCCTATTATTTAAGAAACCTGATTGTTCTAGGGTGATAAATCTCGATAGCACAGTCTTCATCCATTTTTCAATAGTCTTGGAGATGATTTTGTACAGGGTATTGCACATTGATATAGGCCTAAAATCGTCGAAAGTCAAAGCCCCTTTTTTTTCTTAGGAATAA
This sequence comes from Pinus albicaulis, assembly GCA_034641835.2. NCBI lineage: Eukaryota > Viridiplantae > Streptophyta > Pinopsida > Pinales > Pinaceae > Pinus > Pinus albicaulis. The sequence continues at coordinate 801,104,153 of CM076579.1, forward strand.
GGATAAGAAATGTTGAGTTTATAGCCCCCAATATAGTGCCTGTGCACTTAGCTTCCTCTACCATATTAGTAATATCATGTATTAAGAGATCAACATATTTAATAAAGAAGTCTGAGGTCTAGCCATCTGGCCCCGGGCTCTTGTCCATCGAGAAAGACTTAAGGACGGTTGTTGGGTTGCTAAATTTTCATTCTTATTACCATTTCTTAACATATATTCCATTCCTACTACCCTTTTATCACAATATTTATCATAATTTATCATTTAATCCCATTTTATAATTATTTATGCTCTTATGGATAAGTAATATTTATTCTCCTTTATTTTTAATAAATTGAATATTATTATGAATCATTTTGTAAATGATGGTTTATTTAATGAATTTTTTATAACTTACGATTTTAATCTCCAATATCTCTTTCAGATTGCAAATCCGATCTTCAGTTCATAATTAAATATTCCAACTCAGAAATTCGCTGGAATAACAAGTGACAGTTTTGTGTTGGATATTTCAGGCAAACAAAGAAGAATATTGAAAATACGAGGCATGGGTTTTGTGCAGAATGGACCAAAATGGTTTATCAATGAGTTTTTTTCCAAAATTCGGTCTTCATTGGGAGAAACATAAGGTTCTTCGAAGGACATATTCGTATATTTTCGGTTGTGGCCGTTTTCCAAGTTTCCTCAATTGCAATAATCAGATTCGACTTGTTACAACTGAATCATGGTGGAAAGGTCTCTTAGATTTTGTAATAATTTGGTTGGAAATTTCCCTTTTGTATCTTGTATATTTAAAGGACACAAATCAGAGAGAGAGGGGAGGAGATCATCATCTTGAATCTGTAACTTTCAATCATCATAATACAAGAATATCATGTTGCTGTTACTTGCATTTTCTGATTTAGTTTCCGTTAAGTTCTTTCTCTTCCTGTGCCTTGCTAGGGAGGAAGGGCCCTCCTCTTTAGCAGGGATTGTAGCAGCTAAGGTAGATGTGTATATATCTATTTCTTATTTTGCTTATGTTTCAGTAGAAGTGTTGTTGCTGCTGTTTCAGCTGTGAATATATCCGCTTCATTTTCAATATTTTGTATGCTGTTACACACATGAGATTAGAGACACCAGTTGGATAATTGTTGTGTGGCACGCTAGAATAGATTAAATGAAGTGTGATTAAAGTCTTTTAGATCATTTTATTTCTGTATGAGTGATTTCCTTCCAGTATTTACTTCAGCAACGATTTATTTTCTTTGGAATTGCTTCTGGTTGGGTGTATCGACACATACAATGCAACTGTCATTGAAATAAAATACATCCCTGGATTGATAATTTATGTGTACTATTTTAGTCATTTAATAGTGATTAATACATCCCAACATTTTGGCACCATTGCCGGGGATGGCAGTGATGATCCAATCAATCATAATTGTTTCTTAGAAGTGAAATTTCTGTGTGTTTTCATAGAGTGTCTCTAGTGACACAATTGTCGAGAAGTAAGACGAGAGGTAAGAACCTGTGCAACGCTGTAACAAACTTGAGCGGGCTCACCAATGTCTTGCTGGGACACAGGAGAGTGAGTTTTTGAGCAATTTTTTTCTTTTTCTTATAGTGTCTCCAGTGACACAATTGACAGGCAGTAAGACGAGAGGTAAAAACCCGCACAACACTCTAACAAACTTGAGTGGGCTCACCAATGTATTTTTGGGACACTTAGGAGTTGAATTTTGGGTGTTTTTTTTTTTTAGGGTGCCTTCAACTATACAGTCATTGGGCAGTAAGACGAGAGGTAAGAACTTGCGCATCACTCTAAAAAACTTGGGCGGACTCACTGCTGTAGAAACTGAAGCACTTGTAGGATGAAATGGTACACATAGGGCCCATGTGTGCTGGTAGGATGATAGAACAATCCACAAACACCCCCCACTCTAAAAAACCCCCAAAATTCATGGGATGAGGTAAAGGAACAAAGCATCAACACAATGGAATCTATTCAAAGAACTTCACGATATAAAAACTATGGGAAATCAAGAATATATTGAACACTAGTTTCACTCTATTGTTTGCTTGCAACATCACTCCATACTTCAAGAATTATTGGCACCGTCCTTAACAGGGAAGTTGGTATCTCATACCATAGTACTTATTAGAATACATCTTTCAATTATGGTTATGTGCATACTTGAAGCCCTATTTCAAAAATGGCTTCATTGGAGGTACTCCTACACGTAAGTATATTTTATTTTTCAAGGTAGAATAGTGTAGTGTAGAAAATAGAATAAATGAAGACATAAATAAATAAATTTCTTTATATGTAAAAATAGTTGTTTTTGTTGCAACATGCTGTGAAATTTGACATAGGTGATCAATATTCGAATTTATTTATGTATGTAGCTGTGTTATATTGGAAAAATAAATTTCTACAAACACTCATATTCATTTTGATCACCTTCTTGGAAAAATTTCTTGATTATCATACCTTATGGCTTGCGAGCTTGATGAAAATTCTCGAAAAACAATCGAGTTAGTCATGTTTTGAGGGATCAAATGGGCATATTTTAAAGACCCGTTTCTATCCTACATAGAAATTTATGTATAATTTCTAACCCAATTGGAATCACTAGATTTGGATTTGAAACGAAAAAGTTATGACCAAAAAAATGACAGGATGTCTAGTAGGCAGCTCAGGAACAGAGTTGGGACAGTCCGTTTTTGGAGGCCTAAATGAATAGATTTTAGAAACCTGTTTCTATGGGATATTTCCCTATGAATATACTTGAATCACTTTTTTTCTATATTTTATGGGAAATTTATGACCACAATACTGATTATTTATAGTAAATCAACACTCTTGAAACTCCGTTTTCCGGACTGTTCACTAGCATATTTGACCCATCAATTCTTCTTTCCTTAAAAACTCGTTACTATTGGAGATTGCTACATGAATATAATTAAATATTCAATTTTAATCAGTTTAATCCACCATCAAATGAAAAATTTATGCTTAAAATATCAACTGTTGGTCTGAGCTGGAAAATCGAAAATGACTCTGTTATGCATGTTGTTCTAAGAAACTTTAACATACCATTACATGTAATTTTTAAAACTTGTTTCTAGTGGAGACATATCGCTGAATTCAATTTCATTTGGATTTGGAATCACTCAAATCGGAAAAAAAACAAAGAAGTTATGATTGAACCACTGCTGGTTAGTATGGTTGGCCACCATTCCCCTGGAGATAATTAATTTTTATTTGTTTATCTTTCCATGGATTTGTTTTATAGAGTAACTACTTGTTATTTTTTTTGCATATGTATTGAATTGGGAGAGCCCATGGATCTCTCTTCTTCCATGATTTTATGTTTTATTGTAGGTAGATGCTCATTTGTTGCAGGTCCCAGGAGGATAAATGAGGTCAATTTATGAACAAGTGATTTTTGAAGACAATGATAATGAAATTAGAATATTTTCAAAGACGTCTCCTCACACAGAGAAAACAACATGAATAATTTTCATCACTTGACGAATTTATAATATGATAAATGAGGAATTTATTTCCATTTGAAGATCCAAGTCATTTCCGAAAAATCATTTTTCCATTCATTCACCATTCACGAACAACATCGCTGCAACAAAAATCATAACCATTGTAACTTAAGTTATTTATTTATTTATTTATTGGTTTTCAATAAAGAGTTGTTTATCTTCTAATTTATCTTATGTTTTTATGCTTTAGTTATTGTTCACTTCAAGGTCACATTTTTGTTTTGTTCTGAAAATAAAAGAAACGAGTTCTTAAGTTTCATGATGCTGTTACTCCAGGAAATTTTCTAAGTGTCTCATGCTATTACTCCTCTGGTGATGTTACTCCATGGTGATATTTTTCTAAGTATTTGGTGCTGCTACTCCTCCAGTGCTGTTACTCTGCCAAGGTAAGTTGCCAGGTATGTCCTCGACCGACTCCGTGGATTTCATTGGTATTTTACTTATGGCATGACCAACTATGACTGATGACAGACATACTTTAGTTTTGGGGAGGTCTCGTATTTAGTAATAAGAATGATTATTATGGTAAGTCTTATCATGAATGATTCACTCTTAATTCCTCATTATTTTGTAAAGTGACTAATCCTCCTCATGTCACCTTCCTAACATCGTTATTTTTCCCTTCCCCTGTTATTACCTAAGTCATGGTTATTGTTACCACAACACAACTATAGTTGTTGACCAATTTTCACGTTGAATTCAACATATGAAGGTATTTCTGATTTTTTTTTTCTCTTCGGTGAATGGGAAATACTTTTAATGGTCTAGGCCCTCTTTGAAATAATGATTGGGTAGTCAATTTATCTTTGTTTATCTATTAACATAATCTTATTTCTAAGGAACAATTATACAAAGATGATTTCATCATGCGACCTTTCAACTTTCCTAATGGGTCAAGTCCCTGATTTTGTAAAATTTATGATGATGACCACAAAATTGTATTTAAATATTTGCGCCATTATCTAATGAACTGTTCTTCAACCCCAATCTCAACAATGAAAAATATATTTATCAGCAGTCATTTGAAGGTTATTAGTTTTTGAGAAGCAAAACAATCAAAGTAGAAAATAGTTACTATACAACTTTTTATGCCATCCCTAACTCTTAAGGAGCTGACCTGCCACCCCATCCATTAAGTAATCTTTTGTTGATTAAAAATAACCATAGTTGAATTATAAACACAAATATTCAACTATAGGATAGGAGGTCTCATCACGAGCCAACCTACCATGATCATATATCCTAATTAAGTGACATTACCACTACTGGTCACCAAGCCACGGTAATGGCCTTCGGTCATAAAACTAAAGGACAAGAGGTCTCATCACAAGCTGATTTTTTCACTCTTTTTAGCTCCTGTGAATGGCATTGCTATTAACTAGTTACCACACCAGAACAATAATCTTCAGTTTACAACTAAGTAAATTGAAAGGATTTTTGTAACTATGTACTTATTTCTAATATATGGGATGCTGGCATCTCAATGGGTTAAAAAGGCATCCCCATCGAGGCTATGGATGCCTGCTGGCAACAGTGGCTATGCCTATGGTATAGAATTTAATTTAATACTATAATCTACTTGTTTACCTTGTTTTCTCAAAGCCAATTTTCGATGAAGTTGACTATTGCATATACAAGGTTTTCCAGAACTCATGGTTCATGGGGTAATATTTAATTGGTTCTTAGATGATGGTGGTTATGGTTTATATCTATTATTGAGTTATAAATATTTACTTTACATGTTAGGGATGAAACTTTTAGGATATTTGATAGTTGACATTTTGTATCATCTAATACATCATTCCTTTATTCTACAAGTACCATATCTTTAACCAAAGATAGTTGCTTTTCCCAATCAGTCACCATTTATTCATAGATTAACAACACCACTACTGTTTTGATGTGGAATAAAGGGGCCTAATTCTAATTTTGAATCCAAGGTAATTGGAAAAACCTTGAGAAGCATAATTTATTTGCTCATAACATCCAAAGCTTATGCGTATAGGGAATGCATCTTTTCCCTTCTTATCCATTATTATCCCATGCCATTCACAATATGATTATGTCACTTTTATATGTAATGAGGTAATTGAGGTGATGAATTACTGATTAAGGATACCCATGAGATGTTGTATAGATGAAGAGGAAACTAATCAGTTTGGTGGAAGGAAACACTCCTACATTTTTTTTTTCAGCTTGCATGGCTTCCAACTTCCGCATCAGCTCAGCCTGCATCAGCTACAACAAATGTCAATCCATAAATGTCATTCCACATTTTTACGGAGGTGAAAATTGAGGTAAAACCGCATAAGTTTTTGATTTATTAAAAGTTTAGGAGAATTTCATGAAAAACCATTGAGAATTATTCACCCATATTTTTGAACCATTATTTCTGTTGGAAATACTGAGAGGGGGGGGGGGGGGGTGAATCAGTATTTCTTTCAATTAGAGCATTAGTTAATCTTCAATTATTATCAGTGTTTGTAAAATGATAGCAGAAAATAAGAAGAACACAAATGCACACAATTTTTAAGGTGGAAACCCACTCCGGGACAAAAACCACCTAATGCTTTTCTAATAATTCTTTTCAATTCCGATTGAAAATAAAGCTCCAACTTCCTAGAATCTAGAAAAGCATTCTTCTCCAGCTCCCACTGGATGGATGCTCCAATGCCTGAGATTATTCAGTAGTCACTGAACGGATGCACCAACACCCAATGAGCTACAACTCACCCTAGCACCACCCTACCACCCTATAGAAGAATAAAAGAAAAATGGACTCCCGTACCAGGGAAAATGGTCCACTTTACAATGATATAGAATGATGTAGAAGAAGAAGATATACTAGACCATAACCCCAACTTTGACACAACCACCTAATGATGATCCTAGACCTCCCAACACCGCCTCTTCAACCCTTGGTAGATAGACACTAGTACAATTTGTACAATAATGTATTTACAATGACTAAGTACAATGATACCTTTACAATGATTGTATGCAGTGCTGCCCACTTGAAGACTTCATATGATGAACTTCTTGCTGCTTTTATGCACCTTGGTTGCTGCTCTTGTCATGCTACCCTCTACTGCACCTTGTTTTTCTTTTATGCCGTATAAAGTCTGGTCCTTCGCAATCCTTGACAACACATGATCTAGCTTTTTCTTGCCTTCTAGGAGCTCGATATTGAATATGGTGTATCTCTGTTATTTCCAATCCTCAATATCTAATTTTTGGTCCTGTAGTAGTCCTATGAATATTATTTCCAATGCCATAGTTCTGACCCAATTTGGATTCTTCAAGAGAGAGTTATCCCCAATTTCTCACACTGCCCTAATTATGGACTGTTTCAGCAGAGCGCACTTGTATGGCGTGCCACGTGTCACTGTTTATTCATTTGCTTCTAAAATTGATAGAGAGAAAATTAAATACTATGCACTATTTTTCAATTTTTATGGCATTCCAATCCAATACTCAGAGAGAGAGTTATGACGAATTTACCAAGGTCACTTCTTTGAGATGAATTTGAGGAGCCTGCAAAAACCCTTACTTCCACAGATCATATCTCCAAACATTTTGCGCATCTTGATCTAAAATTTTTACTGCATCTTCTTCAGGATTTCAGCTTTGCCTCATAAAATTTTTAGCTTCTGAGCCTTCGTAGAAAACAAGTTAGAGCGAAAATTCCATGATGGCCTGTTTCAGATGGCCAAATCCTTTACCTAAGGAGGAAATGAAGATCACAATATATATGAATGCTTAAGTTGAGAGGGGCTTCAACAAGTGAATGTGGGAGGGATTTTAGGAGCATAAAAAATATTAATTATGACTTTTCAATGACCCATGCCCCAACCCCATGGGGTTTTAGCCCACTAACTGGGGTACAAACTTCAAACATGAATATCTCACAAAACGTGAAGAATTACATGGCGTGCCATATATCAATGGAAACATATCGACAAGTAGAAACCATCAAAAGAATTATTGAGCCATAACATATTAATTTGGTAGGTCAAAATTCTCATTCAATATTAGGTTAGCCCCTGGTGTTGGTTGGGTTGACATCAATGACAATCGCTGATCAACAATCTCCCCCTTTGGCATTGATGGCAACACAAGTACTCCCCCTGCGATCATGACACCTCTTCCTACAACATTCTCTCCCCCTTTGACATCAATGGAAAAGGGTAACTCCCCCTGAAACACAACCATCCTGCGGACCTGTACACACTTCCACTCGTGCTGACACACAACCGTCCTGCAGACCTGTACACACTTCCACTCCCCCTTTATATTCTGAAAAAGGAAAATCTAATGAGAACTTGGGAGAATCCCAAGCTTTTGACGAAGATATTCAAATGCTTCACGAGGTAAAGGTTTAGTGAAGATATCAACAATTTGTTCTTTTGTACAAACATACTCAAGTTTGATATTATTTTCAGCAACTTGTTCTCTAACAAAATGATATTTGATTGGAATGTGTTTTGTTTTTGAATGCATGACAGGATTCTTGGAGATGCTGATGGCACTAGTGTTGTCACAGAATATGGGAATAGGCTCACTGAATTGTACTTGAAGATCTTGCAAAGTTTGTTTCATCCAAAGGACTTGAGTACAACATGATGCTGCTTCAATGTATTCTCCTTCCGCTATAGATAACGAGATTGAAGTTTTCTTTTTGCTCAACCATGATACGAGACAACCACCTAGATAGAATGCTGCTCCACTAGTAATCTTACGATCATCAACGCTTCCTGCCCAATCTGCATCTGTAAAGGATTGAATAATGAGATTGTTACCCTTGGGATACCACAAGCCATATTCTTCTATGCCCTTTAGATATCGAAGAATTCTTTTGACGACAATAATATGTGATTCTTTTGGTGCTGCTTGGAATCTTGCTACTTGTCCAACTACTTGCATAACATCTGGCCGAGAGGATTTTACATATAGAAGACTACCAATCATAGATCTGTACAACTTCTTATCCACATCCTTAGATGAGTCGTCTATGCTCAATTTGCAACCTGTTACCATTGGAGTAAGGACGGGTTTGCAATCTTCCATTTTTAATTTCTTGAGCATTTCCTTGATGTACTTGGCTTGACATATAAATATTCCTTTCTCTTGCTGAGATATTTGAAGCCCTAAGAAGTTTACAGCTCACCAATTAAAGACATCTCAAACTCACTTTGCATCTTTGTAGAAAATTTCTTACTTAGTCGATCATCATTGCTACCAAATATTATATCATCCACATATACCTAAACAATTGTTAAATTATCTTTATCTATTTGTACATAAAGATTTCTATCAACAATACCTTTCTTGAACCCTTGTTGACGTAGATATCCATCAAGACGATCATACGATGCTCTGGGAGCCTGCTTGAGACCATATAGAGCCTTCTTTAACCTGCAGACATATTCTTCTTTTTGTGATAGTAGAAAACCTTCAGGTTGCTCGATGTAAACTTCTTCTTCTAATTCTCCATTTAGAAATGCTGACTTAACATCCATTTGTTGAGATTGCAACAAGATGATGAGCTTAGTGAAAAGAGTCGCCTTCACTAAGTGGGTCCGCAGGGTATTTTTGGCGCAAAGTCTATTTTTAGACATATGGATCATGTTCTATGAGTTGCAGGATGCTATTTGTGGATGGTTGATCAAGTCGGGAAAAATAGATGGACTTCTATTTTTAGACATACTGGGCGGAATCTATTTTTAGATTGCCAGTCTAAAAATAGATATGTCTAATATTATTAGCTCTTAATAATATTTGGACTCTAAACATTATCTTATCCTCTTGGAGCACTTCAGTTTGATGCCTGGATGTGGCACATGCAGCTGACAGAAGGAATTATGCTATTCCTAGGGTTTAGTGGAGCTATTGCATGGTTTAATTCAGTTAGAACTCATGTGACAGAGTTTGGTGGAGTTGATGAGACAGTTAATGGAGTTGTGTTCATTTTAACTTAGTTGAGCTAGTTGTATCTAGTCTAACTGATTGATACAATTAGTGAGAGTGGTGTGAATTAATTATTAATTAATTCACTAATTATAAACTCATAAATCAACTAAAGAATACATCATTTAACTACAGTGCATGGACAATTTCAGTGGAGACTAGTGGAGAAGTAGGTGAAAGAACAAGTGTGACTATCAGTTGTGAATATACTGGTGCATGAGATTTGCACACACATTGATGGAGATGCCAATGAGGATTGCGCAGTACATACTAGTGGGATTTGAACCTAGATATCAGTATTATCCATCTTGGATTGCGCAGTAGAGGCAGGCTAACAGGTGGAGCAGATTGGAGCATGTGTTTTGTATGATTTGAGCTTGTGTAGTGTGTAACAATTGGAGATTGTACTGAGAGCTTGTGAGGAGTTTGCACAATGATTGTTGCATGATCTCTATAATTATAATATACAGATAGTTGGGGGTTTTCAGCTTTAATCTTTCCCATAAATACTGTGTTTATATGTGTGATTGTTTATGGTTTTAATGTGCACATGCGATTGTTTATATTTCCGCAAATTGATGATTAATAGTAGAAGAGGTTATGTATTATGCATGAAGCTCAAATAGTGTGTGATAAGGATAATCTTGGTGTATAATTTAACAGTTATTCAAGTTTTCTACATGGTATTGGAGCGATATTGATCATTGGAGCAATTGCAAGACATTGAAGCGGTTGAGTTTTGTGCTAGTGGAATTCAAATTTGCAGCAGTGTTTTCTTGGTGTCAAAGTTGAGATGTCTTTCAACGGATTGCGATTGGAGTATGCCATTGAGGGCAGCTCAAATTATATTGCATGGAAGGATAGGATGGAGGCGGTGCTAGATGACAATGGGTTGAAGGAGTTCATAGATGCAGAAATTCCAAAGCCTACTTCTAATGATGCTGTCGTACTTGACGCATGGCAAAAGAAGACAGCAAAGTGTCGAAGGATTCTGTTGGAGGGTGTGAAGGATCACATAGTGTCCAGCCTTCATGGTAAGGCTTCTCCATTCTTGATGTGGAAAGCCTTGACAAATTTATTCCAAAGCAAGAGCAACCAGAGGAAGTTGGCGCTCAAGGATAAACTCAGAAACATAAAGATGGAGAAAGGCGACAGTATGCCCAAGTACCTCACGAAGTTCACCCAATGTAAGGATGAGCTGGGAAGTGTGGGGGTGACTGTAGATGATGAGGACTTGGTGAGCTTGGATCTCCTTGGGCTTCCGAAGAGTTGGCATTCCTATAAGGACTTTGTCAATGGTTGGGAGAAATTGCTAGGATGGGAGTGACTTTGGTCGGATCTTGTGCAAGAGGAGATAAGGCGGAGTACCAGGGACGAATCATCATTAAATAACTCTGATGAAGAGAATTGCGCTTTGGCTGCCAAAGCAAAGAAGGGGAAGAGCAATAAAGCTTCTCATTCTGGTGCGAAAGGCAAGAAGCAGGACATTTCCAAGGTGAAGTGCTTTCATTGTCACCAACACAGACATTATGCCACAAATTGTCCGGAGAAGAAGAAAAATAAGCAAGCTGCTGGAACTGCAGCTGGAGAGGCCTTAGCCTCATAGTTTGAGCTGGATTTTTCATTCATCACATGCTTGGTCTCAAGTGTGATGGGTTCAGTGTGGTTTCTAGACAGTGGTGTGTCTTTTCACATGACAAGAGATCGAGATTTGTTTACTGATCTGGATGAGAAAGATCTTGGAGTGCACATCTAGATGGGCGATGATGGTAGATACAGTGTGACCGGTATCAGTACCATTTCCTTTGAGAGGGAGTCTGGTAAACCCTTCGTATTGAAGGAAGTGATGCATGTTCTAGGATTGAAGAAGAATCTTATCTCTGTGGCGATGTTAGAAGACAAGGGATATGATGTTGTCTTTAGCGAAAGAAAGGATTTCCTGCGTAGTAAGGCAACTGGTGAGACCCAAAGGATAGGGGTTCGAGTTAAGAACCTTTATCAATTGCAGGTAGATGGTTGCGCAGCAATGGAAGGCAAGGCAGAAGGAGTGGTGAGCCGGGATGATGGCGAGTTGTGGCATCGGAGATTGGGCCACCTTCACCATGGAGCTTTGAAGATACTGCAGTAGATTTCTACTGGGCTTCCTAAGGGTACTCTTGCGTAGTCAGAGTAGTGCAAGGGATGTACCTTGGGAAAATTTGTGAAAGCCACCTTTCACGAGAAGGATAGTCGCGCCACGACGATCCTTGAGAGAATTCACACAGATGTGTGTGGACATTTCTCAGTAGCTTCGATAGCAAGGCACAGGTACTATGTGATATTTGTTGATGATTTTCTCGGAAGTGCTGGATGTTCTTCATGCAGAAGAAGAGCGAGACATACTCAAAGTTTTGTGAGTTCAAGGCACTGGTTGAGAAACAACCGGGGAAGCAGGGGAAGGCTCTTAGGAGCAACAATGGTGGTGAATTCATCTCTGGCAAATTCAAGGACTTTTGCAGCGCAGAAGGAATTCAAAGAGAGCTCATAGCACCTCATAACCCACAACAGAATGGGGTTGCTGAGCATAAGAACAAAACGATCGTGGGTACTGCACGAGTGATGTTACATGATCAGGGCCTTCCCATACACTTGTGGGCTGAGGCATGCAATACTGCAGTATATGTGCAGAACCATTGTCCTCATAGGATACTTGGCATGAGTACACCCGAGGAGGCGTTTTCTAGTAAGAGGCCCGATATTTCCCATTTGAGGATTTTTGGTTAACCTGTTTACATTCATGTGACGAAGGATGCCAGGAAGAAGCTGGAGCCGACCGCAGAGGTTGGGATATTTGTGGGGTACACTGATACGCCCCACAACTATCATGTGTATTTGCCAGATAGTCACAAGACTGTTGTGCGACGGGATATCAAATTTCAGGAGGAGAAAGCCATGCAGTGTTCGGTTGAGAGGGAGCCACACTTGCATGCAGATGAGGAGCTATTAGTTCCTAAGGATGAGCTTCAGGATGTGGATCAACCACAAGAGGAAGTTCATGGAGTGGAAGAGACCACTCATGCAGCACCAACCATCAGAGGGCGCAAGCGCACTACAGAAGCTGAGCCACTGGCTCAAGATGCAGAGAAGGTTGTAGGACCACCTACAGCACAGCGCAGACAGAGACAGTCACTGGACCGGTACACTGGATACATGGCTCTTGTGAGCAAATGTGTCATGACAGAGCCATCCTCTTTCGAGGAAGCTGTGGAGGACCCCGCATGGGTAGATGCCATGGTGGAAGAGTATGATTCGATTGTCAGAAACAATGCATGGGAGATTGTCCCGAGACCGGAGGGGAAATCAGTGGTGGGTTCGAGATGGATCTAAAAAGTGGAGCAGGCAGCTGACGGGAGTGTGGAGAAGTACAAGGCAAGATTTGTTTCCCGAGGATTTTCACAGATTGAGGGGATCGATTATGACGAGACCTTTTCACCTGTCGCAAGGTATTCTTCCATACGAACGATTCTTGCTCTCTCAGCGCAGATGGGGTGGCACATTCATCAGATGGATGTGAAGACTACGTTCCTCAATGGAGTCATTGAGGAGGAGGTGTACATAGAGCAGCCCGAAGGTTTCGAGATATTAAATAGCGAGTCACATGTGTGCAGGCTCAAGAGAGCGATGTATGGGTTGAAACAAGCACCTCGTGCTTGGTACACACGGATAGAAAATTATTTCACTGGACTTGGATTCTCCAAGAGTGAGGCGGATACGAACCTATACCAGATTGTGGTGGAGGGTAAGTTGCTGATCATTGTACTTTATGTAGATGATTTTATTTTGACAGGTGATGAGCTGTTGATACTCTCATGCAAGGAGGATCTTGCAAAAGAGTTTGAGATGAAGGACTTGGGCCTCCTTCATTATTTTCTGGGATTGGAAATTTGGCAGCGCAGTGATGGACTGTTTGTTTCTCAAGGCAAGTATGCCCGGGAGATACTGGAGAAGTTCAACATGCATGGCTGCAAGCCTGTTGATACTCCTCTTCCTGGTGGATGGAGGAAGGAGGATGGTACTTCGGCGGAGGTAGTGGATGCCACTGTTTATCGACAGTTGGTGGGGTCGCTTATGTATCTGGTCAATACACGACCCGATATATGCTATGCAGTTAACCAGCTTTCACAAGCTATGGTTAAGCCTACCAAGCTCTTTTGGAAGGCGGGGAAGCATGTATTGCATTATCTCAGAGGCACATCGGGATATGGATTGTGGTACAGACAGTCGGATGAGGTGAAGCTATGTGGCTTCACTGATGCAGATTGGGAAGGGAGCCCAACGGATAGAAAGAGCACATCTGGAGGGATTTTCAGTATCGGGTCGACAGCAGTTTCTTGGTACAGCAGGAAGCAGAGATCCGTGGCACTCAGTTCAGCAGAGGCCGAGTATATGGCAGCGAGTTTGGCCACATGCGAGGCTATATGGATGAGGAAGATCCTGGTCGGGTTGTTCGGTTCACACTTAGATCCTACTGTGATATATTGTGATAATCAGAGTTGCATCAAACTCTCGGTTAATCCAGTATTTCATGATAGATATAAACACATTGACATCCGGTATCATCATATCAGAGATTGTGTGCAGCGGAAGATCATGTTACTTTCATACATTCCCACGGAGGATCAGGATGTTGATATCTTGACGAAGGCGCTCACCAGGAGAAAATTCGAATACCACAGAGGCAGGATAGGGGTGGCAGATAATCCTTATCTTGTTGAGAAGGAGTGTTGAGATTGCAACAAGATGATGAGCTTAGTGGAAAGGAGTCGCCTTCACTAAGTGGGCCCGCAGGCTATTTTTGGCGCAAAGTCTATTTTTAGACTATGTCTATTTTTAGACATATGGATCATGTTCTATGAGTTGCAGGATGCTATTTGTGGATGGTTGGTCAAGTCGGGAAAAATAGATGGAATTATATTTTTAGACATACTGGGTGGAATCTATTTTTAGATTGCCAGTCTAAAAATAGATATGTCGAATATTATTAGCTCTTAATAATATTTGGACTCTAAACATTATCTTATCCTCTTGGAGCACTTCGGTTCGAGTCACGGATGTGGCACATGCAGCTGACAGAAGGAATTATGCTATTCCTAGGGTTTAGTGGAGCTATTGCATGGTTGAATTCAGTTAGAACTCATGTGACAGAGTTTGGTGGAGTTGATGAGACAGTTAATGGAGTTGTGTTCAGTTTAACTTAGTTGAGCTAGTTGTATCAAGTCTAACTAATTGATACAATTAGTGAGAGTGGTGTGAATTAATTATTAATTAATTCACTAATTATAAACTCATAAATCAACTAAAGAATACATCAGTTAACTGCAGTGCATGGACAGTTTCAGTGGAGACCAGTGGAGAGGTAGGTGAAAGAACAAGTGTGACTATCAGTTGTGAATATACTGGTGCATGAGATTTGCACACACATTGATGGAGATGCCAATGAGGATTGCGCAGTACATACTAGTGGGATTCGAACCTGGATCTCAGTATTATCCATCTTGGATTGCGCAGTAGAGGCAGGCTAACAGGTGGAGTAGATTGGAGCATGTGTTTTGTATGATCTGAGCTTGTGTAGTGTGTAACAATTGGAGATTGTACTGAGAGCTTGTGAGGAGTTTGTACAATGATTGTTACATGATATCTATCATTATAATATACAGATATTTGTGGGTTTTCAACTTTAAGCTTTCCCATAAATACTGTGTTTATATGTGTGATTGTTTATGGTTTTAATGTGCGCATGCGATTGTTTATATTTTCACAAATTGATGATCAATAGCAGAAGAGGTTATGTATTATGCATGAAGCTCAAATAGTGTGTGATTAGGATAATCTCGGTGAATAATTTAACAGTTATTAAAATTTTCTACACCATTTGGTAGACTTTTATTTTTCTTGAACATGCATAGGCGAGAAACATTCGGATGGCTTCCATTCTGGCAACTGGTGCAAATTTTTCGTCGAAATCAATTCCTTCCACTTGTGCATAGCCTTTGCAAACCAATCTTGCTTTGTTTCTGGTAACCTGCCCATATTCATTCAATTTGTTCTTGAACACCCATTTAGTCCCAATTGCATTTTTATCTTTTGGTCGTGGAACTAATTCCTAGGTGTTATTCTTCTCAATTTGATCCAATTCTTCATTCATAGCTGCTACCCAATGTTCATTTTGGCTGGCTTCCTCAAAACTACTAGGCTCAAAGGTTGCTAGAAAAGCAACGTGAGCTTGTTGTGATGAACGAAGCTATCGACCTTCATTTATGTCACCAGTGATTTAATTTGATGGATGGTTCTTTTGAATCCACTCTTTTGTTCTCCTTGGAGGAGCTTCTTGTTGTTGTTATGGTATATCTTGATGATCATTGTTTACTTCTTCCTCGTTGATAGTTGCTTCTTGTTCTAGAATTTTATTTGTGTCTTTTTCATCCCCTGTCTCAAGTTTCAAGATTTTAGATCCTCATCATTACTCGCTAGAACAACATCTTCATCAAATGTAACATTTATGCTCTCCACTATCTGTTTTCGTCTTAGATTATAGAATTTATAGGCCTTTCTTTTGCGTGAGTAACCAACAAAGATACCTTCATCAACACGTGATTCAAACTTACCCAAATTTTGATCTTCTTTTTTGATATAACATTTTCTTCTGAAGATTTTGAAATATTTTACATTGGCTGGTTTTACTTTCCATAATTCATATGGAGTCTTGTTGCAATTATTTTTGAGAAGACTTCGGTTGATAATGAAGATTGCCATATCAATTGCTTGAACCCAGAATTTTTCATCCAATTTTGAGTCCTTCAACATTGTTCTACCCATTTCCTGTACAGTTCTATTCTTTCTTTCAACAACTCCATTTTGCTGAGGTGTTCATGCTATTGAAAATTTCCTTTTTATTCCATTTTCGTCACAGTATTGCTGAAATAATTTGGAAGTGAATTCTCCACTATTATTTGATCTTAAACACTTTATTTTCAAATCAGTATCATTTTCAACCAACTCCTTGTAGATCTTAAAGCACTCAAATGCTTCAGATTTTTCTTTAGGAAACTGACGACTGTCATCCTGGTATAGTCATCTATCATCAACGTGAAATATAATTCTCTGTCTAAGCCTTTTGTTCTCACAGGACAACATAGATCAGTATGTATCAATTCCAATAGATGTGATGAAACATGTTCTTTTGTTTTAAATTGGACTTTTGTCTGCTTGCCATGCCGACATGCCTCACATAGTGTGTTGGAAGGTTTTGATATTTTCGGCATTTCTCGTACTGCTTCCTTTTTGCTTATCCTGACAAGATTGTCAAAGTTTATGTGACCCATTCGTTTGTGCCATAACCAGCTTTCATCTTCTTTAGCTAGTAGACATGCTTTAGTTGCTTCATCCAGAACATATATGTCGTTTGGAGCTCGACTTGCTATAGCCACAATTTTACCATACCTGCCTTTCCTAATTTCACATTTTGTGGAGTTGAATAGCATTGTGTGTCCTTGATCACACATTTGTCCAACACTGAGCAGATTGTGATTCATGTTTTCGACCAATAGAAAATTCTTGGCTATAACATCTTTGCTTCCGAGAGTGACGGTACCCGATCCTATAACATTTGAAGATCCATCATTTCCAAAGGATATGGTTCCATCCTTCTTCTCTTTCAGAGATACAAATTTCCTTCTATCTCCAGTCATATGCGTTGAGCAACCGCTGTCAACATACCACACATCTTTCTTTTTTTGAGCCTTGAGAGCGAGAGCACAATTATTAGTCTTCTTCTTCTTCCATGTTCGTTCATTCTGTGGCTTCGAAGATTCTTCTGGAGGATTTTCAAGTCTGCAGTCTCTGGCTATGTGTCCAAAGTTCTGACATTTGTAACATTCCATATTATTTCTTAAATTTTCAAATCTATTGATGTTTTGTTGAGCCCTGGGAGGTTCATATTTGAAGAATCTCTTGGAATTGTATTGGTTCATAGGGTACGTGCGACATTCTACAACTTTATGACCAAATTTTCCACATGAATAACAATAGCCATGAAAAATATGTTGGTACCTGGATGAAAATCTTCGTCGAGGAATCGTCTTCCAAGGATGTACTTGCGAATCTTGTCCAATGAAGTCTTCATGTATGTCAGATCTCATAAGTTCATTGTATTTTGTTGTAGAAGGTCCTGCTTCTTCTTCTTTGTAACCGAGGCCAGTTCTGTCGTTGTAAGATCGTTTATTGTTGATGAGTTCTTCCAATGCCCTTGAGTTGTTGGCATAGTTTTGGACAATTTTTCCTTTCTTCACTTCCTTACGCAGCGAGACTACTTCGGCTTCTAATGCTTCCCTTTCTTGGTTGCTTTCTTTCAACTTCTTTTGAAGTGACTCTTCAATACATTTGTGTTCTTCAACCTCAATTTTGAGACCTTGAACTTTTTCTTCAAGAGTGTTGGAACGAATCTTCTCAGCATTGAGCTCTTTTATAAGCTTGATTGCCTCCTCATAAAATTCTTCTATGGTTAACCCTTCTTCTTCATTGTTTGATACTTCTTGTTTATTGTGCTTGGCCATAAACAATACTTTGTCATTGGCTTCTTCTTTGCTGTCACTTTCTTCATCAGATGAGGAGATATCTTCTTTAGAGAGAAAGTTCCTTTTGGATCCTTTATTTTTGCCTTGCTTGTTGAATTTATTAAAGCCTTTCTTTCCTTTTGAGTTGCCATAACTTTTGTATGGACATTTTGCTACGAAATGCCAAACCTCACCACAACTGAAACATATCAATGGAAGTTTACCTGTGAATTTTCCCTTACCAAGTTTTAGTTTTCTTGTAAAGTAAGCATATTCTTCATCTGAAAGACCTTCTCCATCATCTCCCTTTTCTTCACACTTGCAGGTGCATGTCATTTCAATTGAAGGTTGTTTGTCCTTATTGGTTTGCTTAGATGCAATGAACGCAGTTTCTAGATTTGAAGTACCCTTGTCTTCATCAAGTCTCATTTCATATGCTATGAGAACTCCATGTAATTCTTCCTTGCTGAGTTTGTCCAGATTTGCATTGTATTCTAAGACCGATACCTTTGGGTTGAATCTCCATGGTAGCATTCTAAGAATATTCCATATAATAGTCTTCTCATCAACTGGCTCTCCCAATCCTTCCAGAGTATTGGTTATTTCATCAACGTATTGGAAGTATGCAACAATGTTGAAATCTTCTTTCATTCTGAGTTGCTCAAATTTTGCTCTATAGATTTGAAGCTTTGCTTCTTTGACATTTGAGTCACCTGCATATATATTCTCAAGCTTGTCCCAAACATTTTTGGCGGTTTTACAACCCAACACCTTATGATAAGCAGATTCAATAAGTCCACCGATAATAATATTCTTTGCTTTTGCATCATTTACCAAATTCTTCTTACCTTGTTCATCCGCGGTTGATGTAAATCCATTTTGAACAGTGTCCCATACTTCGTAACCTTGCGCCAAGAGATAGACCTCCATTCTTCCTTTCCAAAGTGCATAATTATTTTCATTGAATAGAGATACACCATTCTTGGTATGCTCCATGACCTCCTTCCAGCTGTTAAACTGCTATTGAAGGAACCAAGCTCTGATACCAATTGTTGGAAATACTGAGAGGGGGGGTGAATCAGTATTTCTTTCAATTAGAGCATTAGTTAATCTTCAATTATTATCAGTATTTGTACAATGATAGCAGCAAACAAGAGGAACACAAATGCACACAATTTTTAAGGTGGAAACCCACTCCGGGACAAAAAACACCTAATGCTTTTCTAATAATTCTTTTCAACTCCAATTGAAAATAAAGCTCCAACTTCCTAGAATCTAGAAAAGCATTCTTCTCCAGCTCCCACTGGATGGACGCTCCAACGCCCGAGATTCTTCAGTAGTCACTGAATGGATGCACCAACACCCAATGAGCTACAACTCACCCTAGCACCACCCTACCACCCTATAGAATAATAAAAGAAGAATGGACTCCCGTACCAGGGAAAATGGTCCACTTTACAATGATATAAAATGATGTAGAAGAAGAATATATACTAGACCATAACCCCAACTTTGACACAACCACCTAATGATGATCCTAGACCTCCCAACACTGCCTCTTCAACCCTTGGAAGATAGACACTAGTACAATTTGTACAATAATGTATTTACAATGACTAAGTACAATGATACCTTTACAATGATTGTATGCAGTGCTGCCCACTTGAAGACTTCATATGATGAACTTCTTGCTGCTGTTATGCACCTTGGTTTCTGCTCTTGTCATGCTACCCTTTTCTGCACCTTGTTTTTCTTTTATGTCGTAGAAAATCTGGTCCTTTGCAATCCTTGACAACACATGATCTAGATTTTTCTTGCCTTCTATGAGCTTGATATTGAATCTGGTGTATCTATGTTATTTCAGATCCTAAATATCTGATTTTCGGTCTTGTAGTAGTCCTCTGAGTCTTCTTTCCAATGCCATAGGTCTGACCCAATTTGGATTCTTCAAGAGAGAGTTA
The DNA here is from genome assembly GCA_034641835.2 of Pinus albicaulis. NCBI lineage: Eukaryota > Viridiplantae > Streptophyta > Pinopsida > Pinales > Pinaceae > Pinus > Pinus albicaulis. The sequence continues at coordinate 801,124,212 of CM076579.1, forward strand.
TATTCAATTTCTCACACTGCCCTAATTATGGACTGTTTCAGCAGAGTGCACTTGTACAGCGTGCCACGTGTCACTTTTTTATTTATTTGCTTCTAAAATTGATAGAGAGAAAATTAAAAACTATGCACTATCCATCACTTTTGATGGAATTCCAATCCGATACTCAGAGAGAGAGTTATGACGAATTTACCAAGGTCACTTCTTTGAGACGAATTTCAGGAGCTTGCAAAAACCCTTACTTCCATAGATCATATCTCCAAAAATTTTGCGCAGCTTGATCTGAAATTTTTACTGAAACTTCCTCAGGATTTTGGCTTTGCCTTATAAAAATTTAAGCTTTTGAGCCATCGTAGAAAAAGTTAGAGCGAAAATTCCACAATGACCTGTTTTAGATGGTCGAATCCTTTACCTAAGGAGGAAATGAAGATCACAATATATATGAATGCTTCAGTTGAGAGGGGCTTCAACAAGTGAACGTGGGAGGGATTTTAGGAGCATAAAAAATATTAATTATGAATTTTCAATGACCCATGCCACAACCCCATGGGGTTTTAGCCCACTAACTGGGGTACAAACTTCAAACATGAATATCTCACAAACCGTGAAGAATTACATGGCATGCCATATATCAACGGAAACATCTCTACAGGTAGAAACCATCAAAATAATTATTGACCCAAAATATATTAATTTGGTAGGTCGAAATTCTCATTCAATATTGGGTTAGCCCCTGGTGCTGCTTGGGTTGACATCAATGACAACCGCTGATCAACAATTTCCCCTTCTTTACCACTTCCCATTTTTCAGAAACGCAAAATCTTTCAGTTTGGGGGAGTGTTACTTTCATTATCATGAACATGCCATTAATATTCTTTACCATCCATCAATCTCCTTATTCATTCTCAAAATATCCTTTATTCCATGTTGTTATATACCAAACAAATATTTCAGCCATGATTGTAGCAACCGCCTCAATTTTTTTTTTCTAGGGCTACATGAGGACATGGAACACGTTCATTTAGGGGAGAGGAAGGGTTGCTATGAATGATGAATTATTTCTCATTTCTTCCTCACTTAAGGTATAAAATTCCAAAATTGATTTGTGTATATTCTTAAAACTATCAACTCGATTCTTGTGATTTTGTTTTTTGATAGCAAAGAGATATCATTAAACCTTGAATTTTTTTAAACTAAACCAATTTGTAAATTCCAAAAAAATCATGCATTATTACCTACAACCATTTTGCTGACATATTGAAATTTGTTCATTGCATTGATTTGATTTTTGGATTGGAGAAGCATTGATATGGTATAACTTTTCTTACAAAATTTTAGCAAAATCTGGTTTTTAATGAAGTTTGTTTTTACTTGTATCATACTTTGTTACAACTTCATATACATATGGTTGAAAGTAAATATAAAAATTGTTTTAAGGAAACATTTGGGGAAGAAGCCTTCCCTTCCATCAAGATCATGCGCTGGGGTGACCTTTTGATTATTGTACTATAACTTGGTTAATATAAAGGCATTGGGTTGCATGAGGACATGCAACATGTTCAATTTGGGGGAGATGTTGGGCCGCTAAATTGTCATTATTATTACCATTTCTTAACATATATTTCATCTATTCCTACCACTCTTTTATCACAATATTTATCATAATTTATCATTTAATCCCATTTTATAATTATTTATGCTCTTATGGATAAGTAATATTTATTCTCCTTTATTTTTAATAATTTGAATATTATTATGAATTATTTTGTAAATGATGGTTTATTTAATGAATTTGTTATAACTCACAATTTTAGCCTTCAAGATCTCTTTCAGATTGCAAATGCGATCTTCAGTTCATAATTAAATATTCCAACTCAGAAATTCGCTGGAATAACAAGTTACAGTTTTGCATTGGACATTTCGGGAAAATGAAGAAGAATATTGAAAATCTGAGACATGGGTTTTGTGACGAACGGACCCAAATAGTTTGTCGATGTGAAGCTTTCCAAAATTCGGTCTTCATTGGGAGAAACACAAGGTTCTTAAAAGGATATAGTCACAGATTTTCTGTTGTGGCCGTTTTCCAAATTTCCTCAATTACAATAATCAGATTCGACTTGTTACAGCTAAATCATAGTGGAAAGATCTCTTAGAATTTGTAATTAGTTGGTTGGAAATTTCCCTTTTGTATCTTGAATTTTTAAAGGACACAAATCAGAGAGAAAGGGGAGGAGATCATCATCTTGAATCTGTAACTTTCAATCATCATAATACAAAAATATTGTGTTGCTGTTACATGCATTTTCTGATTTAGTTTCCGTTAAGTTCTTTCTCTTCCTGTGCCCTGCTAGGGAGGAAGGGCCCTCCTCTTTAGTTTGGATTGCAGCGGTTAAGGTAGATGTGTATATATCTATTTCTTATTTTGCTTATGTTTCAGTAGAAGTGTTGTTGCTGCTGTTTAAGCTGTGAATATATCCGCTTCAATTTCAATATTTTGTATGTTGTTACACATACGAGATTAGAGACACCAGCTGGATAATTGTTGTGTGGCGCGCTAGAAAATATTAATTGAAGTGTGATTACAGTCTTGTAGATCATTTTATTTCCTCATGAGTGATTTCCTTCGAACATTTACTTCAGCAACAATTTATTTTCTTTGGAATTGCTTCTGGTTGGGTGTATCCTCACAGACAGTGTAGCTGTCATTGAAATAAAAGACATCTCTGGATTGATAATTTATGTGTACTGTTTTAGTCATTTAATAGTGATTAATAGAGCCCAACAATGGTCCAATACCTCCTCTTTGCAAACCATTAGTAAATGGTTGTAGGGGTGGCAGGAGCGGGAGGAATTATCTATTTCCCTGATGAACAAAAGGAGTTTAAATTCCCCTAGGGATTAGGCATTTTGTCCAATAACAAAGTTGAATATTTACTACCGTGGAAAGGTCTAGAATGGGAAATCACAAGTATAATTTCTAAGATTTTGGTTTTTAGTGATTCAATGCTTGTGATATGACAATTTCGAAAATTTAATATAATTCCCCCTATTATCACTCTAGTAATTCTTAAGTTGTGTAATTTTAGTTTTTAGTCCAAGGATTATAGAGGTAACCACAAACATACTTCAAACTCTAGGATATAGCCTTCCTAGGGTTCAGAGAGGGCTCTCTCTTTAAAGTTTAACTTTGTTTTAATTTTTGAATATTAGGCTAGCTATGAAAGTGCATCTTTGGTTTGGTTTTGTTTGATTTGGTGGGAAAAATCACTTGAAAGAATGGATAGTGGGAAATCTATTTTTCCATTGGACTATGGAGTCAAAATAAAGCTAACAAGACTATTATCAAGGGAAAAAAGGTCAAATGTCTTAAGGGCAAGATAGATAACCCTTGGATATCTTGGAAAGTTGTTTTTGTGAGATGGTATGATCAGGATAAAGGGAACTTAAGAATTCTTAAATCCAGAAAAGGGAAGTAGTAGGAGAGGTCAAACGAGAGAGGGAGCAATTAAGAATTCCCTACATTGGAAATCAGAGGAAAACATATAAATGATAACTAGTTTAAAACATGGTGTTATTAACATATCCTGTAGTAATACTCCTAGTTATACATTCAGATTTAGCATAAACATAAATGGATGCATGTAACAGAGAAAAGAAATGATGACAAGTGAAGAAAATACTTCACTCCAAATAGCTCATCACAGGAATCCTGAAGTATGATGTCAATTTTCTTTGATCCAACCTTCTACTCGAAGTTTTGACACACAAAAGATTTAAAGTCCAAGAAGAAATGACTATAATAATCCGAACAATTTTTATTCCACACAAAATACTTCTAAAGATGAAGTATTTATACATAATGTTTTACAAAATATCCTAGATGACTTCTAGGAAGTAGCTTAGGAAAATAAAATATCCTTACAATAAAAATAGAGACTACTGCTTAACAAATCAGCAAGTTGTTCTATTTTATCCATAAGAAATAGAAACAATTTTGAGGATAAAGCAGGTGGCTGCCTTGGTGTCTTCCTTGCTGGCCTTTAGATATTTTCTGAAATCTGACTTGCCTTGTATGGTACCCTTTCTCAGATACTCTTTATTCACTGATACTCTTTAACCCTTAGTCAAAAAGTGTTTTACTGTTAAAAATAAAAAAATTGTTTTGACTGAAATTTAGAAAACAATTTTCTTTCTTCCTTTCACCTACTTGTATTTATTCTTCACAGTAAATTTGTGAGAGATTACCAATCCTCATTTTTAGGAATCTGAATATTCTTTAATTTCCTAAAATTATCATCATCTTCTGTATATCTAGAAAAGGTGGGCTTGATGACAAACAAGTGTTTGATCTCATACTATAAATAAAATAAATCTTCAAAACTCTTTAGTAACACCTTTCTTGTGGGGATGCCTTGACCCGTTAGCTTGTTCATATGTTCCTTGCAAAATTCTCTTATTTTCTTGTCATAATCATTTTGAGGCATCAATTTATCATTAATAACCATGATATCAAGAATTCATTTTTGCCTCAAATTTGTGAACTTAACCATAAATCTAGTTATGGCAGTATTCATACCTTCATATTTTTCTTCAAGTTGCCTCATCAAATTTCTCTTTGTGGTGACTTTCCTGATTTGTAGGATAGTAGCAGTTTTGTCTGTTATTTTGAGCTCTTCCAATTCCTGTCTATTTTTTCTATTGAGGAAATTGATTAATCTTACAGCCTGTTCTGGTTTGTCAGCCAAATTAGTCTGAGTCTTTTGAATTTCTGCTTGAGCAACCAATAATAACTCTCTTTGCTAAAAAATTACCTGAATTGAAGGCCATACATCATGGATGGATTCAATGATATTATTCCAAAGGTAATTTTTTATGTATGATATTTGATATTTGAGAGTTAATTCTTTTTGAAATTTTTTTAACTCTTCACTCAATATGTTGGCATTTTTTTCATGTATCTTAGCATTTATCTGAGTTGATTTATTTGTCTTCTCAAGATTTTCAATCATCTTTTTCAACCTGTTAATTTCATTTGTCTCCAAAGACATCTCTTCCATTGCTTTTACTATCTTAATGGCATCATCTGTAGGCTGTACTGCTGTGGTAGATGATTCAGTGGCTGATGCAGTGGAAGAAGTCAATGGCACTGCAATGGCCAGTGGTTCTTTGGGTGCCAAATTTTCTCCTAAAGTTGAAGGCACTGTTGCAGTGATGACTAGAATGACTGTAGGAATCACTGGTTCTTTTAATGTCTCCTTTTCTTGGACAAGTTGGTCCATCCGTACTTCCATTTCCTTAATCTGAGATGTCAGTTGAATAATTAAATTCATCGTTTCATCTTTTTCCTTCTGTTCCTGTAAGAATTCCTTTGTCTGAGGATGCTCACTTTGACGAAGTTTGAGCTGTTTCTTCAAGATTTTTATATCCTCATTTTTTCTTTTTACCAATGCTTCTGCTGCTTTAATGTTTGTAGGATCATATCCTATCTGCAATACTAATTCTTCTAAGGCTTTTATCTTTAGATATTTGGCATATAATGAAGCTTTATCCATATTCATTTGATCTTGCATGTTAGAGATGGTGTTTTGAAGCTTATGAGCACACATAGATTTTATTGTAACTATAGAATATAACATCTCAGAGCTTTGCCAGTGAAACTATATTTGATCTAGTTCATGGATGCTATCTGTAGCTACTTCTAGATCAACTTTCTTATAGTCAGCAATTGTTTTTGGAACTGATACTGTGGGCTGCAATACTGACATAATCAATTTTTTACTTGAGTAATCAAATGCTGATAGAAATCTGTTTTGATTACCTGGCTTTTGTTTCAAAAACTGAGAGTAAAATTTTGTTTTGATTTCTTCATTCTTCAACTTGATTTACTTATATTTCTCCTTAATATCCAAATATTTTTCCTCAGCTGAATGTGAGGAAGAATATTCCATACTTTGCTATCTTTCCATCATTTGTGTATCTTCATTATTGAGTTGTCCTTCATTATGATTTGGCTCATTGATAATTATAGTAGCTACATTTGTTTATGCCAAATTAGTGTTGGTATTCAAAGGATTTGTTTCTTCAACATCTATTGTCACTTTTCCTTAAATTACATGCTGTATCTAATTTTGCCCTTTTATTGTAAATGATCTTGAACTTTGTTTCTGTTGTAGTCTCTGCCACATAGGCTCCTTCTTCTCTTATTCTTTGAAGGACTTTTCTGGTTGATTTGGAGTCTCTAAGGTATGAATAGTACTACCTTTGCTTACTGCATCTATTAATGTGTTTTCAATCCATTCAAGCTGATTGGAAAAATTTTCTATTTCTAGTTTAGCTTCATGTATAAAGGGTGTTAATTTGCATTTTACCCTCAGGTTGCTCAAGATCCCTTGTGGATCATAGTTCCAAGGGAAACTCTCTTCAAATTTATATTCCAATAGTTGATTTGTTGTTTCGTTTTCTGCATCCCTGTGATTGCATATGAATGGTCCAATTTGTTTTTTAAGTTTGAATTGGGTCTTTTTCTTAGCTGCCATGAAATTGATTGAATCAGAATTTAGGATCTGCTTGATATACTCCAAGGAAAATATCCTCATTGGAGGATGTTTGGGTAACTTGTAAGGCAACAAGTTTGACCCAAAGACTCTAATTTTAGTGTATTTCTCATATAATTACCAATCACCAACCTTACTCTGCTCTGATAACTACAAATTTTCTTCATTTCTTCACTTATTCTAGGCTGCTCTGTCTTGGTCAACATGGTGATCACTGGATGTAAAAATAACTCTGAAAAATCTGAATAAATGAAATCTGTACCTTCTTTTTTGAGCAATGATGTCCAAAAAATGACAGATTGAGGATTTGACTATGTGTCCAATTTTTGAGGAGTGATTGGAAAATTATCTGATTGGAAATATAGGAACAAATGGAAAAGCTAGGAGGTATATCTGAACACTCCCTCAAGTTGTAAATTGGTCAATTGATAGTGAATACTATCAGCAATGAAACCAACATAATCAAAGATAACTGAAGGTGTTTGATCTGGAGAAAAGGTGGAAAAGAATCCCGAGATAGACTCATCAGTGAAATACCCAAGGATGAAGGAAAGCATGGAGATTACATGCCTTGAACCTTCAGGGAATTTAGCAGTTGAATATGGAGGATTTAACTTGGGAATTTCAACATGCAGAGGCACAAAATTCTAAAAAATAATGAACCTTTTAGGAAAATCTAAGCCAATGTATAGCTTGGTGAGGGCTTCAATAGATAAAGGGACTGCTTGGGGGTCTGGTAGAAGCTGCAACATTTGGTTAATTGACTTTGTAGTGATGGTAAATAGGACTTCTTTACTGGAATTCACAATAGCTCTTTGTTCGGGAATATAGTACTGCTGACATAATCTAATAATATCTTGACAAGGGTGAGTCAATGGGACTGCATATTTGGGCAGATTGGATTCCCAAATATGGATTTCTTCTTGATCATCTAAAGACTTCTTAAAGCACCAGTTATGGATATCTAACAGGTTGAATTCAACAATGGGATCAGTTGTTTTGTAATCAATATCAGCAAGGGGAATGTGTTCAATATCAACAACTGGGGGTTGTAATGGATTGACAACAATAGCAGTGTTTTAAGTCATAGCGGGGTAGGTTTAGGTGCTTTATAACCTTAAGGCTTGCTTGCACTATGTTTTTTAGGCATTTTAATCTACTTCTATAAGTTTAAACAATTTTTAGAGGCAATTTTACTATAACAGAGGCTTAAATGGGCAATTTGTCAAAGTATGGGCTTTTCTTGTTCAATTAGGCCTATCAAAGAGATTTGGAGGTTTTAGAATTGGCCTGAAACATAAAATAGGGGTTTTCTGAGTATTTTTATTAGGAATAAGGCTGAAAACCATTTTTAAAAGGATCACAGAGGGTTTGGGGTACTTGTAGAGGCTTTCTGGCTTATCTCAGAGCTTGAAAAATGTGTAAACTTCTTAAATTTCTTCAGAAATGGTGCACAATAGAGAAATGGATTTCTGGGAAAAATTTGCTTGAGTTTGGCCTGTTTTTGGGACTTTTAGGCAATTTTTAATCGATTTTTTAAAAATCTGAAACTGTTTTTTCTTTAAAAAAGGTCTTGAAATTGATTGCAGGTTCGATTTTTTTAAGAAAAATACCTGTTGTAATGCAGGTATCGGTTTTGGAAGGGTTTCTGAGGTTCTTGATGAATTGACGACTTCAATGAATTTTTTGGAGCGATGTGCAACTCCTCAGCAGTCTTTAGAGGTTTAATGGGAAAATGCCTGCAATTTTTTGGCGTAAAGATGGAAAAAAATGGCTTGAATAGGGTTTCTTTCAATCGGGAGAGGCAATGCATAGGGCTTAGGTTTAAAGTGCAAGGAGATTTGATGAATGAAATTCTTTTACAAAGGTTTATTATGCATTCCAGATGTATTAAACTGGCATTGAATGCAAATCACATCAGGCGGGAGAGCGGTTTTGAAGTTTCAATGCACAAAAAATGTGAGTAGTTATCGCACGACTGTTGGGTGGTAAGTTGTTTTTGGCTTAACCTACGCAATCCAATGATTGGATGGCACGTGGAGGGGAGAGAGAATTATGAAACCAACCATTTCGCACGGGTTTGGTGGTTGGGTTAATGTGCATTTTTTTCATGCGATATCAAATATGTGCCGTCAGATTTGGAGTTCATGAGCAAACGACTGAGATTAGCTTGAGAATTGCACTGGATTAGGGGTGGGACTGGGGTGATTATGTGGCGGGATTTTGAAATTTATCAATTGACATTTATTTGATTTAAAAACCTTGGGTTATAAAAATATAGGTGGGGGGAGGTAATGTAATGTATTTTATTTAAAACATTTATAAAGATGTTTCAATAAAACATATGTGGACACGATTTATTATATTATATAGTTTTTAACTGTTTGAATGGTTTTAAAACTATAGGGGCGGGGTATTTCAAATAATGATAAGTTTATACCAAAGGGATTATAGTCGAGGTTTCTATTTATGCACGTGGGGATAATAGAATTTGGTCTAAACATTAAAATAGTGGGTTTTTTTGGGGTTATTTAGATATAATGGAATTAATAACTACGAGAGGTGTAATTTTAGGGATTTAATAAAAATAAATTAAAAGTTAATATGGAAGGGTAGTGAAATGTAAAATAAAACACATGTTATCTCTAAGTAAAGTGTATATGATAGACAAAGTAAAGAAATGTTGTCTTTTTTAATATTTTACACTTTAACTTAGGAACAAATGTATTTTTGGGGTTTTATGAATGCTTTTGAAGGGATGAAGTTAATTATTTTAGGGTTGCAATTTTACTAAGTAAGAATGTGTCTTTACTTATGAAAAAATGGGTTTTGATGTATGAATGAAGGGTAAATGTCGATGAATGAAGGTTTAAGGTAGGAATTCGATATTTTTAACTTATCAGTCATCGAGCCTTGCGTCCAGTCCCAACAAAAGTCAGAGAAATGCTCTGAGCCTTTTTGACTGAAAGCTTAGAATACTGAATACTTATAGGGGAGGGAAATTAGTGATTTTTCCAATTAAGGTCTTATTTACATGATTTCCCAACTGCTTTCTACCTACCTAGCTTTATTTCTAACATTTTTTCTTCATTTTGCAGGTGCATTTAGACTTGCAACCTTAAAACATTTTCTTTCAAAGCATAAAAATATCTAGATCTACCTTATTTAATTCGAGGGCTCAGATTAAACTATTTAGCTCCTCATTATTCTCTACCTATCTACTGATTTCTCAAGTTTAAACTGTTTGACAAATATTTATTCACTATCTAAAACTTGAAATTGAAAGCATGAAAAGTTAAGATTAAACTATTGAACTGATCATGGATTATGGCATTTATTGACACTTTGCACATAATCATTATTCTTGCAGTAAAGTAAAAGTAGTGGCATTTGGACTTGCTCACTTTTAGGTCTTATTTTTATGTCTTTTGGGGTTTATATTTTTCAAAGTCCTTTTATTTTTCTTTTAGGACTTTTACCCTCTTTTTGACTTTTTATTATTTTTTCATTTTTTTTAAATATGGGAAAACAACTTGCAGAAAGCAAGGTATGTACATATTTACAAGACTATCAAAGTCAATTCAAAATTTATGAACCCTATTATTATAGGACCCTAACACCCCCCTCCCTTCAATTCTTCAAAGGATTATTCTACTAATGCATCAATCTGAACATATTTAATTATTTCATGTGTATAGAAACTTTAATTCCGAGCCATATGAAATAGCCAATAAAGGAACAAAATTGAATCAAGGGACTACGGAAATAGAACCAGGTTTAATTTGATATCAACCAATCCCATAAACATTATGAATCAAAACCTAATTTATATATTTTATTTTTTTGATCATCTCTGGTGAAAAATCTCCTTCAGAACCAAGTTGATTCCAACGCAACATACTCAGGTGCCGATAATAGTTATTCCCTTAGAGACGTCGAGATTTAGAAGATGTCTCAATTACACACGTCTTAAGTGTGGAATACGGGTGGAGTATGTACATAACATGGGTTGCAAACACCTGGAGTACCCAAGCTATACATAGTATAAATAGGTGGAGGCAATCTCTCACTGCAATAAGAAGATTATGGTGGTGTTGATGAATTGCTAGTATTTACATATGTGAAGGGCCTTAATTATCCTTGACCTCTTTGGTTCATTCTTCCCCTATAATTCAACTCATAATTCTCACAAGGAGTTCACATGATCATGGTGGATCCACATTCAATTGCTCTACAATGGAGCTTTGGGGCTGTTGGGAATTATATATTTGGTGCAATTTATTCACTGAGGGGTTAGGATAATTCACAAAGGAGAGAGATCAATAGGGATCAGAGTAAATTTAAAGTCTTTCGAAGAGCTCTCTCACATTGAGTTTTACAATGGCTGGAAATTAGGATGAGGCCCGTAATCTTTTGCACAAGAGATTGAATGTGCTATTGGATTGGTTATCGATGACCATTGAAGGGTTGATCCAAGCAGTGTAAAGAAGTATTGAATTGGAAGATAAAGGAATGTGAAACAAGATGGAATTGTTGGAAACAAATCAGATTTTTCGACAAGGAAAAGTTGAAAAAATGGAGCTGGAAAGCAAGACATAAATGGTTGCAATTGAGATAAGGTTGAATGAGCTGGAGTAGAAATTTGATCATGAGTTCTAGGAGAAGGGAAAAAATATAGAATCTACTGAGGAGCTTGAGATAAAGCGTATTAATATGGATTGGGAACAAAAAAAGGAAGGCCAAGCATCAATTGAAGCTTCGTGGAGGGGCCATCAAATGTGAGTTTGTTTGTCAAAAACAAGTTTTTCTATGTTATGTAAATATACATTGATAATAGGTGTCTTTTTCGAGTCTATAAAAAGTATATGTGAGAAATTGTTGGTAGAAATAATTGCAGACATAGGTTGTTTTCATTTTGGAATGACGAATACAATGACTATGAAGAACAATTTGAATTTTGTAAGGGACCCAACCCAGAATCTAGTTTTTGGATAATATAATTAAACTAGTAGTTTCTTTAAAAGAAAAAAGTATTAACAAATAGTTGTAAGCACATGATAAATATGTAGATATGAATTTATTATTGCTTATCCCAATTTCAAAGAAATTTTTTGTATAAATAAGAGTGCCTTCTCCATTCCAAAGCAAGGAATCTTGAAACATGTGTCCAATTTATAATATAAGAGAAGTAAAACTTCTTAATATTTCATTTCACATAGATTTCCATTCTCTAGTTTTAGATGGAGAATATATTGATTTAATTTATGATGTTATGAAATAGTTTGTTACTTTTTTCTTGGGAGAATTGAGCTCACTCCACATAGATCATCGTGGCATTTTATTTCATTTTATATTCTCTCTCTCTCTCTCTCTCTCTCTCTCTCTCTCTCTCTCTCTTTTAATGCAATCTTATTTCTTGTACATTGTTTTTTGTCATTTCTCTTTGTTTTCTTTAACATCTATTAAATATGGGTATATGAGTATATAATTTTATATTGTAGCAAGCATTTCCTTTAATAATGTAGATTTGGTTTCTTAAACTATGTCTAATTTTTCTTGTGGGTAAGGATTGGAGTGGTTTGTGAAGTATTGTGGCAAGCCCTTTCAACCACTAAGAGTTGAATAGAGACACTACAACCTGGTTTTCCACATGTTGGGACCCCAATGGATGCTTGACAAGATAACTATGCTTGACTCAATTTCTTCTATTTGATTTGATTTGATTTAGAGTAGTCTTTCCATTTATTGCATGAATGATTATAATTATTCCCTAATCAACAATATCCACAAGTGAAGTAAGTATTTTCACGTGAGTCATTTGAGGAATGATATCTCAAAACCTGGTTTTCCACCTATGCAAGCTTTAGAAGCCAATATTGGAGAATATTAGTTCTTATTTTGTCTTAAAATTTACATTACTAATTTATTATTTTATTGAAGCTTGCTATCAATAGTTGCAATAATACATGGAAAATGATACAAAGAGATAACTTAGTGATAATAGGTGTGATGCTCCCTCCCACACCCTTGTACTATCTTGGGCTATGGAAAATGTTACTTAATAACTTCACCCAACCGCCATAATTTATCATGAAAATGGGGTTACGAAAAATATTGTTTTTTCAAAGTTTACTGAATTAAAAACTAATATCACAATCACATCCAACTCCTTGACAACTTTCTCGTAATATAAATCTCACCTCAATCTTAGTCCCAAATTGAAAGTTATGCTTGTGCAAATTTTTACCATTTAAAAAGTGCTAAGTGAATATTGGGTTGCTATATGCACCAATGTGGCCTCCACCAAGCCTACGATTCGTGACCAAGTCATCATCGCGGGGTTCACAAAGCACCCACAAAGTCGCGTTCGGGTTGCTCTTGTGCATTGAAATGTTCACACTATAACTGGCTGAAGATAGAGACTCATCACACATTGTGGTGCTGACCGTTGGTATCATATCGACCCCAGGTCTATCACACGTTGTGGATGCAATAGGTTGGTACCATATCAAACCCAGGTCTTATGACCACTCCCTCTTGTTAAATTATCAATAGTCCAATGAATCGAAGTCCTGCGAGCCTCACATCACATTTGACCTTATGAACCACTCGTTGGTTCCACTTGATCATGTGGGATTCCAATAGACTGATGATGAGGTTCAATTGGACCTCTCCATTCATTTCCACCAAAATGATTTGGGGGTTTGTGTTGGGACCCATTTTCCTGATATGCACTTGCCTCATTCTAATGTTCGGAAGGTTGAGAGGTCCAAGTTTTGGTGGGACCTACTCTGGTCCACATCATTTCGGACCAGGAACTATCGATCGTGGATGTGCTTGTATTCATAATATTTCTTTGTTTGAAGGCTTGAGTTTTGGCAGGGCTTAGCCGGTCCACAAAATATTGAACCAGGGAATATTTGTAGTGATTTCATATGAGTTCCCCTACTTAGGTCCTACTCGGTACAATCGACCATGACTACATTTGATTTCCTTGAAGGTCGATCACCCAATGGATTTTTTTAGTAGAAAAAAACACTTGGTTTATATTGAGTATCAGTTCAGTTAAGACTTTGATAATTCTCAATAAATTTACATCTTAAGTACCTGTAGGATATCAGTACAGTTAAAACTCTTAAAACATAAGTTCATCTTAAGTACACCTGTGATGGGAAATTCATTTGCTCCTGCTCTCAAGTAAACCACAAAAAATTGTCAGCAAGCCAAACCAGCATTAGCTTGTGATTGTTTAAACAAAATCGATCATTCCTTTTGCTTCAGAACCCCCCCCCAAAAAGAGGTTAATCCTGTCCGCCTTTGATCCATGAAATACATAGCTCCAAAGCATCCCACAGCCAAATCTGATCTTTGATATCTCATAATGAAAAAGAAAAACAGTGCCTTGGCAAATATATGAGCAAAAATAACCTATGGGCATAACACAACCTAAAATAACATGCTCAGAAGAATTTAACCGTGCTTATTTCTCCAACTCCATCCAGATCAAACAATTCATAATGTATCTCCCCAAATACCCCTTGTAATCCTCTTTTGGATAACCTGTCAGCTTGGGAGTTTTTCTCTCTATAGATGTGGTTGAAGTGTATAGTGGAGAAAGAAAGTCTAAGTTCTCTGATTATTTCCAACCATGCAATTGGATACCCAAGATGGAGTGTGGTCCCCTTATTTAGATGATCCAGTAGAACCTTGGACTCTTAAAATACCCATAATTTATCTATATATAATTGTTTAGATAACCATAATAACCCCCACAAAGCCAATATTTCAGCTCTCATATCTGTCCCTAAGCCATCGTACTAGAAGATCTTGTAATGGCATGTCGGAGAAATCATTAACCAGGCCCCACAACCACATCTAGATTGTTGTGATGCACCATCAAAGAATCTCACCTGGTAATGAATTTCCAATGGCCTCATTCTCTTCGACAGATCTGATGGGGGCCTTTGCTCAATTTTCAATTTTTCCCATGTCTGTATAATTTTTTGATAAATCCTCTCCGGACTACTATCCACCTCCTCAAATAACCATTTATTCTGGCAGCAGAAAATGCTCCAGTGAAAAATAACCGGAATATTTCTAAGAGATTTGTTTTTCTTTTTCCACCATTTGATGAATGCAGTCCTGTTCTCTAGATGTGGCTTCCGTAGGTTAAAAAACACACATATCTCTTTAAGGAATTTTCGGGCAAATGTGCAAGTGTAGAATAGCTGCTTATTGTTATCTTCGTCTTTCATACAAAGTCTACAAATGCCCGAACCTATATTTCCTTTCCTTTGTAGGTTTGTACAAGTTAGGTTTTTGTCCAACCATACCAACCATAGGAAAAATTTCATCTTTATCTGTGCGTTTACTTTCCATATATCCCCGAACCAACGTCTTCTATCAATTAGGTGTCTTTGGTTTAACAACATTTTATATGTTTCTCCCGCCACAATCTTCCCATCCTTGGTCGACCCACCCCAAATCACCCGATCACCAAAAACCTTTATATATAAACCCCGACAACTCAAGTCTTCAATGTAGTTATCCCACTCAACCTTCAAATTTTACGATATCTCCAAATGGTTAGACGACGTCCATCTTGGTAACCCTTGATTCACTTCCTTAATGATTTGGCCAATATAGAAGTACCCTTTCCCATTTAGGTGGCGTAACAACTGGTTGCTGATGGGATAAGGATAGGACAGACCACGAAGTCCTGTGTGACCAATCAGGATTTTGGCACCATTACCAAAACGCCACCTTAAATTTTCCGAGAAGACATTTCATATATGTTTGAAACCATTCCATATGGAAGAGCCACCCCTTATATCCTGCCACCCCTTCAGATATAATTCATCTACTCCCGCTAAATCTAGGTACTTGTACCTAATGATATCAATCCATATCCCTATAGACGTTAAACCCCGCCACATAAACTTCATGAGAAGTGTCTGCCCAAATATGTCAAGGTCCATAAGACCCCATCTGATCCCGATTTATGCAGGAACGCAAAAGTATATAGATATAACCATAAACACAGAGATGTAGCAGAAATAATGCTTCATTTTACTAATAAAATAATGACTGAAATATGCTTACAGACACGATGGAAATAAAAATAACTAGGGTGCTGGTAGCGTATCTCTGAGAAGATATGTGGTGGCTACAAACCTCTGAACTATGTTACAATGAGAAATAATGGAAATGAACGAGCGAGGGCACTGATAGCGTATCCCTGAGAAGAGATGTGATGGCTATAGGCCTCCCCACTGTGTTACATAACTGAAATGATGGGAACAAGCAAGTTAGGGCACTGGTAGCGCTTATTTTCGAGAAGAGATGTATTGGATCCAAGCCCCCTGAACTGTATTACAATGAGGCTCAAAGGCCTATTTATTTTTGAGAAACAATGTAAAATCCAAAACGTCCAAAAACCTAACCCTAGGAGATGAAGTGCCAAAAATGTGGGTCCCATTTGGGTAAATTGGTGTTTCAACTTCCTGGGGACGTAACTTTGGCATCCGATCTCCGTTTGACGCGCTCAATAGCTTGTTAGAAATATTTATTTGAGGACTATCCCCATTTTCCCAAAAAGCATCGTTTAGGGCCTCAAAACGGCTCCAGAAGTTCAGGACCCAAAAAACTACTATAAATAGTAAGTTGTGCTGAAACTTACAAACTGAAATAACTAATGGTGGGGGTTCAAATGGACTCAGTGGGTGGCCATCAATATCCACCTAGATCATTAAGTCTCCAAAACGGCTCCGGGAGTGCAGGACCTGAAAACCTGCTAAAAATAGTAAGCTGTGCCGAAGATGAAAAATTGAAATAATTGATGCTGCGGGTCCAATTGGAATAGATGGGTGGCCACCGATATCCATCTGGATCATTCCTCCATCCTTAGGAAGCAATGGTCTCCATTGCGTTAAGTTCCTCCATGGGGGGGGGGGGGGGCAAATTTTTATGAACTTGGTATTGGATTTGTCCAGGATGTCACGGACTTGATGGCAGACGTGTTGGATGTAGATGTACCGCCGGTGGGAAATTGTTGAAGGATATGGGGAAAGTTATCCATTATCGCATTCCTTTGTTCCTTGAGGGCATCCTCGAGCAATATTTTTATAAGTTCTCCTACTCCCTCGTCTTTACTTCCTTCCGCCATGGGGGGTCGTCGGGGTTGCGAGGTTGAACTCCTTATACCCTGGCCGCATTGGGGACATGAAAAGAAAAAAAGAGAAAGAGAAGACACCATTCTGATACCACTGATCTAGATTTATGCAGGAACGCAACAAAATACAGATATAACCATAAACACATAGATGCAATGGAAATAATGCTTCATTTTATTAATAAAAGAATGACTGAAATATTCTTACAGACATGATGAAAATAAAACTAGCTAGGGTGCTGGTAGCGTATCTCTGAGAAGATATGTGGTGGCTACAGACCTCTGAACTGTGTTACAATGAGAAATAATGGAAATGAGCAAGCAAGGGCATTGGTAGAGTATCCCTGAGAAGAGATGTGATGGATACAAGCCTCCCCACTGTGTTACATAACTGAAATGATGGGAACAAGCGAGCTAGGGCATTGGTAGCACTTATCTCTGAGAAGAGATGTATCGGCTCCCAGCCCCCTAAAATATATTACAATAAGGCTCAAAGGTCTATTTATTGTTGAGAAACAATGTAAAATCCAAAACTTCCAAAAACCTAACCCTAGGAGATGAAGCGCCAAAACTGTGGGGCCCGTTTGGGTAAATAGGTGTTTCAACTTCCCAGGGACGTAACTTTGGCATCTGATCTCCATTTGACACGCTCAATAGCTCGTTAGAAAGATCTATTCGAGGAATAAAACTTTTGAGGGAGAAACATAGGTCATAATCCATTTTTCTCCCTATTTTCCCAAAAAGCGTCGTTTAGGGCCTCAAAACGGCTCCAAAAGTTCAGGACTCGAAAAACTACTATAAATAGTAAGTTGTGTTGAAACTTACAAACTAAAATAACTGATGGTGGGGGTTCAAATGGAATTGGTGGGTGGCCACCAATATCCACCTAGATCATTAAGTCCCCAAAATGGCTCTGGGAGTATAGGACCCAAAAACCTGCTAAAAATAGTAAGCTATGCTGAAGCTAAAAAACTGAAAGAATTGATGCTGCGGGTCCAAATGGAATAGATGGGTGGCCACCGATATCCACCTAGATCACCATCCCCCATTTTCTTTAGGTTTCGTGATCAACTCTCACCTCGCCATATGGTACTTCCATTTCTCCCTGCCCCCGTTCCAGATGAATTGTGCCATGACACGTCTTATCCCGTTGATAATATTTTTTGGGATGGCATAAAGATGAGTCCAATACACCATGAACTATTGTAAGACCGCCTGAACTAGAATTAATCTACAACCTTTAGAAATCCAAATTATTGACCACCCATGTATTCTCTTATTAAGTTTCTCTAACATCCATAACCAATCCTCTGCTCTGTAGTTATTGGGTTTCATTTGAAAATCGAGATATTTAAATCCCTTCTCCAGAAACTCAGTTCTGAAATTAAAAGGGGAGCCGATGGAGACAAACGCTTCCTGACGCCTACCATCATGATATATACAGGATTTACCAGCATTTTCCATCATCCCGGATGCTGTACAAAATTTGGAAAATATCTCATGAAATTCCAGCTAAACGCTCTTAATAAGCATTCCAAACATTAAAACATCATCCACAAAAATATTATGACTGATCTTCCTACTATGTGCGGGCTTAATACCCCTAATAATTCCAGCAGTCACAACATGATTTATTTTAATGCTAAAAGCATCCATGACCAATATAAAGAGCAAGGGGGAGATAGCACAACCTTGTCGCAGCCCAAACCCAGGCTTAAAAAATCTTATAGCCACCCCATTTATAATGACAACCATAGAAGTTTTACAAACACGCCCCATAATCCAGTTTATTGAAATCCTGTCAAGGCCAATCTTATATAAAATCATTCTCAACAATCCCCAATCGACCCTATCATAAGCTTTACTGAGGTCAACCTTCATGACCATTGCATTCAGTTTTCTAGAATGAATAGTGTGAATAATTTCTCGAGTCGAGGCCACCGCATCATGAATGCTCCTACTCTTTAAGAAACTTGATTGTTCTGGGGTGATAAATCTCGATAGCATAGTCTTCATCCATTTTCCAATAGTCGTGGAGACGATTTTGTACAGGGTATTGCACATTGATATAGGCCTAAAATTGTCGAAAGTCAAAGCCCCTTTTTTCATAGGAATAAGAACAAGAAATGTCGAGTTTATAACCCCCAATATAGTGCTCATGCACTTAGCTTCCTCTACCATATTAGTAATATCATGTATTAAGAGATCAACATATTTAATAAAGAAGTTCGGGATCTAGCCATCTGGCCCCGGGCTCTTGTCCACTGAGAAAGACTTAAGGACGGTTGTTGGGCCGCTAAATTGTCATTATTATTACCATTTCTTAACATATATCTCATCCATTCCTACTACTCTTTTATCACAATATTTATCATAATTTATCATTTAATCCCATTTTATAATTATTTATGCTCTTATGGATAAGTAATATTTATTCTCCTTTATTTTTAATAAATTTAATATTATTATGAATCATTTTGTAAATGATGGTTTATTTAATGAATTTGTTATAACTCACGATTTTACCATCCAATATCTCTTTCAGATTGCAAATCCGATCTTCAATTAATAATTAAATATTCTAACTCAGAAATTCGCTGGAATAACAAGTGACAGTTTTGTGTTGGACATTTCAGGTAAATGAAGAAGAATATTGAAAATCCGAGAAATGGGTTTTGTGCAGAATGAACCAAAAAAGTTTGTTAATGAGCAGTTTTCCAAAATTCGGTCTTCATTAGGAGAAACACAAGGTTATTTAAAGGACATATTCAGATATTTTCTGTTGTGGTCGTTTTCCAAATTTCCTCAATTGCAATAATCAGATTCGACTTGTTACAACTGAATCATGGTGGAAAGATCTCTTAGATTTTGTAATTAGTTGGTTGGAAATTTTCCTTTTGTATCTTGTATATTTAAAGGACACAAATCAGAGAGAGAGGGGAGGAGATCATCATCTTGAATCTATAACTTTCAATCATCATAATGCAGAAATATTGTGTTGCTGTTACATGCGTTTTCTGATTTAGTTTCCATTAAGTTCTTTCTCTTCCTGCACCCTGCTAGGGAGGAAGGGCCCTCATATTTAGCAGGGATTGTAGCGGTTAAGGTAGATATGTATATATCTATTTATTATATTTCTTATGTTCAGTAGAAGTTTTGTTGCTGCTGTTTTAGCTGTGAATATATCCACTTCAATTTCAATATTTTGTATGTTGTTACACATATGAGATCAGAGACACCAGCTGGATAATTGTTGTGTGGCGTGCTAGAACATATTAAATGTTGTTTGATTACAATTTTGTAGATCATTTTATTTCCACATGAGTGATTTTCTTCCAGCATTTACTCCAACAATGATTTCTTTTCTTTGGAATCGCTTCTGGTTGGGTGTATTAGCACAGAAAATGCAGCTGTCATTGAAATCAAAGACGTCCCTAGATTGATAATTTATGTTTAATGTTTTAGTCATTTAATAGTGATTAATACAGCCCAACATTTTGGCGCCATTGCCGGAGATGGAAGTGATGATCCAATCAATCAAAGTTGTTTCTTAGAAGTGCAATTTCCGAGTGTCTCCGGCAACACAATTGTTGGGCATTAATACGAGAGGTAAGAACCTGCACATCACTCTAACAAAATTGAGCAAGGTCACCAATGTCTTGCTGGGACACTTAGGAGAGTGAATTTTTGAGCAATTTTTTTCTTTTTTCTTGAAGTGTCTCCAGGACATAATTGAAGGGCAATAAGACGAGAGGTAAGAACCTGCGAAGCGCTCTAACAAACTTGAGCGGGCTTACCAATGTCTTTTTGGGACACTTAGGATTTGAATTTCGGGTGTTTTGTTTTTAGGGTGCCTTCAGCTATACAATCGTTGGGTGGTAAGACGAGAAGTAAGAACCTGCACATCGCTTTAACAAACTTGGGCGCGCTCACTGCTATAGAAACTGAAGCAGTTGTAGGATGAATTGATACACACAGGGCCCAGTGTGCCAGTAGGACGATAGAGCAATCCACAAACACCCCCCACTCTTAAAAACCCCCAAAATTCATGGGAGGAGGTCAAGGAACAAAGCATCAACACAATGGAATCTAGTCAAAGAACTTCATGATATAAAAACTATGGGAAATCAAGACTATTAAAGACTGATTTTACTCTATTTTTTTCTCGCAACATCACTCAATACTTCAACGATTCTTGGCACCATCCTTAACAGGGAAGTTGGTATCTCATACCCTAGTACTTGTTAGCATACATATTTCAATTATGGGTATGTGCATACTTGAAGCCCTATTTCGAAAATGACTTCATTGGAGGTACTCTCACATGTAAGTATATTTTATTTTTCAAGATAGAATAGTGTAGTTTAGAAAATAGAATAAATGAAGACATAAATAAATAAATTTCTTTATATGTAAAAATAGTTGTTTTTGTTGCAACATGCTGTGAAATTTGACATGGGTGATCAATATTCAAATTTATTTATGTATGTAGATGCGTTATATTGGAAAAATAAATTTCTACAAACACTCATATTCATTTTGATCACCTTCTTGGAAAAATTTCTTGATTATCATACCTTATGGCTTGCGGGCTTGATGAAAATTCTGGAAAAACAATCGGGATAGTCATGTTTTGAGGGAAGAGAAGAAAGAAGAAATAAATGTTGTTAACACAAGAACCAACATTTGTTATATTCATGGTTGTTAACACAAGAACCAACCATAGAAAATATCAGTTGCAGTACATGTATTTCACATCCTGGAATGATACATTGTTAGAAACCATAATCATGCAAAGCCAAAAGTTTTTATCCATGCAAGGTTGCATGAGGACATGCAACAAGTTCAGTTTGGGGGTATGTTGGGTCTCGTAATTGCCACATTTTCATCATGTTTATCCTCACTATTCCTTACATTCCATCACCTCATTTAACCATTCATCATACCATTTCCATGGGTTCACCTCATTATTTTCCAATTTATTTATTTTTAATATTATAAGAGAATGTGTGATTAATTATTCGAAAATTGACATATTTCACTAATATCTCAAATGTCGATGAGCTTTGTAATGTGTAGGATTATTTGGAAGAATTATTCAAAATCTGCTTGAATATTTCCTCCACCATTTCAATAGTTCAAAGGATAATTTTTCAAGTTTATTATAAGGAGAAGGTCATGGATATTCCAAGGAGAAGATCATGGAAGATTCCAAGGAGAAAATCATGGAGATTTGGATAACATAACTTATCCAAGTTTTGTGAGAGATGAATGAGGATTTGCAGAGATCATATTTTGTAATTATAGGGATATTGGTTGAGAGAAAATTGGATTTGTAATTATGAGTTTCTTATCTTGTTTTCAAAGCACTTATGTATAAATAGGGGTGCTCTTTCTCCAAGTAGGGAGTAGGAAGAAATGTAGAAGGAGAAGAAGATAGTAGGAGAAACTTGAGACTTTGAGATTATTATTTTCTGAAGTTAATTGAAGACATAATTTATCATTTTCTTGTGCATTGAATAAGTTTCAGAAGTTGAAAGTACTCTTAGTGTACGAGGCAAGGGTGGAGGGCCCCCACATTGAGCTAAGTACACTTAGTTTATTTCGTAGCTACAATTTCTGAATTAGTTTTCTTATGTTCGATTTATTTAGTGATGAATATAATGATCATTGTTAAACTGCATATGAAATGACAAACAAGTGTTTAAGTACAATACTCTTTCTATCGACTCAAGTTTTTCAGTTAGAATTCATCATAGATGTATCAATTTGCTTATGTTTGATTTATTTATTTTTAAGTATTAATGAATCTAATGATCATTCTGTTGCACTGTACAACAACCCTCCCCATTTCTAAATTTTTAGAATAAAATTAATTTAGAAATAGGTCTCTTTTTTTTGTCTTTCTTTCTATATAGAAATAAAAGATTTAGAAGCAATTAGATCATTTTTGAATTAGAAATAAGAATTCATTGATAAAAAGACATATTGCATATATTTATTAACAAGTGTGTATAAACAAATACAACATTGAAATAATTTCCGATCCGATGAGATATAAAGCTTTTATCATATCAAAACATTACATAAAGTTTTTATATTTAACAATATTTGATGTGTACATTAATCACAATCAGAAATCGAAGAGATATTTAAGTTTTCATATTTGTTTTACATACTTCCGATGTGATGCGATTCATCGCAATCACATTTCGGAGAATGATCTTTCATGGACTTGTTATAATAAAACTCTGATTCGATGACTCATATCGCAATCGCAAATCAAAAAAGTGTTAAGTGTTCATATCTGCTTTGAAATACTTCGATGCGATGTGCTTCATTGCAATCACATTGTGGAGAAACAAACGTTATATTTGTTTGATTGAAAGACTCCGACGCGGCAAACCCCACCTCATCGCAATCAGAAATCGGATAAACTCATTGACAATTTGCTCTATTTTAAAATCTCTGATGTGATCATTGCAATCGGAATTCGGCAGAGAACATATTATGTTATTTTGTGTACCTTCGAAAATTCCCGATGCGATTATTATTTAATGACCATACACTATTTATTGATCGCATCGCAAGAATTCAAAAAGGTAATTTTATATTCTTATTTCAAAATATGTCGATCTTCGATTGTACATTTACCATTAGTTGAAAATCAAACGCATAATGATGATTTATTCTATTATGAATGTGTGAGTGTGACTCTTTAGAGGGAATTTATGTTTTAAACATGGAGATAATAAATGGAAAACAATGAATAAATTGTTTATACAGTTGTTCTCCTCATTTTCATTTTTACCACGATTGAACTGTTTTTCCCTCTGCAAAACCAAAGAAAACCCAATCCTTTCATTCACAGAGCGAGGGAAACGTTTCCGGATACAGAAATGTCAAAGAGATCTAAGAAGGAAAAAGTTGCTGTCGCAGTAAAAGCTCCTGTTTTCACCATGGCACCTAAAGAGAAACCAATTAAGATCAAGTTGGTTACGGACACGTCGTGCCAAGGTCTGGGTAAATTATCCTGGGAAGAGGTATATAGCCTCATTGAAAAGGAAAAGCCTAAGGTAACTATGGCAAAAGCAGCAGTTCCTGATGAGGACAATTCAGAGTTAGATTCAGAGACTTCCCTCCAAGCACTTGCGAATTCATTTCTGCACCAAATTGTAGCTCAGGCGAACATTTTTCCATATTATGATGTGATTCTGTGGGTAATTGATAATGTGGCTATCCAAAATAGAACCTCTGTTTTAGCTTCTGGAATAACATTCAGGTCGTTCAAAGCATAGGACATTAAAGCAATGTATCACCTTCCGGACCCGCAGAAAACCTACAACAAAGACTTCATTAAGGAATTTTCTGCGAATAATGAAAATCAGTCAGAGCCGATTAGAGAATGGAGAGGGCTCCCGAAAAGCACAAACATGAGGCATCGGGTATGTACTCTGTGAAGTCTCTTTCGCCTCCATACTGTTACGCCGCAACAATGATGTGAAAATTGTTTGGGAATGATAATTCAGCTAGGTTTTCTATACAAATGGTGCCATTAATACACTCTGCTATAAATTCCGAGATAGTGGACTGGGCTGCCATTCTTTCTAATAAGATAGCCAATAAGATTCTTGAGTATAGGAAAGAAAAAAACACAGGAAATACTACTCCTTTTTATTTTTGTGCTTATATTCTAGACACCCTATGCTTCAATTCTGAATTTCCCATATTAGGATGGAAATGGACCCCTAAAGATCCTGCTCCTATTCATATATATCATAAGTTCTTGTGGAAGGGACATTTCAAAAGCCATGTTTACAGAGTTTGTCACGGTTTTCTTATCCTGATTTATCAAACTATTTTTGGCCGATTCCCTCCTAGACTTTCTAAGAAGGCTAAAGTTGATTTATCCTCGATTGGGGATTGGTTCGGAGAAGAAATATTCACATATATCAGAGTTTTCGGAAGTATTGTAGAACCACACATTCTTCCTTTGTATATTACAGATAAAATATTAGCACAAGAAATTTCATATCAGCTGACAGTAGAAGGCATGTCCAGGACTTTGAAGAACAACAAGAAGCTAATGTGGCCTACTTTTCCTTTTAAATGTGGAGATTATACTCTCAATAATTTTGTTCATGCTGAGAAAGAAGTTGGCAAGCTAACCAATCTCAAGCTTTCAAAAATCCCGGGGAGACAATATGACCCAAGGAAGGTGGCATTTGATTTTACTACTTTGTTGCAGTCTCTACAACACCCGCCAAAAATTTTGACTACCATTTCGAATTTTCGGAGCCCCTTAGAAACAAAGAGAAAGTGCTAAGTCACTAAGTCGCAAAGGTTCGAACCTACGACCAATCAGTTAACAGCCGACCGCTCTACCACTGAGCTACTGAGGAACAACGGAGGGTTCTCATATACATTCAAGATTCTTGTTCTTTGGACCGACCCATGATCATCAATGTATAAACTATTGAGAAACTCAATAAGGTTTTTTCTAAACTCTTGGACACCCCACCCTAGAGTTATTGAACTCTAAATACAATAGGATCTATTATTATTGCTACCATTCAATATTACTACCATTCAATTTTTTTATTACTTTAAAAATGAATAATTCGATTATATAGAACCTTGAAATAAAGAGATAACTTTTAGATTTAGATAAAGGAGGATTGGCGGATGAAAATAGCAGTTTACGGGAAAGGCGGAATCGGTAAATCCACAACTAGTTGTAATATCTCAGTCGCTCTAGCGAGACGTGGTTAAAAAGTGTTACAGATTGGGTGTGATCCCAAACACGATAGTACTTTTACTCTTACAGGATTTCTAATACCTACAATTATAGATACTTTACAATCCAAGGATTATCATTATGAGGATATTTGGCCCGAAGATGTAATTCACAAGGGTTATGGAGGGGTGGATTGTGTGGAAGCAGGGGTCCACCCGCAGGAGCCGGATGTGGAGGATATGTGGTGGGAGAAACTGTAAAGTTGTTAAAAGAATTAAATGCATTTTACGAATATGATATTATATTATTCGATGTATTAGGTGATGTGGTCTGTGGAGGTTTTGCAGCTCCATTGAACTATGCAGATTATTGTGTAATAATTACAGATAATGGATTCGATGCATTATTTGCGGCTAATCGTATTACTGCCTCTATAAGGGAAAAAGCTCGTACACATCCACTCCGATTAGCAGGCTTGGTGGGAAATCGTACATCTAGAAGAGATCTTATCAATAAATATGTAGAAGCCTGTCCAATGCCCGTAATAGAGGTATTACCTATTATTGAGGATATCCGAGTTTCCAGAGTAAAGGGTAAACCTTATTTGAAATGGTTGGATCTGAACCATCCCTTAACTATGTGTGTAATTATTATCTAGGCATAGCAGATCAAATATTGTCCCAACCAGAAGGTATTGTCCCAAAAGAGATTCCAGATCGGGAATTATTCAGTTTACTCTCTGATCTTTATCTAAATCCCATTGGTGGTGGGGGACAGAAAAAAAAGATTCAGGAAAATTTCCTTGGGTTTACGAGGATTTAGAATCAACAATATATCCACAATTTGTTGTCAATCGGATTCTTTCTTTTTATTCATTATTTCTTTTTCTTATTTATCCTCAGCCATTTATTATTCCCCTCCCTATTATGTCGACCAAAATTGATGAAACTATAACTTTTGAATGTGAAACGGGTAATTATCATACTTTTTGTCCTATTAGCTGTGTATCCTGGTTGTATCAAAAGATTGAAGACAGTTTCTTTTTGGTAGTGGGCACAAAAACATGTGGTTATTTTCTGCAAAATGCACTTGGAGTTATGATTTTTGCAGAACCCCGCTATGCAATGGCAGAATTAGAAGAAGGAGATATCTCGGCCCATTTGAACGATTATGAGGAATTGAAAACGCTTTGTATTCGGATAAGAAAAGATAGAGATCCCAGCGTCATCATATGGATAGGCACTTGTACTACAGAAATAATAAAAATGGATTTGGAAGGTATGGCACCCAAATTGGAATATGAAATTGGAGTACCAATTCTAGTGGCAAGAGCAAATGGACTTGATTATGCTTTTACTCAGGGGGAAGATACCGTGTTAGCTGTAATGGCACATCGTTGTCCAGAACAAGAATTCCCCATCGGTGAATCAAAAGAAACTAAAACAAAAACAAAATTATTCCCTTTTCCTCTTCTGAAGGAAAAGAAATTGGTGGAATATGCAAATCATCCTCCCTTAGTTATTTTTTGGTCTTTACCCTCGAATTTGGTTTCTCAACTTGATACAGAATTAAGACGCCAATTCATCAAGGTATCAGGTTGGTTGCCCGCTCAGAGATATGCCGATCTTCCATCACTGGGTGATGGAGTTTATGTTTGTGGGGTTAACCCATTTCTGAGTCGTACAGCAACAACTTTGATAAGACGAAAAAAATGCGAATTAATCGTAGCTCCTTTTCCTATTGGTCCGGACGGAACGCGTGCTTGGATCGAAAGGATTTGTCCTGTATTTGGTATTGAGGCCCAGAGTCTGGAGGAAAGAGAGGAACGGATATGGGAGAGTTTAAAAGATTATCTTGATTTGGTACGCGGAAAATCTGTCTTTTTCATGGGAGATAATCTCCTAGAAATATCTCTAGCAAGATTCTTAATCAGATGTGGTATGATCGTTTATGAAATTGGTATTCCATATATGGATAAACGGTATCAAGCTGCTGAATTAGCACTTTTAAAAGATACATGTATAAGAATGTGTATACCAATACGACGAATTGTGGAGAAACCAGACAATTCGAATCAGATACGACGTATGCGCGAGCTACAACCCGACTTAGCCATCACCGGAATGGCTCATGCTAACCCGTTAGGGGCGAGAGGAATTGGTACTAAATGGTCAGTTGAATTTACTTTTGCCCAGATTCATGGATTTGCCAATGCGAGAGATGTACTCGAATTGGTTACCCGCCCTCTACGACGTAACGAAAATTTAGATAATTTGGATTGGACCACCCTGGTCCGAAATAACAACGAGTTCTATACCAGTACTCCTACTCCTAGATAAGATAACAGGGAATATATGTATTAATAACATATGCATATATCCAGATGTTAGATATTGGAATCTATTCTGTGAAATCGAATTTATGGATATAAAAAATAATAACTATTTCTATCCGTATCTCCCATATGGGGATACCACATATATTTATTCTATTCCTGTTTCTCATTCTTTTATTTTGATCAAAAAGGAGTTTCGATATGATAAGAGTACTTGGTCTACTATGGGATCCATTATCATCATGGGTAGAAGTCTCAGGTCCGATCATTTTATTTGGGCTATATTATGGATTTATTGCTACATTGCCTTTTGGTCCCTCTAAAATCTATTCCATGAGATCCTTCTTTTTGGGAGAAACTCTCTATGGTATAATAGCCATAAGGGGTTCTATTACGGGACAATTAATAGTCTTTTTGTCCATGTATTATTCGCCCATCTATGCAGCGCTGTGGAAACCTCATGCAATAACTCTATTAGTCATACCGTATACGTTCTGTCGTGTTTTTCGAAGTCTTGAAAAACCTTCAAGTCCTGAATCTACGCACCCCATGAATTCGATCAAAAATCCAAAAATTCTAAGTCTATTTATGGGTGGTCTAATTCTTCAATTGTTGAATCCCATTCTTTTAGCAAATCCCGTATTAACAAGACTGGTGAACCTATTTCTTTTTCGTTACAGCGATAATATATCCTTTATGATAAGTAGTTTTTGCGGTTGGTTGGGCGGTCATATTCTATTCATCAATTTGACAAAATTGGTATCTTTACGTTTGTTATCTTTCCGTATAGAACGTAATTCACCTATTGATCATACTTCATTAAGACGTTATATTCATCAAACCTTTAGTGTACTTCTTATTTCTTATTTTTCATTCTATTTAGGTAGATCCCCATTAATTTTTCATAGAAAGAAAAAAGATAACAAAAAAAAGGACCGCTCTGCGGCTATGGCTAAAAAGGACCGTTCTGTGGCAGAGGACGAGGACCGCTCTGAGCCTTTGGCTATGGTTATGGTTCAAGAGGCCCGCTCTGTGTCTTTATAGCTAAAAAGGCCCGCTCTGTGGCAGAGGACAAGGACCCAGAGGACGAGCACCGTTCTGTGGCAGAGGACGAGGACCGCTCTGTGGCTATGGCTAAAAAGGACCGTTCTGTGGCAGAGGACGAGGACCGCTCTGTGGCTATGGCTAAAAAGGACCGTTCTGTGGCAGAGGACGAGGACCGCTCAGTGGCTATGGCTAAAAAGGACCGTTCTGTGGCAGAGGACGAGGACCGTTCTGTGGCAGAGGACGAGGACCGCTCTGTGGCAGAGGACGAGGACCGTTCTGTGGCAGAGGACGAGGACCGTTCTGTGGCTGAGGACGAGGACCGCTCTGTGGCAGAGGACGAGGACCGTTTTGTAGCAGAGGATGAGGACCGTTTTGTAGCAGAGGATGAGGACCGCTCTGTGGCAGAGGACGAGGTCCGTTCTGTGGCAGAGGACGAGGACCGTTCTGTGGCAGAGGACGAGGACCGTTCTGTGGCAGAGGATGAGGACCGCTCTGTGGCAGAGGACGAGGACCCAGAGGACGAGGACCGCTCTGTGCCTAGAGAGCAAAAAAACTTAAAGGACTTCCGATATCATGGTTCAAGCAACCATGTCCCATTAAGTTCTTTGATCCTGATAGAATTTATCAGCCGATACGATATATCGGGAATAGCCCATTTCATCGCCTAAAGCCTGTTATGAGGACCGAAGTCTCTCAATATTTTTTTGGTGCATACTCGAGTGATGGAAAAAAAAGAATCTCTTTTACGTTTTTACCTAGTGTATTGGCCCTTGGGGAAAAGCTCGGGAAATATAGAGATCTTTTAGATACTTCTTGCTTATCTGAGGATCCTTATCATAGATGGAACCATACCATGAAAAGAAGAAGAGATTCTTTAGAGAATGAATTTTCGGATCGAGTGAAAGCTCTAAGCCATGGATCTCCCGCTGAAAATGTTATAGAAAGGAGAGAGAAATTCTCCAATTCTCAGGGGGATTCTTTTACTGAAATGTATGATCCATTGCTTAATGGGGCATTGCGTGGAACAATAGACCAATTCGAGTCCCCCAAAATGCTGAACGATTTGATCATTTCGATCATTTCGAATCTTTCGGATTTTATAGAGATACCTATAAAAGACTGTAAAGAGGGATTCCCGAATGATCAATTTGGGTATGGGTACCATATCTCTGAGCATTGGCAGAAATTGGAACACAAAAGCTTTCGACTACCCTGGGAACCCTTACCTACAGATACTTTTCGTTCGCTTGTTCCGAGCACTAAATCATCGAAAAGAGGAAAAGCTGAACCTATTTCGAAACGGCTTTATCCATTAGCAGAACGAATAATTCCAAATAAAGCAAAGAAGATATTTGAAGAGTATTTGTCAAATATAGATTCTTCTTTTGGTAAACTGATCTATCCAAAAGATTTGTTGGAAATGCAGATCCAAGAAATCTATACAAAAGATGATGATTCGTTGATACATTTCCTGTGGTTAGAAATAGCCTTTCGAGTGGCCTATATGGATCTCGCACCGGAAATAGCTTCATGTAATGAACGGATCTACACAAACTCTTTAGTGAATATTTACAACCGAATTGATGGTAGAAACGTTGCGCCCACAGGTACCATAAAATGGGAATTGATTCTTTCTCTCTTTACTACGAAACAGATTTTCCTTTTCGAGTCTTTGGCGCAACATGAGTGGACAATACTACGAAATTGTCGCGGGAATGTATCTACGGATGATTCAACGCAAACGAAAGATTTTATTGACCTTTAAGGGAAAATACTATTAAATGAACCTCTCCAATTTAGAGAAATTAAAAAACATTTGCCTCGATGGCCATCTGATTTGATGATGGCTGAACGTGATGGTGATGGTGATGATAGAGGCCCAATTCAAATATCAACGAGTAGGATTCGTACAAGAAAGGTCAAAAGTAAACTGACCCTTGATTTTGGGAAAGAAAGAATAGTTTTAAAACGTTATCATGCCGAGTCAGATTATCGTCGGAGCTTAATTAGAGGATCCATGCGCGCTAAAAGACGGAAAATTACGATATGGAAGAGGGTACAACCGAATGTACATTCCCTTTTCTTTTTGAGAAGAATGGAAATACCCACTTATCCTAAAGATTATTATGACACGTTCGATTCTGGTAGAGTGAATCAGGAACAAATCCAGAAAGAAGTTAGGGAGAAAATCCATAGAGGCAAATACTTGGATCCAGTCCTCCACAATACGACACTTGCTGAGCAAGTATGTTTAGCGTGGCCAGAAGTGCACTATTTCAGAGGTCTCATATTAGTGGCTCAATCAAATATTAGAAAAAATATAATATTACCATCACTTATAATAGCCAAAAATATTGGTCGTATATTATTATTTAAAGCCCCTGAATTTACCCAAGATTGGGAAGAAATGAAGGAAGAATTGCATATCAAATGCGGTTATGATGGTACCGAATTTTCTAAAAAAGGATTCCCAGACAAATGGTACAAATATGGTATGCAGATAAAGCTTATATTTCCTTTTCGTTTGAAGCCTTGGCATAGCCAATCTAAAAAAAGACTGCGTTTGCATTGGAGTTATTTAACGACCCTTGGATTCGAAACTGACATACCTTTCGGTGATCCAAAACCAAAGCTAGGAATTTTTTCCGAATTTTTTCAACCTATCTTCAAAAAGTGAAGAAAGGATTGAAGAAAGGATTGAAGAAAGGATTGAAGAAAGGATTGAAGAGAGAATTGATTCTCTTCAAAAAAGTGAAGAGACGATTGATGGGATCTACAGGAATAAGACGCGTTTC
Organism: Pinus albicaulis; assembly: GCA_034641835.2. Classification (NCBI taxonomy): domain Eukaryota; kingdom Viridiplantae; phylum Streptophyta; class Pinopsida; order Pinales; family Pinaceae; genus Pinus; species Pinus albicaulis. Next base: position 801,155,848 of record CM076579.1, read on the forward strand.
GCGAGTTAGATATATAGACAAAAGTGAACTTAATGACCGGATACAAAATAAATTACTAAGTGAGACTGAGACTACCCCTATGGGTAGCGCAAATGATTCATCAGAAGTTAATGATCAATTTGGATATGAAACCCAAACAATTAATGTGAAAGATCCAGATGACTGGACGACCACAATGAAAGAGCGGATCGAATCTATCGCGATCATAAATAGCTCTCCTATAACTGGAATGTCTCTGATGGATTCAGAGATTCATACCGGATCGAAGGGAAGTTTTAACATATTGGGATCAACATTAAAAAAACGATTGGTTCAGATTCGGCGAATACCTGGTCGATTTCGAAATAAAAGTGCCCAATTAATCCGAAAAAGGTTCTATTCAATTAAATTAATGAAACTTTTTCTCAAAAGAATGGACCGATATCTCTTACTAAGTGTTATTCATTTCATTGGGTCAAATATAAAATTTTGGATTCGATCCGCTTGGATTCGATCCACGGGGAATATAGCAACAATTTACGGACGAATATTCATTATCAATAATGATATTTCAAAAATAAATAGAGGTAAAATTACCAACTACTATTCGATCAACGAAAAAGAAAAGATTTTGAAATTCGTCCTGATCGAAACATGTTATCAATGTCCCAAGCATATGTATTTCACAAGATATGGCAGATAGGGGCAATCGACAGGTCCTATTCAAAGTATTTTTTGAAATATCGAGCCCAAACATCATATCCTTTGATCAAGAAGAAGATCAAAGAATTATTAGATATACAAAGAATATTGGATCACGAAAAACCACAAGATCTGAAAGAGAATGACTGGAAACAATGGTTGAGATGTTTTGACCGGTACAAATTATCCCCACAGATATGGTCTAGGATAAACCCACAGAAATGGAGAAATAGAGTCACTAAGCAATGTACGTGCTATGAAGAACGATTCATTCCCTATGAACAAAAAAAAGATTATATATTTGCGACTGTGATAGAACCTTCTTTGGGACTACTTCGAAAAATGAACAAACGTTACAGATACGATCTCTTATCATATAGTTATCTCAATTCTACAAAAGATTCGGATATTCCCAATTTGACAAAAGATTCGGATATTCCCAATTTGACAAAAGATTCGGATATTCTCAATTTGACAAAAGATTCGGATATTCTCAATTTGACAAAAGATTCGGATATTCTCAATTTGACAAAAGATTCGGATATTCTCAATTTGACAAAAGATTCGGATACTCTCAAAATCGAGAAGAGAAGATCCGGATTAGATTTAAAATTCCGGTTATTCCCGGAACTTTCGGGAAAAGAGAACATATATGATAACTCGAAGTTCATACCAGGATATTCAATTTTAAGCGAAGCGCAAGAGCGGAAAAAGATAGAGGAAAAAGAACGGGAGGAAAGAATCAAAGTTATAGAGGAAAGAATAGGTATTATTAGATCAGATGTTCAGAACAAAAAAGTAGAAGAGAAACAAACTGGTACTGGTGAAGTAGAAGAGAAACAAACTGGTACTGGTGAAGTAGAAGAGAAACAAACTGGTAAGGTAAAACAGAAACAATTTGGTTTGAAAGTAGAAGATCAAAAAACTGATGGAAAGAAAAAAACTAATCAAGTTCTTGTTCAACACAAAATACTAAAAGCTATAGGGGAAGAAGATATATCCGATCTGGCGAGTATGTGCAGAATTCTTATCGAAATCGAGGATCCGGCAAAATTTATGCAGATCTATGAGGAAAAGATTAACCTGAATCTAATGTTCCTTATTATTTATGAGGATCTAAAAGGCTATGAAAAATATATCAATGCAAGGGATAGCAATGCAAATGATATCAATGCAAATGATATCAATGCAAATGATATCAATGCAAAGGATATCAATGCAAAGGATATCAATGCAAATGATATCAATGCAAAGGATAGCAATGCAAAGGATATCAATGCAAAGGATAGCAATGCAAATGATATCAATGCAAAGGATAGCAATGCAGATGTTCCAAAAAAGAAAGAAGATGAAATCCCTAAAACAGTAGTGTCCTCCGAGCCATATCGTTTATCAAGCATAGTTAATGATAATCTCCTTATATATAAAATTGTTAGTATGTGGTTGAAGTCGGAAAAAATAAAAAGAGCCGGTCTGGGGGATGACAAAAATATTTTGAGTTCCTTCAATTTAGAAGATATTCTGCTTCCAAAACGTCGTAGAGAATTTCGAATATTGAATCTATTTGATCTGGAGAACGATCATGTAGGATTTTTCAACGGAAAATCCATACAAAATGACGAAGAACTCATGGGAAGAGACCAACATCTTAGTGTAGATACAACACAAAGAATTAAACGTTTTCTTTGGCCTAGTAATCGATTAGAGGATCTTTTGTGCATGAATAGATATTGGTTCAATACAAATGATGGGAGTCGATCCGCGATGTTGAGAATACGTATGTATCCCCTAAATGTCAATTGATAAATTTTTGGCTTCAATTCCATTTTCGTAAAAAAAAAAAAAAGAATGGATTGATTCAATGGAGTTTCAGAATATGTCCAAAATTGAACCAATCTGTTCGTTCCGTTTCATCAATGTGAGAAGAATCCGACCAATTTTTCTTAAATCGAAATGGTCGGAACGAATCAGAATTATTATATGAACCATGAAAATGAAAGAAAGAATCTAATTCTTTTTTCTGACTCGAGAAAAAAAATGAAGCTCTGATAAAAATTTTTTTTTTTTTTATGATAAAGAATTTGTCCATTAGTTCATCTCTGATTCCCGATAAACAGAGAGGATCTGTTGAATCTCAGGTATTTTTTTTAACTAATCGGGTTCTAAGACTTACCCAGCATCTGCAATTGCATGGAAGAGACTATTCATCCCAAAGGGGTTTGTGGCTTATTTTGAGCAAACGTAAGCAACTTCTGGTTTATCTATCCAAGAGGGATAAACTTCGTTATGATGATTTAATTGGTCAATTGAGTATTCGTAGACTAAAAACCCGCTAATTTCTAAGTTTTCAATTCCAATCCAAATTTTAGAAATCCCGGATCCAGTCGTTCTTTTATTTCGTTTTCTCATTTAGAAAACGAAATAAAACTTATTATGAAAATGACCTGTCATGATTGGACCATATTCGGGGTGATCTGGGTGGATCAAAATGATCCAAATATCTTTGTCCCATTGACAAAATACAGATCGGTTCCAAATAGAATTGAGATTACAATTCTTGATTCGTTTTATATTCATAATATACCGTTATTAGCCTTTTTTATTGGGCATATATTAGAATATATGGCTATATATGATCTTATCAAATTAAAACTTTTTAGTAACTAATGGAGATCCAATGGCACATTCGGTCAAAATTTATGATACATGTATTGGTTGTACCCAATGCGTACGAGCTTGTCCTACAGATGTATTGGAAATGATACCTTGGGAAGGATGTAAAGCTAAGCAAATCGCTTCTGCTCCAAGAACAGAAGACTGCGTAGGTTGTAAGCGGTGTGAATCCGCTTGTCCAACAGATTTCTTGAGTGTCCGTGTTTATTTATGGCATGAGACAACGCGCAGTATGGGTCTAGCTTACTGATATCATATTTTTTATTTTTTTTTTTATCCACTGATAAAACCCATACTTGAGATCTTGGATCAAGTATGGGTTTTTATAGAGAGATGGAAAATATCTTCTATAATGAGCGCCTTGACTCTATCAACAATATTTGTGGGTTTGCCTGTATCTGCGGGTTCCTTTTCATTACCTATACATTCCGTCTATTACCATCTCCAACTTGATAACTAATTGATCCAATTGAAACAATAAATATTATTGTCACATTTATTTATTTATTTTAGCAATATGCAGTGGCCAATTAGGATCATTTGCTCCTAAATAGTCACATTTCGCAATATCCAGTGGCCAATTAGGGTCATTTGATCCTCGAGATATTATACCTTTCTTTCCTATGCGGGAACTGGAATCAATTTTCTTTTTATTAAGGAACTGGATCGAATCTATCCTTCCTTTTCCCTCCGGTAATTCGGTCCATTTATGGTTCCAACCATCCATGGCTGTGTAACCCTATTCCTAATAGATTGACCCCCAAATAACGGATCCAAACTATAAAAAATCCTAAAGAAGCCACAATTGCCGGTTCCTCACCCTGCCAACCCTTATTCATTCTAGTATGCAGATAGATTGCGAATATGGTCCAAGTAGTTAATGCCCAAGTTTCTTTCGGATCCCAGCTCCAATAAGATCCCCATGCTTCATTGGCCCATATTGCTCCAGAAAGAGTACCTATGGTTGAAAGAGAAAACCGAGACCAATTGCACGATAACTCCAATGATCTAATTGTTTAATCAATTTACATTTACGATAATTCGTTGATGAAAAATAAACAGTGTATTGCAAATCACTTTTTTGCTTTTCATGTGAATAAAAATTTTCATTGGGAAGAATGGATCGGGAAAAGAAATTGTCCATCGCACCAAAAAGAACCCGTCTATTTACTCCGGACATAATCACTAGAAGAGCTATTGATGCTAGGGATCCACATAAAAGGGTTGCATAGCTGAACAATATCATACTTACATGCATCATTGACCAATGAGATTGTAGCGCGGGTACTAACATTCCGGATCGTTGCATTTCCTCCGGAAGACCTAAAGTAGCAAAACCATGAGTTAACATAGCACTTGGCGCGGTGATTGCACCCAACCACCGATCATCTCGACTCCGTACTTCTAGAACTATATGGAACACGGATGAACTCCAGGAAAGGAACATGAATGATTCATACAAATTACTCAACGGTAAATGTCCTGAATAAAGCCAACGAGTAATTATTAATCCCGTTGTACAAACAAAAGTAACTATCATGCCCTTTCCTCCCGAACTACTTAGTCCTTCAATTCGATAAACTAAGGTTCCCCAATAAATGAGAGTGACAACCAAAATGAGAGAAAAAGAGATGTGAGCCAATATATGTTCTAAAGTTATGAATATCATAATAAACTCGTTTATTCGTTTTATTCCCGAATGAGATCTATGATGGAAAGATAGGATTGATCCATTACAATGGAAATAGATTGAATAGATATTCTTACATAGGAAGAAGTGATGGATGAGATCTTCCTGGAAAAATACCGCCACTCGGGTTTGAACCGAGATGCTCTCGCACTGCTTCCTAAGAGCAGCGTGTCTACCAATTTCACCATGGCGGCTTCGTAGGGACCATACTAGCTTATTTACACCAGATCGTCAATGTTATGGAACGTGTCTAGCAGAGGGAGTGATCTGTGAATATAATATAAGTCAAAATAAAATATAAGTTAGGGCATTAACATGAAAATTTGAATCAATTTTATTGTTGGTTGATAGTTATAACGGAGCATGGCGCAGCTTGGTAGCGTGCGATCTTGGGGTGATGGAGGTCGTGGGTTCAGATCCCGCTGCTCCGAAAGAGAATGGGAAATAGTCACATGCGTTATCGGACAAAGAATATCTGTCAATTTTCGCTTACGATGGGAAGAATCGGAGCAGCTAGATTCCAAACAATAAATGGTTATACCATCACTTTCAAATCTTTTTGATTGGATGGTTTGATTATATACATATCTAGAACGAAACTATGTTTCTGATCCATGATCTCCCATATGATTATTATCTTGTTGGACTTTCCAATTTTAGGGGAGACATCCAAATATATTGATAGCTCCCAATAATATTACATACAGGCTAATATTACCATCAGCCTAATATTACCATATATAGGTTGTTAATGAATGAATTGATCCTATTTTGAGGAGATGTAGAAGGGGGTTTCATAAATAGGATCAAATTTCACTAGATTAGTCATCTCTTTTTTAGTATCTCTGTCACAATAGTTTGGGCATTACACATTATAAATGATAGAGATACGAAGAAAGATGATTAATTTGAGTTATCCTAAAGGATTGAGCACTCCTTTCTATCCAACCATAAAGGAGGGAAAGAATGGGACCCAATAGGGAGATGAACCATTGGGAGGAGCAGAAACAGAAGAAGAATGAATCAATATAGCTGAAACTACGAATTAGTCATTATTCGTCATAGAGCAATAACGTGCATCTATTACGAAATGCACGAGCAATTCCATTATGAAATAATATCATCCCCATGCGTGATTCCATGGGTTCTGTGCCATTATTTATAGAAAATAATAAATTGTTTCGATCCTAGTTTCGGATCGGAATGGATGGATTGGTATATTGATAAGATTACGCTACATTTACGGTAGCATAATGGTAATGCTGAAGTTCATTCGGGATCCTTACAAAAAAATTAGGAACTCTAATCCCTTTCCAGTAGGAAGGCGGAGCGGAATGGATAGAGGAATGGCTGAGAAATTCCCCATTTCTACAGATTGGCTGAAGGGAAGTACTGTAGTGAAACTAATTAATGACCGTGTCCCTTTCGTACGACCACCATTGGGAGTACCCGAAGAAAATGATTTTGCATCACTGTTCTCAAGGGTCCTGGAGGGTGGTGTCGTATATTCTACGGGTCATCCAAATCAATTGCTGTCAATTTTTATTCGGATGATCCAGAGGAATCATCATTGACTATGCAATAAAAACTTTTTTGAATGACCGGTGGAGATAGATTTAGCTAAAGAAAAAGCTTTTATTGCGGCCCAATATGCTTTTCCCTTCCGAACATTTTTACGAATTTTTTTTTTTGATCTAGAAGTACGCTTTTTGGAACTGCCATAAGAAACAATGGGGTTAATTCATATATTCTGATGTGAAAGACATCTTATGTATTTCATTTATTCATTTCTCTCGTAGATAGATAACTCTGCATATTCTTTATAAAAACATGTTGCAAATTGAATCAATCCATTCTCTCGACAAAAACATTAAAAATATAATGGAATCTACCAATTGAAATTGAATTTTCCATGATATATTATCATATATTTTATATGATATATTCATATAATGATCGATCTTCAAATTGAGATCTTTCTCATTATTTTCCAAATGAGTTTCGCTCGGTCCTTGATTCTCCGAGATCATCTCGTCCTTCTTGTTCATGTTCCTGCCATATCCTAAATTGAAACTAATGGGATCAAAATTCTCTATGAATCGATTGTAAGATATTTTCAATTGGAAAGACAGGAAAATATGTGGAAATATCAACCAATTTTTAGTGAAACGCTTTAAATATTCTTCCGCTGTTTCATTTCCAAGTTCCATAAAGTTATGTATAGGAAAGAGTTTCATCGAATAGAATTTTTTTTTTCTCAATCATACTAATTTTATGATTGAAGTGATATATGAGGATCAATAATGTAAGTACTACTATACCTTTGACCAAAAAATATGGATTGGTTTTACGTAGATCGCATAAAAGAAACGTACTGAGAATTCTAGGGTCAAAGAGCTTTATAAGGCGCTACCGGTGTGAAAGGATTTGAATTAAAAATCTCATCAAATTGGATTTGGTCCATGGATTGCATAGAAATTGATAACTTTGTATCTCTTCCAATTTGATTATCTAGGATCTTCTTTTTTTCATTTCTTTGTTACCCCCTCTCTCTCCTTTTTTTTTCATCCCAATGAATAGAATATATAATATAATATTGATTAAATATAATTGGAAAGCTCATGCCAACCACTCGACTCACTACTAAGATATGATGATCAATATTTAACGAAATGGGCGGAAACCCTTTTGTTCCTTATGACAATTTGGATATCTTCCAATTGAAGATCTAGCTCCATTTTGGTCATTTCTTCTTTACTACCATGAAAAAGAGCTCATGTAAATGACACGAGCTCTCTGGAGTGAAGAGAGCTATAAGATGAAAAACAAAAATTTGTTTGATGGAAGGGATTACATTAGGTTTAGGGATAATCAGGCTCGAACTGATGACTTCCACCATGTCAAGGTGACACTCTACCGCTGAGTTATATCCCTTCCCTACTCTCATCTGAAAGGAGAACTTACTTATTGATAATAAGTTATCAAGGGGTCGAGAGACTCAAAACAACTCACTATTTTCTCTCGAACAACTTGAAGACAGACCTTCCTTCTTTTCACACTACTACGAAAAGAAAAAAAAAAGGAGAAAAAAGATTGGAGCCTATGTAAATCCTATCGAAAGTAGTATTTCCTACTGATTCGAATCATAACATATGGTCCCGTAAAATCAGTAATATTTTATCTATCTTGATCAAGCAAGTTTGACATGAACATGAAAAATATTTTGTTCAGCATGTTTGATCCGATCTAGCACTAGTGTGTGCGGAAAGGACTCAATATTGTTTTGAAGAACAAGGAGAACAAGATCGAGTAAAGATTATACAGAGATGATACGGATCAAATTGTTCTTCTTGCACTAAGGAGAAGACCCTATGCAACCAACCGTTAACTAATTTATATAAATAAATTGACATCCTACCGGAACATAATTTGTAACTAGCACTGCTATCCTCTCGTCTAGCTAGCAAATATTTACCCTCGTGGATTGAAATACTTCTTGATCTGGATCGATGTAAGAGTACAACTACATTTCCGAAATCCATGTTGTCTCTTCGGAACAGGTTGACCCCTTCGCTCTCTCGTGGTACAATCCTCTTCCCGCTGAGCTCTCACTTTTCCACCGGTCCACAGAAACAAGATATAGGACTGATGCCAGCAGTTCATCATAGGAAAAGGGACTCACCGAGCCAGATCACTGACTAATCAGATCAAAAAGAACTTCCTTTTCCGTATACTCTCCCTGGCCAGCTATTCGTGGGACTTACGCAGTCGATCAGATCATATCTCAGATAGATATGGATATATATCCCCCTCAACGTAGGTCATCGAAATGATCTTGGACAACCCAAACAAAAGCACGAAAGCCAGAATCTTTCATTAAATTGATTCCTGTTCAAACTCGAACAGTGTATAACCACATGGATAAGCTCACATTAACCCGTCAATTTCGAATCCAATTTGTGATTTGTAGGAATGATATATCGAGATATCAAGAAGGAATTAGCATATAATAATGTCGATTCATACGACAGAGTATTTCTTCAGGCGCTGTACTTATAGGATGGGAATAGAGAAGGAAGAGGCAATCCCGAAGATTTTGCATAATCTTTTTTACCTAAAATAAAAAATAGGATTCATTAGTTTTTTATTAGAATACGAAAATGTGTTTGACTAAATTGGTTCCAGCTACTCTTTGAGACACAATGCATAAAGGAAGGGAATATGAAGATTCTCGAACAACGAAAATAATCCAACTTACTTCGAAAAAAAAAAAAAAAATTGAACGAGAAGCCGTTTGAGGTGCAAATCTCATGTACGGTTTTGTAGAGTGACAGTGAAGAAAACTTATCTGTCAACTTTTCCACTATCACCCCAAAAAAACCAAACTCTGCCTTACGTAAAGTTGCCAGAGTACGATTAACCTCTGGATTTGAAATCACTGCTTATATACCTGGTATTGACCATAATTTACAAGAACATTCTGTAGTATTAGTAAGAGGAGGAAAGGTTAAAGATTTACCCGGTGTGAGATATCACATTGTTCGAGGAACCCTAGATGCTGCCGAAGTAAAAGATCGTCAACAAGGGCGTTCTAGTGCGTTGTATATTCTTACTTATCTAATACTTGTATCATTTCATGATGATGCCATGTGAATTGCTAGGAACATGCTAAGTATATAGCTAACCTAATAACGAACGTTTTGTCAGGGGACTAGAGCAGGCTACCGTGGAAAAAAACGATCTTATTTTTCAGGAGATTTGGAACTATTATATGTCCAAGGTTTAATATCGAAATCATTTTCGAAGTTTTCCCTGATTGTTTCAACAGAAAATTAAAAATACCTTGACCTTTTTTAGAACGGGTTCAAGTCAAATAGCAATGATTTGAAACACTTTTTTATACACTATTTTGTAAACCTAAGGACTTGATCGTATAGATATGTAAAATACAGGATTTCCAATCATAGCAAAAGAAAGAAAGGGAACGGATACTCAATCGAGAGTGAATAAACAGAATTATATGCATAAATAATATATCTCATCTATGCAGATAGAATCATGTGGAAAGCCGTATTCGACGAAAGTCGTATGTACGGTTTGGAGGGAGATCTTTCATACCTTTAGAGATCCACCCTACAATATGGAGTCAAAAAGCCAAAATAAATGATTCTCAGCCTTTATGAAATATATTCTTAAACCTTTTTCACACTCATGTCACGGCGAAGTACTGCAGAAAAAAAAACTGCAAAATCCGATCCTATTTATCATAATCGATTAGTTAACATGGTGGTTAACCGTATTCCGAAAAACGGAAAAAAATCATTGGCTTATCGAATTCTTTATCGAGCCATCAAAAATATTCAACAAAAGACGGAGAAAAATCCACTATCTGTTCTACGCCAAGCAATACGTAGAGTAACTCCCAATGTAACAGTAAAAGCAAGATGTGTGGGTGGATCGACTTATCGAGTTCCCACTGAGATAAGATCAACCCAAGGAAAAGTACTTGCCATTCGTTGGTTATTAGGGGCATCTCGAAAACGTCTGGGTCGAAATATGAAATTCAAATTGAGTCACGAATTAATGGATGCTGCTAGAGGGAATGGCAATGCTATACGCAAAAGGAAGAGACTCATAGAATGGCAGAAGCCAATAGAGCTTTTGCACATTTTCGTTAACTCATAAACAGGATCGAGATCTACCTATCTATATAGTGGATTTACATATTCTGATAAATTCGAAATTGATTCCCATTCAGATCTGGCAATATTTTTATTGGAACAAAAGAGAAAAAAGAAGAAGGAAAGAACTTAAATAATAGATAGATCTAAGTCCTCTTGGGGAGGCTTCCTTAAGGAAAAAGGAGATAGATTATGGAGGAATATTCGATCCTATTCATGAGGATTATGTAAATCTCCCAAAATTGGAAGTTAGAAACTGTTTCTACTCTTTCGGAGATTGAAATAAATTACTAATTTATGATCTAACATGTACAAAGTGAAAACTTCATTTTCAATTATACCCTGAGATCGTTTGAAATAGTTTCATTTGCTTTTATTCCATTCTGGCTTATGGTCTTTCTTGGCTATATGGTCTCTCCAGGGGAAAGATTGAGCTCAGCTTCAAGAAATAGTAAATGATCTTATAGATACACAAATGTATCACTCTCCAGGAATTTGGATTGCGCTTATATCCATAACTGTAGGAATTGGATCCGAACTTTTTCCAGTCTCTTTTAATCAATGGACCCCTTATGAAGAAGTGCAATTCATTTTACAATTTATTACCTCTCTAATAAAATAGAGTGAATAGATATCCATCTTTCTTTTTTAGAAATGTTTCTATCTCTAAAAACTCTATGGACATGTGGAAAAGAGAAAGAAAAGGACTGTTACCCCTACCTCCACTCGGACCAATACATCACTTTTACCGAAAAAAAAATTTAATTTTTTTTTTTTTCGGTAAAATCACAATTAGGGTAAAGCAAGGTCAGAAACAACTAATATCTTTGAATGAACAAAGATATTTTAGGGATTGGTAATACTTCCTATTGATTCAATAGATTTGGTCTTATACATACGCGAGGAAGGTAATAAAAAAAGGAATCAATTTATTATTTTCTTCCTTCTTTATCACTTAGGAACCGCGCGAGGTTCGAGTCCCATGCACGGTTCTGAATGAGAGAAAGGAGTGAGGGGTCCTATTTTCGACAACTCTATCATTCCAGTCGTTGCTTTTCTTTCGTTCCAAAATAGCTGCTCCAGCCGCTAAACGCATAGCAATGGATATATATGCACATATAGAATGGATAGGATCCTTGACATATTGTTATTTTGTACCATATTCAATTCTTTAGGTTTCTATTGAATTGAAAAAGAAAGGATGTTCAGTCGTCTTCTTTATGTATATGAAATCTCCTTCAGATAATGAAAATAAAAATAAAATTGGATGATATATGATGAACCTATATGACCAATCTATATCAATACTTGAATACGCTATCTATAACATATATTCTATATTCATAGATCAGAATATTTTTTCATATATATATATGCATGGAATAGAATTCACTTTTGGGATGCCTTGATGGTGAAATGGTAGACACGCGCGACTCAAAATCTCGTGCTTAAGAGCGTGGAGGTTCGAGTCCTCTTCAAGGCATAATATTGCTCATGCTTATTGAATGAGTAATTCAATGGCAAATCTCGTACGAGAGTCTCTCAATATATTGGGATATATTCTCTGTTTATACGAGGTATTCCGACGATTACCTACAAGTTAACGCTGTTGGAATAGGACAATGGATCACAGGTAGGATCAGATCTTCTCTACCCAATGAGGAGTCCATTCCGAATCCACCCTCGTATTATAAGGTATATTTCATTAAGGCCACAGATTGAGAAGATCGATACATAGATTGACCATATACCACCTCTCTCAAGATCTTGCAAGATCCACGAATTACGACCGAAACTCAACAACTATATCCATGTCGGATCCTGTGACTCTATCCTTTCCTCTCTTCCGAATAGTGTGGGAAAAAAGAATGCTAGAACCAAAATAGAGGAAATAAGGAGTAAGCATAGTCTAGTAGAGAATATCTCTCTCATTAAGTTCAAGAAAATTGGCTTGTCTTTACTATGCTTAATCTTACATGGTCGAAATCTCGGAGTGAGGAACCTATCTTCAAATTAAAGATCTATCAAGTCTTTTTTTTTTCCTCCAACATACTTACTATATTTGTACAATACCAAGAAAGGATTCATTATAGGATCTTAAATTGGAGCATATATAGAACAGAACCTCTCATTGATTCCCACGACCCTACTGCCCGGTCAATTTTCTTTTACTTCATTCCAGATTCTCCCAGCTGATATCAAATCTTAATCCTGTTGTATAAATTGAGTGTTCAATTTCATTCGGAAAAAGACATTCCTTCTCCAACAATGTCTTTGTAATTTGATCCAATGACACTCTGTTAGATAGGAACAGATTTGATAAATATTGATAACTCTCGAATAGAGTATTATAAAGAAAAGATTCATTAGATAATAAACTATTGGTTCCGAGCCATCTTTTTTGGCGATGAATTAACGATTGGAAGCGGTCAACCCTTTCTCTCGAATTTTCGATCAACCAACATTTATATAAATATGGAGAAGAATATGGCTGTATACGTTCCAAGCGGATACCAATTTCTTGAATGTGTTTGAAATGCTCGATATGTCTATGTCTAAGAGACAATGGTTTCCACGAATTCATGATCAAACCCGGATTGATCCCGTATTTTGAATCATATCTATGAAAAGCACTTTGGAAACTTTGTTTAGGGAAAAATTAGGTTTTGCTAGTAATCTCCTTGAACCATAAGTAATATAAAGCCTTTTCAGCAGTTCTTCGTCTGCGAAAAATTCTCGGCGTGAAAACACAGGGCGCTGCTCTTGAAATAGGAAGTGATCCCAAAGAAATCGTTTTCCTCGACAGAACGTGGGTTTCTCCGAGGATTTATATTGCCTCGGATATTGTCTAGCAAATTTCGATCTTTCTATCTGCGCTTTTTTCTTCGATCCGAACCGATACGAAGATCCCAATGAATTGGGTGTTTTTGTATGATCGAATCGATTACTGCGAAGAAAACTAAGACGCCAGGTCCTAGGAGTCCAAACTACGTTCTTTATTAATTCTTCATCCATATCCATATCCCTATACATTTTTTTTGTGGCGAGAGTAAACTTCAATTCATATTCTTTCAGAAATCGTATCATATGATTATTTCTCATTTTGGGTTGAGGAACAAATGTGATTTGATCCTTATCGAACTTACTCTGATCCTTATCGGACTTACCCTGACATATTCCTAACCTAGAAAATGGAAACTCCACCAGAATACTTTCTAAAAGACTAGAAGCTAGATCAAGATCATGCTCAGCGAATTTATCGAGAGGAATCCAATTCTCTCTATTTCGTTCCGATATAGACCAAGAATCTCGAGCCGTTGATCCGGCCAAGCAACCTAAAATATGGGGAAGTATGGTCAATTCCTTCATAGTTGTTTCGGCAATCGAAGGTTCTAAATACCATTCGGACAAATAACAAAACCTTTTCTTCCATAATTCCTTTTTGGTAGATAGAGGATTCATGGGAGAATTTCTTCTAAGCGTATTTTGTATAACAGCCTTTCCTACTTTGTAGATAAGTCTTTCGTCATTTTGACCGGATCCAACCTGATTATCCATAGATTGAAGATGACAAATTTGACTATAAATAGCGTATCGAATTGTATTAGTGTCTATAACTGATTTCTTTCGGGTAATACTAGTTATTAAGGCTTCATTGGCCAGTGCTGCTAGATCTCGTGCATCAGAATCTATGGTTATAGATCCAAATTCATCGGGACAGGATACTTCTTTTTCCGAGTATAATCCCTTGCTACATAAAAGAATAGGAAATTCCCTTTGTCGCTGTGGGATAACAAGCATTCGAATATTGATCGAGCTATCTAATCGATTTGGAGCTATTAGAGCTGGATCCACTCTTTGGGGGATATGAGTCGAAGCAATAAAAAGAATATTTCTAATAGAATCTTTCCCACCACCCCTAGAAATATAGTTCAATAATAAACCAAGGAAAGAGTCAGTGAAGCCTAAACCAAATAAATGGGTAATTGTGTCATTGACATTCAGTTCATGAATGTTTGGAATCCATATTATACAAGGAGACATTCTTTTCGCCAATTCGAAGGTAATATGGAAATGGTCTATTGTGTCTCTCCAAAAAGTATTAAACTCAGTAGGAATATGTCCAGGATCAGGGTAATATAAAAACTTACCATACAAGAGCTTCTTCAGAGATATTCTTATTAAAGGAACATATGAGTCTGCTGCTAGACTTTTGATCAAATAGGATCGGCCAGTTCCCATAGGACCTATAAGTAAAATCCCCTTGGAAAATAATGATCCTGAGTGGAATGAGAAAGGCATTTTGGGGTTGGGTTGACACAATATTTGTGAAGAGGTAATCTTCTGATAAAAAGCAAGGAATATCCGGTTTTCTGCTAAACAAAACGGATTTAACTCGTAATTCATTAGACCTTTTTGATAAGTGTGGGCCAAATATCGTAAGTGAATAAGCCCCGGCTGTCCAGTGATTTGATCTCCAAATTCTTTCTTGAGGAAAATATGACTTACAGTCATATTTGATTCAAATTGAGAAAGGTTTTTTTCCGTCATTAGAAACTGAACTAGTATTTCCATCTCTTTTTCGGAGATATCCATGTTAGAGCACAATCCGTTCAACTCTCTTATTATAGTTATAAGCAAATTGAGCTTTCTATTCTTCCTCTTCCTCTTCGTAGAAGGAAGACTTTCTATGTCTATATAATAGAGAAGGTAATTATACACGGGAGGATTTATCAGTTTTTGCAACTCTATCACGTATGATGGATCCTCTAAATACTGGATGAGTTCAAAGTCTATCTTTAAATTGATAAAGGCGGAATAAATCACTTTAAAATATCGAAGAATAGAATACGTAAGAACGAAAAAAAGGATAAGAATCCCATATTCATACCTCCGAGCATTTAGTAATCTCAGATGTGTCCATTCTCGATCACTAGTTTCCTCTATGAAACAATCCTCGCAGGAAGATAAAAAATTATTAATAAGAGTCGTTCTGAATCTAAAATTCAAAAGATTGGTTAGATTCGTTCTCAATTTCCATTTGATAGGTTCCCATAATGGATGAGAAAGTTCCCACAATATATTCCATTTAAGCATAATATTATGCTTAATATCTTGCAAAATAGAAACAAATGGATTACTGCCATGTAGTAATATCTCCGGAAGAGTATATAAAAGCATATTTTCAAGATATTTACACCATGCAGAGGTAAAAAACCATGGCATATATGTTTTGAACAAATCCCATTTTGACAAAATACTATCTATTTGAGAGATCCTATACATCTCCTGTTTTTTAGCAGGTTCATTAAAATGTGGTGATGGTTTAATCTTCTGTTCCTCTTTAGATGAATTTGAAAGGGTACTCCTCCCATCTATGCCCTCGTTTCCAATTATGTTTTTGAAACTTTTGGTTACAAACCAATCTTGAATACGATGAAACATTTCCTGGTTCTTATTGGAAAAGATTTCGGATAGTAAATCATCTTGATAAGATCGAGTTTGAATAAGACCCACGTTTGAACTGAAACCCCTTTTAAGGCATTTATCCAAGTTGTTTTCTCCTGAATCGGATCTATTGAAAAAAGGTTGGCAAAAAGTTTTTTCTAAATTGACTATTTGTTCTTTTGTTAAAGGCGTTGTAGAAATCTCTTCGATCGAGGAAATATATCTCTTGTCACGAACGAATGGATTCAATTGAGTTAGTAAATTGAAGGATCTGTACAAATCATAGATTAATACAAACGGTTGGTCACCACTTCGTTTTCGTTGTAAATATTTAGGTAAGAATATGTTAGATACTTGTGACTTGATCAAAGAAATAGTCTCTTTTTCCGAGTGAACGGGTCCTATTTCACCAATGAGCAAGGAAGATATGTTGTTGTGGATGAGCAAAAGATTGAATAATTGTCCATATGTAAGATTCTTCCTTTTTATATAAATCCTTTTCATATCAGAAGGTACTCTCTTCCTATAATTTGGCCGAGGATGATGCAAATAATCAAAAAATTGGAGCGTATTTGCTCCGTGAAAAGAAGCTCTCAATGAGCTCTGATCAGATAGTTTCACAGGATTCAACCAATTTTCTCGATCGTTGGATATCGTCGAAAAATCAGTGTTATCAAACGATTCCATGTGATTCTTTTCATTATAAAAGAAGTCAATAATCGATGGATTAATCGGTATATCATTCGGAACAAATGGTGCAATTGTTCCTTCATCAATCAATAATTTCGATCTTTGTGAAAGATTATGGTCATCCAAGAGAAAAAGAAAGGGTTTTAATTTTTTTAAATGAACGATTAGAGTACCCATTAGATCCAACAAGTCATTTATATCTAAGTTATTTTTCTTTAATAGTTGAGGATCAATACTTTTGAGCTTATTCAAGTGAGAATCCAAAATAGAAATGACAATATCGAACTTAGAATTTAAGTTCGATATGATATCGAAGTTCGAGTTTAATATTTTTACAGTATGTTGAAAAAACTGAAAATAATCTTTCCAACCAATTTTGTTTCGATTAGTATTAGTACATGATTCAATTAGATCGAACACTCTTTGAAAATAGTTTTTTTTATAAAAAAAATGTTTCAAATATTTCATAAAGTATTCGGTCTTATGGGACCATTTGTACACATTCAAATTCCGATTTATATTTTTATCCGTTCGAATAATAGAACGGTTCAACCATTCTCTCTGAATTTTTTTCCAACTTGATGAATGCCGGTCAATTGTAT